>CM035156.1:116934947-117309947 GCA_020205615.1 Panax quinquefolius | reverse complement strand
CTATTGTTGAGATTGCGCAATGTTTGATTGAGGTGGCAAAAGTGACAATTTTGCCCCTCACCGGGGTTATCTCTAGTTTGGGCTGATAAAGCAGTTGTTGCTCAGGGTTATCTCTGAGATTGGGCTGCTGTAAGTGCTGGACATCCTCATGGTTGTCTCTGAGGTGTGCCTGACCTCCCGGGGTTATCTCTAGGTTCGGGGCTGAGTGCCTCGGTGTGAGTCCCGTGGTTGAAGCTGACTGCATAGGTTGAAACAAGCATCTCCGGGGTTTTCTCCGGAACTACAACTGCACTCCTTGGGGTTATCTCCAAGGTTGACATTGTCTTTCCCGGTGTTGTTTCTAGGACTGAGACTGAGTATCTTGGGGTTATCTCCAAGATGAAACGACCTTCTCCGGTGTGATTTCCGGTATTGGAACTGCATGCCTCGGGGTTATCTTCGAGGTTGGAACTGAAACTTTCGGAATTATTTCTGGGATGGAGTTTATAACTTTCGGTGGTATTTTCGGGATTGAGTTGAGCTGTCCTCCAAGGTTATCTCTGAAAGACAATTCTGCCCTCATATAATGTTAGTAACAGGTATGCAGAAAATTTTGAGTTTCTACAGATGCCCCTCTTTATTATATTCATGCAATGCAATGGCGTGGATAGGATAAAGAATACTAGACACTTGAAATGCAACAAGATGATCATGATGCCATGTACAACAACATGATGTGAATGTATGTGGTTTAGTTGGATTATTTTCCAACATGGTGGGATGATTGCCGACTCCCCTTGACTTTTACCGGTGTTGACAATTATTATTGACAACCCTGATGAACTATCTTGAATGTGCAATCCAATGCTCTCAGGGCTTCTAGGATGTTGACGTTGGGGTTATCACCAAAGTCCTTAATCCTTGATACAGACTTCACATTGAAGATGCATCTCTCATGTACAAGAGATTCTGTGGGGATAAATCTTTGTCTGTTTGAGGATGTGTATAACATATTCCATCATTGGTCCTCCCCGATTAGGATGTTCTTCCCTAGTTTGTACTACTAGGTCTTTTCGCTGTTCTATTGGAGTTACTGCCAACAGTCAGTATTGTCAGGGTTTCCTGACATTCATTGACCTGTGCATCAATGGATGAGCTCCCTGCTGGGGATAATATCAAGGCTGATTGACCTTTGTGGACGTCTACATCAACGGATAGATTGTATGAAAACCCGTTGGGGAAAAGGTTTTAGGGCTACGACCCTGAATTGATGGCATCAGACCTTCGTGAGGTATTGCCGAACGTATTTTGTAATGGCTGAGAACATTGGTATAGTGTACCCTGTGTTTGGGCGAATTCCAATGAGTGATATATAAAGCCACAACTTGACCCATTAAAACCAGGATTTCAGGCTATTCTGCTCAATCGCATAGCATTTTTATTCCCGATTTAGCCTTTTTAGCTTGTGAGAACTCCTTTGCAACTCGAACTGGACTGAGACGGAGGGGTCGACCCCATTATCACTATATCTTTTGATAGGCCTTTGTTAGATATTGGGTGGATGTGCCCCATTCTCGCTATATTTTTTGATAGGCCTCTGTTATTCGTTGGGTGATAGTGCCCCATTTCCCTGTATGTTTAGTTATACAGAGATGTATTAGATGATGATGTACTTAGGAATGTATATACTATTATTCCCTAAATCGTATTGCCATCTATTGTTTATCATGCATGTATTATGTTGTGCATATGTATGTATGTCCAGAGATGTTCAGCATTGACCTTGGATGCTCTTATGACACGGCCCGTACATATGTCTTCTTCGACAGTTAGCCGTATTGATCATACACCACCAGTATTGGTGGCATCCCATTTGAGATCGTGTATAATAGTATGTCACCTTCAGATAGGGTGACTGTAGATCAGTTATTACAACATATTATGACTCTCCTGATGTTTCAGGTTCTCGAGGGCTTCATAGAGGGTATGCTGGAGCATTGGATATCGGAGAGGCAGGTTTTTTGATTTTGTATCCATGAGTTGACTCCTACTTTGGAGGAGTATGCACGGTTGACGGAGCTGCCATTAGATAGACTTTGCGCGCGGATGGCTATCGGCGACATGAGCTAACAGTTCATGACCCTTACCGGGCTGAGGCGTAGAGTTTTGCAGGATGAGATCACATCCAGCCACGTTGTATCCCAGTGTTTTTTGATGGGCAGATTTGGCTCAGAGGATAGTTATACACGGCACTCCGGGGATTTTACCATGCCAAAGGATCATTGGCATTTGGCCAGAGTAGATGTACTGCTACTGTGCGCATTGTCATATGTATACATGCCACGATACATGGATGAGCTAGACATTGGTGTCATTATGGCAGTGAGAGCTCTCAGGGAGGGTCACACCATTATACCGATGATTGTAGAAGAGACGCTGAGGTCGGCCACATATTGCAGTACTTACCCTACAGGGGTATTCACAGGTAGTTCGATCATGTTGTATGTGACGCCCTCAAAAAAGGTATACATCACCCATCTTGAGTCGCCAAATACATGGTACATAAATCAAATACAACTTAATTATACAAATGTCATGTAAAATACGACAAAACATAAACTGAGAGTTTAAACAAGAATATTGCCTTCTAGACAATATCCACTATCAACGGAGTCCTCATAGACAGTATACAAACTCAAATTCAGTCCTCATTACATTTATTATCACACTATTTTATAGAATAGTGAGGACAACTATGACACCATCTCGGACCATCACTCTGTTCCCCGACTAGTCCTGGCTACGTTCTCATTTCCTGAAAAGAACAATGAAAGAAAGGGTGAGCTCAACTAGCCCAGTAAGAAATATTATGACTAAGATATTGCAGAATAAATTATCATTAGTCTTCAATAATGTTAAACTGATAAAATACAATAGACATCAAGTTTAACTACAGTGGAACAAACAATCCATTAAAAGAGTCAAGTAGAGAATAAAATCTACTATCTTTTATGTTTTAAAAAGTTTTTCATCACTTTTATCGCTGAGACTCAACTTAATAAATAATCAACATCATCAAATCATCCCTGCACTACATTCCAAGGATATTATTTAGTATCACGACCACGAATTATCCATGCACTATGGCCAAAGATAATTGTGTTTTCATCAACGGTCCTGATCATGCCATAAAACAATTTATCTTTGCTCCCTTGGCCGAAGAGAATCCATAGCCATAATCATACCAAAAACTGTACATCAATGCACTACGGGCCAATGAGGACTTTTTCCACATCATTTGTCACATTACGGTCATGATTATACCGAATAATCCCTGGTCATAATCATACCAAGTCCATCTATGCACTACAGGCCACAGATGACTTTCAACAAAATATAAACATGAGGATGATGACAATGATATATGAATTCAATAAAATAAGTTCAAGAATTAAATTATCCAGGAACTAATAACGTCCAAATTGTCAACATGATACTTCTTTGTAGAGTAAAAATTCAAGAATAATATTCATGCACCAAAAATAATTTGGACAGAAAAGAATTAATTTTTCATCGTGAATAGTACTTTGGGAATAGTACCACATGAATAGTACCCCGACATGAAAAGTACTCCAAATACCCGAGTGAATAATATTCGGGTGAATAGTAATTTTGGTGAATAGTAACCCGTGAATAGGAACTCGTGAATAGTATTCCGGCATGAAAAGTGTCCCGAATATCCGAGTGAATAATACTAGAGTGAATAGTAACTGGGTGAATAGTAACCCATGAATAGTAACTCGTAACAGAAAATACCAAATAAAATGATATTTCATAACGAGTATAGAAGTCAAAACTTTAACCAACTGAGTATAATAAAGAATGGAATAACAAAAGAAATCACCAGGCATACGGTACTTCATATAGACAGGTTATCGCAATAGAATAATAAATAACGGAACCAGGTCAGGCGTAATACGCACCGATAGGATATTCCAAGAGAATAATAAAGAATGGAATAAAAACAGAAATTACCATGCATGTGGTACTTCACATAGATAGGTTATTCCAACAGAATAATAAATAACGGAACCAAGTCCGACGTAAAATGCACAAACAGGATATTCCAACAGAATAATAAAGACGGAACCAGGTCCGGCGTAAAATGCACAGACAGGATATTCTAACAGAATAATAAAGAATGGAATAACAACAAAATTTCACCATGTATGCGGATTGATGACGAGTTATTCAAAGATAATAATAAATAATGGAATAACAGAAGAATTTCACCAAGTATAGGGTAGACCGCGTATACAGGTTATTCCAATAGAATAATAAAGAATGGAATATCAGAAGTTCTCTTCATGAATATGAAAAAAATAATACTCTTACCTCAAAAGAAGACTGGATACTGGAATAGTGAGGGAGCAGACTTCTCTTCTTCTTTCTCTCTATAATTTCTCTCTATAATAATGGCTCTAAAGCTTTAGTGAATTTGTGAGAAATGAAGGAAGAATGAGCTTTTATTTATAGAAAAATATAGTTTCGATAATTGCACGTTTTGGGGCTCAAAAAATTACAGTACAGTACCTCCAACTTTTCTTTCATTTTTAATTTAGTCATGCAAGTATTATCAAACTTGCACCAACTCCCCTAATAGTAAATCATGTGAATCAATAGTAAAATCATGTGACTCAATAGTTCTAGACATGTGAAAATATGAATTACAGTATAGTACCTCTATCTATACCTCCATCTTTAATTTAATCATGCAAGTATTATCAATCTTGCACCAACTCCCCTAATAGTATAAGAATGTGATTCAATAGTAAACACATGTGAACAAATAGTTATATAAGCATGTGAATTAGTAGCAATTAATTGCTTATTTATCCGATAAATTCCCCGATTTATCAATATAACCCCCAGACATCAATTATCATTGGAATAGATGTCGATTTCAACTAACATAAATAATCCCTACACAATGGAACTATCAAATTCATCTTTAATCAACATGAACATATTCATCATTAATATTATAACTCACAATATTTAACAACCAGGTCGTTCCCAGGAAAGAGGGGGCTTTCTAATAAGGATTTCTCCCTATGGTAGCCTTGATTAGGTGACCAAACACATCCTTGATGTAACTTTTATACATTATAAATATTGTAATTTAATAATATGAAAAACTTTGTCGTCTCAATTATTGATTTAATAATATAACATATAACGCAGATGATGTTGTGATAATAATCGAATCAATAATATGAGAGATATGATGCAGCAATTACTGTAGCAATAATTTAGTATAACTAAGTGACTTCTCACGTAAGCATCAATAATCAATACCGTGTGCTACTATGCAACCACGCGTATTACTGTACTTTTACTATCGAGTAGTTCAACAGTATTAACGGTAAAACTTTTGCCATTATTTTTATAAAATATTTTTGTCAATTTTTCAATCAGACAATAATTCCATTGTGGGGTCCACCAATGATTGTGCCGTCGTACGAATATTCCTTGTTAAAACGAATATTCCCCGACCAATCGAATATTATATAACAACTTGTGTACTTTGTATAATTTATAAATATTACCCACAACTATAACATTATCTCAAATCTACACCAAAATTTTAAAAAAATTATTTCGAGAAAATTAAATCTTTATTCGTAAAATCTGGGGTCTCACATTGTACGTGTGGTTTATGTCACACTTGAGACCGATTAGCACATTCTGACGGCACGGGTATTGTTTTACCAATGAGATAGCCATGTCGTACTCCTTTCAGCTTGCGGAGTGTACAGATCCCGCATCTTGGTCCGTTTTCCTGGCAGGGATTGGAGATCCATTTGGTATATTACCGTGTACAGGGCTTTGTTCACCCTACAGCTTCATCACTCATGCTCCGGGCATGGATTATCTCCCTCTAGCTAGCTTAAGGGGCATGACTACTTTCCACCCACTAGATGTGATGTGTTTATTTGACTAGTTCCAGGACTTTTATCCTTTTGAGGGTGCATTAAGTCAGCATTTGGCTTCTCGCCACTTGTAAGCAGAGGACAAATCCAGGGTGTATGCCTGTTGGGATCAGCGTGAGCTAGCTACACTGTCTGTTAGCCATCCGGGTTGTTCTGCAGAGTATTCCACATGGATGGAAACAGAGACTACATCGACTACGGTAGTATCCGCATTGCTGGGGATTGATTCTGATGATGGGGAGCCCATAAAGGACATTGATATTCCCATAGAGGAGGAGCCATTCACTGGGTTACCAGCAGCTCTTGTAGATTCTCCCAGTACGAGTGCCACTGTGATTCAGCATTCAACACAGTATCTGGAGCAGAGTCTTCATCTGATGACCTTTGAGAGAGATCAGGCTAGCGCCTTGATGTTGATAGCTCTTGATGGGAGAGACACCGCTCTATTGCAGAGAGATGAGGCCAGATCAACCAGAGATGCATTGATTGTAGAGTGGGATGCTGCCCTATCTGCTCGGGATGTGGCCGTTACAGATAGTACTTCAGTGAGATCCCTTACGACTAACATCCTTGCCGATATGAGTGCATATATTGATGAGCATCATGCCACTATGCAGTTGGCCTCGGATCTGCTAGCTCGTGTAGATACCCTTGGGCAGGAGCTTGTAGCGTTACCCCCTTCTTCGGAGAGAGATGCTATTTTAGATCTAATAGTCCGTATACATACCGATTTGTATATAACCTTATATTTTCCTACACAGACTAGCTTAGCCATTTTGTCATGTACATTATATATTGTATATATCAAACAGCATTATATGTGGCAGGGAAATATATTTTGATTCACTTCCCTTTCAGTTGTGCCTTGAAACTTGCTTGATATTTGCCTGTTTCTTCAGGGCTTATGATCCTAATGCATTCTGAACTCATCCTTGATGTGTGGACATTGAGACGTCGTAGGATCTTTCAGAATGGATCATTGATCTGTGTGTATCCCTACCCTCTTTGGTGTCTTGGGACTAGTTTCTTTACAGAAAAGTGTAGAGGAATGTGACTTTTCCTCTTTGAGATTCACCGCACCACAGATGGTCACCAATACTCCTATTTAAGAGGAGCCCAGTTAGTTCTATCTCTTATGGGTTGGTGTTGCTCTTCAAGGAATCAACCGCAGCTTAGATGGTCGCCAACTCTCCCATTTATGGGAAAGCCAGGTAGTTCTATCCCTTTGGTCTGAAGCCGATGAAATATGGTGGATTGAAGTTTGATCCCA
Source organism: Panax quinquefolius (assembly GCA_020205615.1). Classification (NCBI taxonomy): domain Eukaryota; kingdom Viridiplantae; phylum Streptophyta; class Magnoliopsida; order Apiales; family Araliaceae; genus Panax; species Panax quinquefolius. The sequence goes on along the minus strand of CM035156.1, from coordinate 117,302,705 downwards.
GTATTGTGTGATAAGTATTTATGTTTTGGTAGGGGGTTAGACCGAACCATAAATGGCTGCCTATGTACTCCTATTAAAGAGGAGATCAGGTCTGCGTAGTTCGAACCTGGTGTAAGAGGTTCAACGTTGAATGGTGTAAGGGTAGAAAGGTGTAGGAATGTTTTTGTTATTTTTGTTTATGTAGAGAAAGGGCAGAAACGTTTTTGTTCTTAGTGTTTTTTATTACGTCTGGACCATATAAAATGGTTGCCTACGTACTCCCAGGTATCGGGGAGATCAGGTCGACGTAGTTCGCCCCATGTTCAGGACGATTTGCAGCCAAAAAATGTTTGATCCCATGCTCAAGACAAACTATGGGAAAAAGTTTGATCCCATGTTAAGAACAAACTGCGGGTGTGAAAAAGTTTGATCCCATGTTCAGGACAAACTGCAGGGGAAGGGTTCAATCCCTGGTGGGATAACCAAAATTGTATGGAGTGTGAAATGAAAGATCTGATGATCTAAAAACCAGGCTGCTAGCTTGAAGAGTGTGTTTCCCTGATGGGGCAAATGGGTATAAAGAAAGGGTTATGTGTAGTAAGGGTTAGAAAATCTGAAATAACTGGTGATTTGGTGATCCAAAACCAGGATGTTTGCTTGATGTTAACTTCAGACATAGTACCATTTCACGGTGTCTGAGTTGATGAGCTTTAGAAATTTGTCGCCATCCATTTCCTGTAATCTGAGAGCACCTCCTATCAATATCTCCTTGACAATAAACGGGCCCTCCCAGTTTGGAGCAAATATTCCCTTTGCTTGATCTTGGTTGTCAATGATCTTCTTCAAAACAAAGTCATGTTATTTAAACTGCTGTAGCCGAACTTTCTTATTGTAGGATCTGGTGATCCTTTGTTGGTATAACTGACCATGGAAGATAACATCACTTCGCCTTTCATTTATTAGAGACAATTGGTGATATTTGTCTTGTAACCAATGGTCTTCATCCAGCTGAGCATCAATTAACACTCTGAGGGATTCCATTTCCACTTCTATGGGGAACATTGCTTCCATCCCATAGGCCAATGAGTAGGGGGTTGCCCTAGTGGAAGTACGCATTGAAGTTTTATAGGCTAATAGAGTCAGAGGCAGGAGGTCATGCCATCCTTTGTGATTGGCGGACATCTTTTGTATGATCTTCTTGATGTTCTTATTAGCCTCTTCAACAGCACCATTCATCTTTGGACGGTAGATGACAGAGTTAAGTTGTTTGATGTGGAATTTACTGCACAAATCCTCTATCATTTTGTTGTTGAGGTTCTTAGCATTGTCTTGTTAGGTTTGTAACATTCATGTGCGCAATCAAATTGCATAAAAGTGCGGAAGCGTGTAAAATCAGAGTTTTAAAATTTTACAAACCATATACCCGGATCACCCTTTATGCACAATTATTAATTAAACGAAAAGATAAAGAATAAAATCAAACCCTTGAAGATCGAGCTTCCTCAGGTACAAGTTCACCTCCAAATCCTTTCGCGTTCAACTTGAATCCACCGGGTTTGGTTCTTTCCTTTGATCAACGTTAGCCACCCAAATGTTTGGCCTCTAGAGGTGATCCACCAAGGAAGAAGAAAATTCAAGAAGAAGGGGTGGTTGGCTAAACCCTAGTTTTTCTATCTCTATAGAAAGGGTGTACTCTCCCAACAATTGGAATTATTACGTATGTTGAAAAATCAACAACCCTATTACCCATAATAAGACTCCTCTTATTTATAGATGTGGGCAACCCACCTTAACAATTAAGGAATTGAGTTTTATTTAATTAATTAAATTCTTTTAATTAATTAAGCTCCTTAATCTTATTAGGGATAATTAATTAAACTCCTTTAACAAATTTTCCTTCCTAATCCAATTAGGAATAAATGAGAGTACTTATATTAAATTAATTCCTAAACTCTTTTAGAAATTAAAATAATAATAATTGTAATAATATTAATAAGACTCCTCTTATTAATTTATATTTAATATTTCTAAAATATTAAATAATAAATATTAAGCTATTTAATTTATTCTATCACCATAGATTAAATTAAATATAACTTTATATTTTTACGATTATGCCATTAACTTCTTAAATAATTATTCTTCCTTTTATGGTGTGACCCTTTAGGTTCTCCATATTAAAGGTTGTGAATAAATCAATTAGAACAATTTTAATCTTATTTAAATAAATAAATTAAACAATTAATTTATTTAAATAATATTTATTCTACAATAGGATAAGCCTCCTAGCGATCAAGCGACTTTCCGGATAATATAGATTTCAACATTAATCATAAAAGAACCTTTGAGTAAATAGTTACCAGACAATTCAATCCTTCCACCATACAATGTCCCAATTAAATATAAGACATAGAATTCTTTGTCAAGTCTTATTTTATTTAATTATATGTATTTCGATCCTTAAATGCACAACTCAAATAATGCAAATTAGAAACTCCTTTCTAATTTCATTACGCTTGGCCAAGGACTCTTTGGGTTGTCATTTATCGAATCACATAGGACATTTCTCTTCTTTTATTAGAAGTGGTAGATTCTTTATTGATCATACATTATCTCTATGTACAACTTATTATACCCAAGCATACCCTTTGATATACCCTAAGGGTCTTAAGGAATAAGTCAAAGTATAACTCATCATACACAAGATACTATGATGATCTCAAGTCCAAGGATCACTTGTACTACTATCACTACAGAATTCCTATTGACAGCAAATAAAACTCCATTAGGTATTCCTTAGCGAGCCAACGTTCAAAGATGAACTTATTCTCTAATAAGCACCTACATACTTGCTTTAGTGTCTCCACACAAATGATCATGAGATCAATCATCCTCATCCAATGAGCAAGCAACGATGTACCAATCTATCCGGATTCACTAATCCCCAATTTAGTAATCCAATGATTGGGAACTATTTTAGTTTTAAGCTTTCTAAGAATTTAGATCTCATTAGAATGATCATCATCATTATTCTAAAAGAATTGCTTAAAACTATGGGTTTATCACATATTATAAAACAGCATCATGTAGATAATTAAAAGCCTTTAATAAATTAATACTTTTTATTAATAAATAAATAAGATTGTTACAAAGTATATGCTTTATCATCAAACATGATTGGCTTGTGTGCATATTACTTTCATGTCTAACACAATTATCTCTGGTTGTCCATATCGACAAATGACATTGTTTCTGGTGAAAGCAATAATGACTTCTTTGGTAACCCTAGGGAAGGAGGCTGCTTCTACCCATTTGGTAAAGTAGTCGATCATGGTGAAGATAAACCGATGCACATTACTGGCTTTGCGCTCGATGGACCCGATCACGTCCATTCCCCACATTCAGAAGGGCCAATTTTAACTCATATTGTGGAGTTCACTAGGACGGGTGTGGATAGCATTCGCATGAATTTGGCATTCATAGCACCTCTTGACGTGATCATCACAGTCAGTCTTAAGGGAGATCCAGTAATGCTCTGTTTTGAGGATCTTTTTAACAAGTAAAGGGCCGCTCATGTGTAGGCCACATACTCTACCATGGATTTCATCCATGCGCCTCTGAGCTTGGTCCTTGTCCAAACATCTTAGGAGACCTATTCTTGCATCTCTTTTGTAGAGTGCATCTCCGCTCAAGTAGAAACTCATAGCTAGTCGATGGATCCGCCTTCTTTTAGTTGGGCTCGCCTCAGTGGGTGTAGATCCATCTCGTAATTACTCCTTGATATGCTGATACCAAGGGTGTTGGATGGGAGGTAGCTCATCTGATACTTCTCCAATGTAATTCCCATAGGCGGGAGCTTTTTGTAGGGAAAATGGGATGCTTGGCATGTTTTTCTTATCATGTATGGTGATCAAGGAGTCCAAAGTTGCTAGCGCATCTACAAAATCATTCCTATTCTGAGGAATGTGGAAGAAGTTTATTTCTTCAAACTTCGAAGCCATCTATAAAACTTGCTGATGGTAAGGCAGCAAATGTAGCTTTTTGGTATGATAAATTCTTGTGGTTTGTCTGATTACCAATTCTGAATCCTGAAAGACAGTTAACCGCCTGATACCCATTGATTGGGAAAGTTTGAGTCCCATAATGCAGCCTTCATACTCAGTTGTGTTGTTGGTGCTGACAAACTGTAATTTGACGACGACGGGATACTGCTCCCCCGTACCAGATACTAGAACTGTTCTAGCTCCATAACCTTCCATATTTACAGCTCCATCAAAATACATTTTCCACGTATAGCATGCATTGTACTGATGATGTTGCTGCACTATCATTACCCATTCATCAGGGAAGTATATTTCCAAGGGTTTGAAATCCCCTACAGGTGCAGTGACCAATTGATCCGCAATTCCTTGTCCTTTAATAGACTTTTGCATCATGTAGACGATGTCAAATTGTTGTAGGATCAATTGCAATCTGGACAGCCGACAATTCAATATTAGTTTACTGAACACGTACTTGAGAGGATCCACGCGGGATATGAGATGGGTTGTATGACCATGGAGGTAATGTTGTAACCTCATGGAAGCCCATGCTAAAGAACAACAAGTTTTCTCAATCAGAGTGTACTTGTGTTCAATGCTACTGAATCTTTTGCTGAGGTAGTAGATAACTCGTTCTTGGCCTCTATCGTCTTTTTGTCCCAGCATGCAGCCCATGGCATTGTCATTAATGGATAGGTACATGAACAAGGGAACATCATCCTTGGGTGGTACCAAAATAGGAGCGTTAACCATCTGCTCTTTGATTGTAAGGAAGGCTTTTTGACACTCATCGTTCTATTTCATGGAGGAGTTCTTCCTTAACAATTTGAAGATAGGCTCATAGGTTGCTGTGAGTTGAGAAATGAACCTGCTAATGAAGTTGATTCTTCCCAAAAACCCCGTATTTCCTTCTCTGTCTGAGGAATGGGCATTTCCTTGATGACCTGGATTTTGGTGGGATCCAACTCAATCCCTTTGTGGTTGACTAGGAAACCTAACAACTTGCCTAATTTAACACCAAAGGCGCACATGGCTGGATTCAACTTTAAGTTGTACTTACGCAACCTATTGAAAAGCTTTTTTAGAAGGTCTAAGTGGTCTTCTTCCCTTTGGGATTTGATAATGATGTCATCCACGTAGATCTCTATCTCTTTGTGCATTAAATCGTGAAAAAGAGCCATCATAGCTCGCTAATAGGTTGCTCCAGCATTAATGAGGCTGAATGACAACCATCTATAGTAAAAGGTTCCCCAAGGCATGATGAATGCAGTTTTCTCATGATCTTCCTCAGCAACCACGATTTGATGATACCCCACACAGCAATCAGCAAATGAGTACATGTCATATTGAGCAGTATTATCAATGAGGATGTGGATAAATGGCACGAGAAAGCTATCCTTAAGGCAAGCTTTATTCAGATCCTGGTAATCTATACAAACTCGCACCTTTCTCTTGGTTTAGGCACGGGGACTATATTTGATATCCATTCAGGATATGTGGACACCATGATGATGCCAGCTTGAAATTGTTTCATAATTTCTCTTTTTACTTTTAAACTCCACTCAGGTTTTAACCGCCTGAGCTTCTGCCTGACTGGCTTGAATCCTTCTTTAATGGGAAGGCGATGGATGATGATTTCCATGGACAAACCAACCATGTCTTCATGAGACCATGCAAACACATCCTGGAATTGGGTTAATAGCACAACCATGTCATTCCTTTAGTTTGGAGTGAGGTCTGTACAATTTAGATCAACCTAGGGCTTTCTAAGGTTTCGAGATTGAATGAGGTGGTTCGATAAAGATTTGGTTTGGGTTTATCTTCGACCCATTCCTTGATCTCTTGAGGTATCTCAATGTCCTCTTGTATTTCCATCAAGTCTGAGTCCAATTTTTCATCAAAGTTACAGTCCTTATGGAGAAAAGGCACCTCATCAGCAAGTACAGGCACATCTAAATTCAGAGTCCTAAAACAAAATATGCTTTCACTTAATATATGAAGCTGTCAAATCATACAAAAGTGCTAGCATGTACTGATAAAATAATTGCTAATATTGTACAGAAAAGTAAGCAGTTAAAGCTATCTACAGGGCAAAGGGATTCTGCCCTTTTTACCCTTGGCAACAAATGCAAGGAGTGCTTCTCCAATTGTCAAGGGTGAAGTCCTGGTGGACAACTGTAATGAAGTGACGATCATCATCCTCATTTTCCCGAATGATGACCATAATTTTGAGAAAATCATCATCTGGAGTGTATCTATTTGTGTGTTCATCATGAAAAAGGATGCGTAGATGAGAAAAACTCCTGGCGATATCTTGTTTACATTTCCGTTCCTCTTCTTCCACTTTAGGATTAGGAATCAGGACCTCTTTTGCTTAAACCGGTATTAGTTTGGGAAATAGCATAGCCATAATGTGGGCTGGAACCTTTACCAGAGACTGTACAGGCTCAAGATCGGTAGGTGGAGATAATTGCCTTATGGCTGAAGATGAAGGAATCTGCTTATGCTTGTAAGGATTCCTATGATTGGAGCTAGCATAATAGCTTAATCCAACTATCCTTGTTTGACTAGGAACTTGAATTAGGTGCTTAATACCCTAATGATCTTTGCCCAACCCTTGTCTAGGTTGATGACCCAATGATATCATCTCTTGAGTGGTCGACATTACCTCGGTAGAAATCTTGGGTGTGAGTGGTGGCGCCCCAATGGGATGGTAATGAGTGTTGCTCACCTCCAGGGCATGGAAACTGACCAGCTCAACTTCTGAATTAAAGCTGATGAGTGGTATGTCACCTTGTTCAGGACATTTCGGCTCAGCATTAACAGTGACTAGGCTATTGTTTATAATGTACTTGAGTTGCTGATGAAGTGTGGAAGGGATGGCTCTACCAATTAATCCACGTTCTTCTCAATAACATATTGTATCCTGTAGCTATTCTGAGCACGTGAAAGGATACACTAAATGTATGTGCACCAATCTCCACTGGTAGTTCAATCACTCCAATAGCGTTTCGTTGGGACCCATCAAAAGCTTTGATAACCGTATGGCTACTTTTGATTCTCTTGGGGTTGATACTCATCTTCTCTAAGGTAGCATAAGTACAGATATTTAGAGATAAACCTCCATTTATCAAGACTTCTCCCACCATATATCCGGAGGACAAAACCGCTATATGAACGTCTTACAATGACCAGTCCCTTCAGCGGGTATGTCGTCATCAGTGAAAGATATCACATTTTTGTTAAAAATGTGATCAACTAGATGTTGGAATTTTTCCACATCCACTGATTTAGGCAAATGGGCATCTTCCAATACCCTTAGTAAGATTTTCCGATGATCTTTGGAAGAGAAAACCAAGTCCAATATGGAAATTTGTTGTGGAGCTTCTCTTAAGCTTAAAACCACCTTGGCTTCATTATGGCCCATGGTACGAAGAAACTCTTCAATTTTCTTCATGGGAACTTTCCCATTTAACTTGATGGTAGGTTTCATCACCAGATGGGGAAGATACAGTGGATTCTCCTTTGACACTACAATAGTTGTATGTGATGTAGATCCTTTAGCTTGCCCATAATTCCATTGGGACTTTTTTCAAGCTGACAACATGATATTGTGGCCTAGATGGCAAGAGAATTGGCTCTGGTGCAGCCACTTTCAAAGGATTGTCAACACCTTTGAGTTGAATTGCTTGTATTGTGAGTGGTCTGGCAGCCAAATCATCCTCAGCGGAGATAACTGCTATGTCGTCCTTCCATTTTATAGGACATGTATTCCCACTCTCAAGTTACAAGGTGTCGTCATCTGCCATTTCCAGGACACTGCTGTCAATTAAATTTTGAATGAGGTGGCGGAGTGCCCAACATTCTTCTGTGCTGTAACCGCGAGAGTAGGAGTGATATTGGCATACTCCATTGGAATTGAACCGTCTGGTACGGGGATATATTGGAGGAAGAAGGGATGGAATTCTTCCTTTATTGATCAGCACCTGAAATATCTCCTCCATAGGTTGGCCAAGGTATGTAAATTCCCTCTTATTGGCAAAATCCCGATAGGCTTTGGCACTTGCTCTTCTCCCAACTTTATCCTCCAGTGTTTCACTTTCTGAAGGCGAGGATGGAATATTCATGACCAAAGGAAGGAGACTAACATGCTCCTGACTGACTAATTGGCTTGTGACTTGATGTTGATGGATCACTAGTTCTGCCAATTGGTCTACTTGCTTACAAAAAGCTTTAATCTTTCGTTCCATCATAAACTGGAACTGCGTATAATCCCATCTGTCAGCATCGTCCTTGCTGGTTTGGGAAGATTCAACAACGTAATTGGAACTCTATCCACTGCTCCAATTAATCATATTGACCTCTTCTTCTTTGTGTTGAGGAAGAGGGTTATCTTGCACATGAGGTTGGTCGGGTTTAGTCACGACAATCTCCCCATTGTCTATTAAATTCTGGATCTTATGTTTCAATGCCCAGAAATCTCGAGTGTCATGTCCCGGTGCCCCGGCATGATAAGCACACTTTCGTGTAGCATTGTAATGTTTTCCATTCGGGTTGGCTGGTGGAAGAAGATGTGTAATTTTCTTCTGAGTATTCAAATGATTGAGAACATTCACGAGTGAATCCCATGTGGGTGTGAACACTCGATCGTGTCAGACTTCTCCACCCTTTGGCAATGTGTGATTGGAAGATTGTGCTGGAAAAAGGGAGTAGTATCAAGGAAACATCTTCCTCTTTCTTTTTATGGACCCTTCGGGGGTTGTTTCCATAAGTTCTGGACTGGATGTGCTCGACAACAGCTTTCAGAGCGGCTAGGTCATGAATTTTTCCTGACTTCAATCCCATCTCAGCCATCTCTCCATGTTTGATCATTTTAGAGAATGGTTTACCAATGCCAGCTAAGACTCTCTCATAGAAAGGAGCTTCTTGTATGTCTATGAAAGTCATCACCATTTTTGACTCTGTCATGGAAGGAATAACTTGAGCAGCAAGGCGCCTCCACCTTTGAGCATACTCTCTAAATGACTCATTAGACTGTTTCTTGACCTTAGTAATTTGATATCAGTCAGGAGCCATCTAAGACAGGAAGTTGTATTGAGTGAGGAAGGCATGGGCTAACTCTTCCCAGCTATGTATTTTATAATTGTCTAATCTGGTGTACCACGATCGGGCTTCTACAGTTAGACTCTTTTAGAACAGTTGCATTCTTTGCTTTTCATCCTCGGCATAAGATCTAAGTTCTCCTATGAATACCTTCAAATGTGTATAAGGATCTCCCAACCAATCATACTTTTCAAAGTCAGGAGTCTTGAACTTCTTTGGATAATGAACACCAGGGAATATACAAAGATAAGCATAGGAGACATTCCCGTGTGCTCCAACCCTTTTTATGGACCGAATGGTCTCTTCCATTTGAAGGACTTTCTTCCTGATATCACTGATGTCTGGATCTTCTTTGAGATGGGTGTTTTCAGGAATTTTGTTGTTTGTATCCAACTAAAGTTCCAGAATTATTTTATCTAAACCTTGTGTTCCTCCATGTGCAGAGGATTTTATATGTACGACTATTCGCGAACCCTGAGTAGACTGGTGTATAGTTCCTTAAGCAGAACAACCAAATCTGTAATTTATTTGCTTAATCTGTCAAACTCTTCTCGAGAGATAGGAGCAGGATTAGACTGGTTAGATGAAGACATGATTGGCTGTAGGCTCGTGGCCTTTTTGGACTTTGAACGGGTAACAAGCCCAACTGCTTCCCTACAAAAACTTATGTAGTTTAGTCTTAGGGAATGTATAAAATGTTTACATGCTATCATAATGTGTCCATTTTAAGAATATTATCCTACAAAATGGGTGTTATTTGATAGTATATAAAGTCTTAATATGCATGTACACATATTCTTCATATTTTCCATTACATAGAGATGAACATGGAATGAAATTACAAGTAATTATCTTTACATGTAATTGAAAATGGAAAGCATGAAGAGACTTTCCTCCGAATTTGGTTTATCAGAGGGTGACCTATCTTAGGTTACTCTTGCGACTTTTTGGCATGAAGGTTCCCAGATCATCGCAATTTACTTGACGGGAAGTTAATCCAGTCTTTCAACTGGAGCGAATCTGGGTGGTGCCTTTCCTGAGCCTCATTAGAATTAGTCTCCCTACGAGTCCAGTAATCAAACATCGACGGGATAGCCTCCTGGTAGAGGAACCATACAACATACATTCACATGCAACGTGTCTCACCATTATGGGAATGATGACATGTGCGAAGCACTAATATCACATATAGATATATTGCAGTGTAGTAAGTAAAATGCATTCGTACACATTCATCAAAATGTAAATGCAACATCTACACACAAGTATATAACAGTTTTGAAAAGCATGTAGTAGCGGCTTAAGTCCTCTTACTGGTGTCCCCAGTAGAGTCGCCACCTGTCGATGTCAGGATTTTTATTGTTCCCTTTTCTGTTCTTGTCTTTTTGTGTTCTCATGTTAGGTGAGATTTGTTTAAAAAACAAGTTATGAAAAGGTCTGATATTTATATGTCGGCGATTTGACTGTAAGAGTCGCCAGTTGGTTTTTTAAATGGTTGTACCAACACAACCGAGAAAAGGTTTGCACATTAACCCAGTGATGTGACACTGCTAAACGAGTCTGTGAAAGCGAGATTCATTAGGGTCCAGGGACTTGCTTATGCGGAGGGAAGGTGTTAAGCACCCCCCGACATCCGTGTTAACACGGTGACCACCACTTTTACATTAAACTGTTATATGAATGTGTGTGTGTGTGTGGGTCAATGCGCAGTTATTTGGAAGTAGTGTTACGCCTCGTTCGCACCTATATACACAAGATTTGAATTTATGTAAAAATTTAGTTTTAAACAAGATATAGCAGTGATGTTTTATAAAAAAGGTTTTTCAAACCCTGTGCTCAATAGTAATTGAGCCTTTGATACTTCCATTTTATTAAATGTTCGGCTTGATTGCTTTTATTTTCAAGATGTGAAGCATCTTCGAGAAAATAATATATAGCGATCTAGAAGAACTCCCATCAAGCATCATGCAAGCCATCTAAGAAAAATTCAAACACCATGAATAATTAATTTACAAGTCGCATAATTTGAAAATGTCCATCACGGGAACCGAATCTAGATTCAGTAAACTGAATCTGTGATCACATGATTCCTAGGCTCACATGATGCCGCAATTTATATAAAAGCAGTAAGCAATTATATATAAAAGCTATAAATATATATATATATATATATATATATACAAACATTATCAACCACCACAAAGCACCTCCACGGGGGATCAGAAATGTAAATATATAAAAGTGGTAAATATATGTATATATATAGACATGATCAACCACCACGAAGCACCTCCGTGAGGGATCAGAAATTTAATTAAAGAAATAAATACGATCAACCTCAACGAAGTAAACTCCAGGCGGGACTAAATGTAAATAAAACATTAAAAAATGATTAACCACCACGAAGTAAACTCCAGGCAAGACTAAATGTAAATAAAGCAGTAAAAGTGTAATAACCCGATATTTTCTATATAATTAAATCAGAAATTTTGCGTATAATTATTATTTTTTTATTTTAAAGGTGGGAATACGTTTAAGGTAAAGTATGTGTATATATGTGATAAATAAAATTTATCTATTACATGAATAATTTCAAATAATTTTCTTAAAATTATTGACATTATAAATTATATTTTATAATTAATTTGGCAAGTAAAAAATATTTTTATTATTTATTTTCTATGAAAATATGATTATTATATTATTTAATAATATATGATTGATTATTAGAATTATTACAACAATTATTTTATTATATGAATTTATTGATTAGTTAAGTTAATTGTTTTAACTTAATTAATAATCTATATATATGCAAAGACAAATCGAGATATGGAATTCAAACACTAAATTTAGATTTAGAACAAGGAATGAGGATAATAATATAATATTATTTTTATTTGATTGCTACAAATATGTACTTTATATGTGTAGATTGATAATAGTTGGTCAATTATGGTATATCATGCTAAAACCTAGTATTATTGTGCTAAACCCTAATTTCTAAATTAGGAACTTTAACTTCGAAATTATAAACCCTAATTAGTAATTAGAAACACTAATTATTAAACTAGAACCCTAATCACTAATGTATGAACCTTAATGTTAATTAGGGAAACCCGAATTATTACTTAGAAAATCTTAATTACTAATTAAAACACTAATTGTCAAATTAGGAATCCTAAATGCTAATTTATGAACCTTAATTGCTAATTTAGCAATCTTAATTAAAAATTTTAAATCTTAAATCTAATTTTTAGGTTCTAAGTAATTAGAACCTAAATGTAATTATGAAACCCTAATTGTTTATTTTTAGAAACTAAAATTTTACATTTTTGGCCTAATTAGAAATCCTAGAGAAAAAAAATTTAAAATTTATGGAACCTTAGGGTTAAACCCTAAGGGTCAAACACTAAGGGTTTATCAAGTTACCAAATGGCCATTAAAATTACAAGTCCAATGACATAAATACACTCTTGCATTATTAGTAGCTAACCTGTAGCTTTTGGCCTATTTGTACTTGCTCAACAACTCCAACCTAGCCACGTGTCTACATATTACACATATATCAGCCACCCATGCCAACCAAATTCAATGTATACTAGTAGTATATATAGATCAAGAGAGAGAAAGTTTCTCATTTAGCTTATTTGATCAACATACACTCAACTAAAGCCTCTCTCTATCTAACCCACAAAATCTCTAAGTATTTCAGGCCCTAAAGCAAGCCCCACTACCTCCATTAACAGATCAGTAGCCAAGAATCAAAAGTTTATTCATAAAGGTATAAAACCTAAACCTAAAATTCGATCCTTGATCCTTTGTTAGATGTTATATTTTTATGTTAAAACATGTTGTTTATAGTGTATATTGATGATCTGGGTTGATAGATGTTAGATCCATAACATCTATAGGCTCAGATTTGATGTTTTTCAAAATTTAGAAAATATTTTTTTTGTTATCTAACAAAGAATGTCAGACCTCATATCTCAGTGATCATTAATGATTTTTGTGTTTCGAAAGGCTGTAGTTATAGTGTGCTATGAGATCTGTGTTGTAGAACTTGAAGTAGGACCAGACCATGCATAGACTGTATGTTATTCATGGTCAAAGTCGATTAACAGACCATGACCAAACAAAATCTGGGTAACCTAGATGTTACCCAGAACTCTCTGACAAGATGTTCATGCCTTTAGATCTTTCACATGTTTGTTGTTTTGTTCTGTTTGTTGCATCTAGATTGTAGTCTGGTATTTGAACTGTAAAGTAAAGCATTTAGAACACCAAAATAATAAACAGGTGGATCGTAGTGGACCGTCAAACAAAGCCAGATGATCAAGAAATACATTTTCTGGGTAACCCAAAAAACGTATGACCATGTCTTCTGACATGGTTTGATCGGCATGTATCTTGATATTATGATGTTGTTAGATCAATTTTATGTAATAGATTTGTTGTCTTGCATGTTGGGTACAATCTAAAAGCATTAGATCACTAAAACATCACACTGATTACAAGTTGTGGAAGCCCAAATATGGCTACACGAACTGTTATTCATTTCTGGGTAACACAGAAAATGAAGAACAACTCTGACAACATGTTCTGAGCTTTATATCTTGTTGATATGTTGTTGTATGACCTAGATTGTTGGTGTTTATTGTAGTGTTACAGGAACACTACAAGATATGAGTCTTAGATTGGCCAAAATATGTATTATCAGATAATCAAAGACAGTCAAAGTAGGTCACTTGAAACTGGGATATGAAGATCTGGGTTTCTCAAGAACACAATAGGCTACACTTTCTACCGCTAAAGGCAATAGCGACAGACTTTTTAATTTTATTTAATTTATTTTTCAAAAATCATTTAAAAATAGAAATTAATTTCTAAAAATTACAAAAATAATTTAAAAAATGATTTTAAGTTATAAAAATTAACTTTAAATAATTTGGCATATTTTTCATAAATATTAGTATTTATTTGAATATTATTGGTATTTAGTTTATTTAATAAATTTATTAAAAATGATTTTATTATATTAAAATCATTTTAAATGTTAATAAGGTATTTAAAATATTTTAAGTTATATAATATAACTTTTAATATTTAAAGGTAAATTTCATTAATTATTTAATATTAATGATATTTAGATTTATTTAATAATTATATTAATAAATTAATTAAAATGATTTTAATATTATAAAAATTATTTTAAATAAAAATAAAGTGTGTAAAAATATTTGAAGTTATAAAATTGAACTTTTAATATTTATAGGTAAATTTCATTAATAATTTAATATTAATGATATTAGATTTATTTAATAATTATATTAAATAAATAGTTTAATAACTATTTTATTATTTTAAAATCATTTAAAAGGAAATAAATGAATTAAAAATATTTTAAGTTATAATAAATGATTTTTATATTTTGATAAATAATTTATTAATATTTAAAAATTAATGGTAATTATTTAAAATGATTTTAATTATTTTAAAATTATTTAAGGGTAATATTAATACTTTAAAATATTTGAGTTATTATAAATAACTTTAATATTTTGGTAATGGTTTCATTAATAGTTTAATATTAATTAAATATTAATGATAATAGAATTATTTAATATTTAAATCATTTAATAATGATCTCGGTGTTTTGAAAATTATGATAAATTATAATAATTGTTTAAAAATTATTATAAGTCATTTAAAAATAATATGACTGTTATTTAAATAGTCTAAATGGATATTAAACTATAATATAGAGTTTTAGACTTGATAATTACCTAATAAAGCCATTGGTACAACGAAATATTTCAGAAATTGATATGGACTTAGATAATTTGTCTGTATATGGAATTTAACTAGGCACACTTAGAAGGGGGGTTGAATAAGTGTGAGAGCAATCTATGACCAATATTTAAACTTTAAAACAAACTATTAGTTTCAGGCTACTAGATTGATGAATTTAGCTTGCTGAATTAATATGTCCTACTGAATTGACTGATTATTCTTTTAAAAAAATATTCTGCTGAATTTATAGCTTAAATAAAATACTTGGTGTTAAAGAATTATCTTAAGATAATGCAAGTAATCAAATTTTAATTATTAAGATAATTAAATAGCTTATGTGAGTAATTAAAGTAAAGCAATTAATAAAATCAACACCAAGATTTTTTACGTGGTTCAACTATTACCCTCTATAATAATAGCCTAGTCCACGTCCAATACCAACTAGTATTTGAGACTCACATTATTTATTTCTTTATAAATAAACACTGATTACAAAATAGATTCTTACAACAATTAATAACAATTAGTTTCTCTTGAGCACTCTTGCTCTTTGTGCACCTATACACTCTTCAAGCACCTTTGCATCCTTGAACATGTTTGTAAACTTTTTCTCTAATCCACTAGGATTAACACCTTTAGACTACACTTAGTCTAAAGAAAAAATTAAATAGAAATATAGAGGTCTATGATCAGTGCAAGAATAATCAATTTAACCATTAAAGGCCCAACTATGTGCAATGCTCAATTAGCATAGAAAGATAAACAATTGAATCTTACCAATTACCAGCTATAAGAATATCAGAAGTTTAATTGCTCAGCTGATCAAAAGTTGCACCAATTAACAATATGTTGCTCGGTAATATCAGTGATTAATGCAAATAATATTTCGTGAGTTCTGTATATTTTATTCCATACAAGAAAACACGATTTATATAAGCCAATTTATTACCGTTAAATAAATTCCCGTTGTTGTTCCATAGAAAAGGTAAGTACCTGTTCTAATTAATCCCAAAGGGTAAAATATTTAGAACAAACCCACAAACGGTAAAGTAACGACATAATTGATATTTATCCTGATAACTCAAAATCTTTCATACTGTTGGGATAAATTCAAAGTTCCTTAAACAATAACCCACTACATAACAACTTTGACTTTATCTCTCTATATAAAAGTGGTGTGTAACAACTAAAGTGGTGTATGTCATCACACTTCTTTTCCAATAATCAAGGTCTTTATAGTTCCAAGATATTCATAATTACTTTCCTTGAAAACCGCACTTATCATGTCACACTTTAAACTCTGTAAGCTACCGTCTTTTTAGCTTACTAGACATGTACACATATATCATATATCAAGTATTTATTTATAAAGATATGCATACGTAACATACATCAACTAATAAAATATTAATCCCTTTTGTACTTGATAAAATATTAATCTAATCTTAATTTATTTTAATATTTAGAAAAACATTTTTCATTTGATTTTAAACCATTTTTCATTTAAGACAAATAAAACTAAATGCTAATGATATGTCCTAGAGCCTTTAAATAAAAAATCAATTATTATGCAATTGACCTTACACTTGTTTCCTAGTAAAGAAAAAATTCTTCAACCACTTGAAAATCCAACCAATGTTCTTTATCATCATATACCTGAAATGCCATGAAACAATTTAGTATATGAATAATTTTTCATCAAAACTCATGGATGGAATATGACCAAGTCAACATTCTCCCTCTTTTTGATGATGACAACTAAAAAATTGAATTCCCATTAGCTCCACCTAAAACCATGCATAAAATATAATCATTTCAGGAAACACAACATAATATTATTCTAACTGAAATCCAATTTCAGTTTATCCTTCAATTTTAAACAACTTGCTACCTGCATTCATGTTAACTGGAATTTTAAACAACTTGCTACTTGCATTCATGTTAGTTTATCAAGTATCAAATATCATCTGCCAACATATATATTTTAAATCATTGTTAAAATCCCAAAATAATAAATAAGTCTTTTAAAGCACCAACAAACAAAATAAGTCTTTTCAGTCTACCGAAACCCAGAAATAATAAAATAAAACTTTTCTCCCTTTGTCATCTAACAAAAAGGGAAGGAACGTTATCCGTCAAGATCTACCATCGTTGCACGCTGAGAAGCCCTCTATGCGAAGTAAGGACAATGATTGGCACGATGAATCCTTTCAGCAAGGGTAAGATCAGCAACAAATTGAGTAGGACAGAGAATAACAGTTGTAGGTGGTAATGGCTCGTCAAGGAAATCACCAAGATACTCGGCTAACCAGTTATAATGAACCTATTTTATAACAGTCGAGTGTTTACACTACATATGTAACTTAGAGCCTACATCATTGAAACGCATAACCAAGAACTCAACCAACTTGCCAACCTGATTGCTAACAAATTTGATCTCTTGACTCAATTGACAAGCATTCTGATTGAGTCTTCGTTGCATGACCTCTGCTAAAGTAGTGGTTTGCAATTCAAACCCTGCTTGTAAGTCAATAAACTCATCCTCAATGTTGTTATAAAGCTTATTGATTTCAGGTGCACCTAGAGGCAACTTGCCTTTTTCCAACATAGACATACGATTGTGGAGACCAGACATTTTGATTTGTATTTTCTCTTGATTACTAAGAATGACTTTCAACGTGTCAACAATCTCAGGAAGAGACTGAGTTGGGTGCAGAACAAGTGAAGATGGATTTGAAACAGGAGGGATAGGATTATCAGAAGTGTTACGAACAAACTTACAATGAATTAAGGTAATACGAGACATTTTCAAAGTACCAACACTAATAAAATCAGTAACAGCAACATAAATTTTATTTTCAAAGGAAATTTTAAAATGATTGAAAAGAGTGGTGAGACTGGCACTATAAGGTAGACACGTTTTAGTTTTTTGAAAATAACTTGTCATTTGATGAAGCAACATTTGAGACAAAGTAAAAAACACACCTTTCAAAATCATAGAAACTATTATCAAATTTTGATAGGTAAAATTTGCACCTCCACGTAAGCGGGGCAAAAGATTGTACCTAACCAGATGATGAAGCACACATGCAATAGGAGAAACATCTACTATTTTGGAAGTAAAAACAACATTAATCAAAGGATTATTCATGTCAATCTGTAATTATTCCAAAGGGGTAAAAGGAAAATGGACAGCCCCTTTTCTAGTAAATAGACAAACACTAGAGGATGGAATGTTTAGAATGCTACCAAAATCTATGACAATAAAATATAATGATTTTCCTTTAACAAAAGTTGTAAAAAAATCTCCATGACACTCCAGATTAGTATAAAACTACTGAACTAGTCTAGGATATGCAACTGAGGGAGGAGAAATCATGGAAGAAATACACAAGATTCAAACAAATTTTTTAGCGGAGATGTTTGATAGCAGATTTGATCAACATAATTTTCATAAAAAAATTGTTTTGGGAAAATGACAGTCTTAAACTGTACCTCATAGGCATTACTACGAAAGAAATTTTTAGGAAGATCAGAGGTGAGGATAGGGTTTACCGAATCAGATGGTGGAGTAAACTTAGGCTTACTAGATGAAATCGTTGACTTTCGTTGTCGAGAGGGTCCTGATGATTTCAGCAAGAATGGACTAAAGTTTGACTCGTCAGATGGTGAAGATTCCAAAGATTCCATTTCCACAGACACCGCCTTCTTCAGTTTTCTTTGTTTATGTGAAGGTCCTGTAGAAGATTGGGGAGGAATCGGCGTCTGATCGTCGTCAGAATTGATTATTGATCGCTTATGAGTCCAGGTTCTCATGGTGCTTAAGGTTTGTTGGTGAGAATAGAGAAGATGAAAGTATAAAGTGAGAGAGAAAAAGAGTTAGAAAAAAATTTGAGATGTGAAGAGAATGGAGAGAGATATAGAGAAAAATAAAAAGAACGAATGCATGTGCGTATACTCATATCCACTTACGTTTCCCAAGAAACCCCAGTTGTCTTGTCTTTTCAAATTTCCAAAACTCATTATGATAGATACTTTGAATATCGCGTCCACAAATTAAGGACTTAAATGGGCAACTGAAAAATCACATAATCAATTATCCTAAATTTTAGCAGTTAGTAAGATAAGCATGCAGAATAAGATAACGATAATGTAGATTTAAACAAAATTATGGTATTCAAATTTTGAATTCTCTACGCAACATACAAAATCTGTCTTCACTTAACGGTTTAGTAAAAATATCTGTAATTTAATTTTCAATAGGAATTAAAATTAATTTAATTAAACCTTTTGATACACTATCTCTTAAAAAAATGATGTCTTACTTCTATATGTTTTGTATGTGAGTGTAACACAAGATTTTTAGAGATATCTATAGCATTAGAATTATCACAGTATATGGGCACACATTCACATAATATATCAAAATCACATAGGGTTTGCCTCATCCATAAAATCTGAGAATAACAACTTCCGGCAACTAGGTATTCACCCTCAGTAGTTAATAAAGCCACTGAGGTTTTCTTTTTACTATGCCATGATACGAGACTTTGTCCCAAGAAAGTACAAGCACCACTCGTACTTTTTTTTATCAATTTGACATCCTGCATAGTCAGCATCTGAATAACCTATTAGTTTAAAGTGATTACAAATTGGATAAAATAATCCTAAGTTAATTGTACAACTTAAATATTTCAAAAAATTTTAACAACATTTCAGTGTGATTCTTTGGGTTTAGCCCGAAATCTTGCACACAAATAAACGCTATACATTATATCGGGTCTAGAAGCAGTTAAGTATAATAAGCATCCAATCATACCTCAATATTTCATCATATCAACATCAATACCTTTCTCATCGGTGGTGATCTTTATTAACGTCCTCATGGGTGTACCTTTTGAGTTAGATCATTCATAGCCAAATCTCTTGAGTAAGTCTTCTGTGTATTTGGTTTGATGGATATAAATTCCTTCCTTCGTTTGCTTGATTTGATGTTTCAAAAAGTAATTAAGCTCTCCCATTAAGCTCATATCAAATTCTTTATGCATACACTTAGAAAACCACTCACAAAGATGATCATTAGTAGCACCAAATATTATATCATCTACATATATTTGAACAATAATGATATCTATATTTTTATGTTTAATAAATAATGTAGAATCTATTTTTCCTCTAATAAAACCATTTGATAAGAGATACTTACTTAGCTTTTCGTACCAAGCCCTTGGAGCTTGTTTCAAGCCATAAAGAGCTTTCTTTAATTTGTAAACATGATTAGGATACTTTTCATGCTCGAATCCAGGAGGTTGTTTTACATATACCTCTTCATTGATGTATCCGTTGAGGAAAGCACTCTTTACGTCCATTTTATACAGTTTAAACCTTTTTATAGCATGCAAAAGCCAACAAAATCTGAATTAATTCCAGCCTTGCCACTGGTGCATAGGTTTCTTCATAGTCGATCCCCTCTTGTTGGTTGTATCCTTGAGCTACTAGCCTTGCTTTGTTACGAATGATTGTCTCATGCTCATCAAGCTTATTCTTGAATACCCATTTAGTACCAATGATGGAAGCATTTTTTGGAGGAGGCATAAGTTCTTACACTTAGCATCTCTCAAATTGTTGAAGTTTATCTTGCATTGCGAATAGCCAGTTTTCATCAAGGACTGCATCTTTTACATTCTTTGGCTCAACCTGCGACAAAAATGTAGAGAATGCACAATGATTTTGTAAACCTCTTCGTGTGGTTACACCTTTGCTGATATCCCTAATGATATTTTTTGGAGGACGATTCTTGATATATCTAGCTGTTCTTAGCATTTGGATATCATGTATAACTTCTTCCTAATCATGAGAATCATCTTTAGCATCTTCCAAATTTTTTCAGGTTCATGTTCATGTTTGTCATCAATTTCAATTTCCTAAAACTGTTCATTCCGTCTCCTGTTTTGTTCTTTTCGGTTTGCTGAATTCCTGACTATCTCCAGATTTCCTGCATCATCTCCACTTTCTTTTGGAAGATCATTGTTAGTTTCATTAAAAGTAACATGAGCAGACTCTTCTACACATAATTTTCTAATACTGAAAATACAATAAGCTTTACTATTTTGAGAATAACCAAGGAATATTCCTTCATATGATTTAGCATCAAACTTTCCCAAATTATCACTTGTATTTAAGATGAAACATTTTGAACTAAATATTTTGAAATAACTTATGTTTGGAATTTTATTATTTAAAAGCTTATAAGGTGTTTTCAAAATAATAGGACAAAATAGTACTCTATTTAAAACATAACGTGATGTACTTACTACTTCAGCCCAAAATTTCTTTGGAAGCTTACTTTCTTACAGTAGAGTTCTTGTTGTCTCTTGAAGAGTCCTATT
This sequence comes from Panax quinquefolius, assembly GCA_020205615.1. NCBI lineage: Eukaryota > Viridiplantae > Streptophyta > Magnoliopsida > Apiales > Araliaceae > Panax > Panax quinquefolius. The sequence goes on along the minus strand of CM035156.1, from coordinate 117,281,401 downwards.
CTTCCTTTCCACCACCCCATTTTGTTGAGGAGTCCTTGGGGCTAAAATCTCAAGGCTAATACCTCTTTGATCACAAAAAGTTATGAAATCTTTTTGAAATTCAGTACCATTATCACTTCTAATTCAAATGAGTTTGTAGCTATACTTTGTTTCAAGATTCCTTATTAATTTTTCAAACTCTTTAAATGCTTCCTCCTTAGTTCTCAAAAATAATACCCATGTGTATCTGGAGAAATCATCAACTATTACGAATGCATAGAATTTACCATTAATACTAGAATGTCTTTCTGGTCCAAATAAATTAAGATGAAGTAGTTGTAAGGGAGAAGAGGTTGATACCATATTCTTTGCCGTAAAAGAAGTTCTTACTTGTTTTCCCAGTTGACAAGGAATGCATATTCCTTTCTTTTCAAACCTGATTTTTGGCAACCCTTTAACGAGATTCTTTGAAGATAATTTATTGATTAAGTCCATGTGAACATGTCCAATCCTTTTATGCCATAAGTTAGCCTCATCTTGTACGGATGTTAGAAATAGCTCTTCATCCTGTTACTCAAAATCTATTGTATATATATTTCCCTCTCTTTATGTAACTAGAGTAGTATTGTTAGTACAATGAAATATTGTGCATTTATCTTTTTCAAAATTAACTTGATGACCATTATCAATTAATTGACTAATACTAATTAAATTAAATTCTAGACCGTTAACAAGGTGAACATTATTTATACTTACCTTGCCGTTACCAATTTTACCTTTTTCGATTATCTCGCAGGTTCTATTGTCACCAAAAGTAACCGTTCTATTCTTCTTCTAAACACACAGTTCCATGAACTTTGATTTATCACTGGTCATGTGACGAGAGCATCCACTATCGAGAATCCATTTTTGAGATGGAACCCTTTCCTTGAGACACACCTATCAAGGAAAAATTATTCATCCTTTTGGAACCCACATCTTTTTGGATCCTTTAATGTTAGTTGCATGTAAATCATCCTTTTTAACCCATACCTTTTTAATCTTATTTTTCTTAAAACAATTTATGTCCAAGTGACCTTTTATACTACAATGTTTACATATTGTGAAAGGAGAACAGTAATTTAATTTAAAACAAGATTTTGATTTTAGCATTTTTCACATCTCCCTTTTTATACACAGGATTATAACCAATTCCTTATTTTTCAAAACTAGGTCTTTGATTACCCAATATGACATTTAAATTTTCTTCACCTTGAACAAATTTAGCAAGAGATAATTTTAGAAAATCTATTTCTTTTTAAAGTTCATTATTAGGAAGGATTTTATCATGTGATTTATCACTAAATGCATCAATATATACATCTCTCATTTTTAGTTCATTTGTTAATTTTTGAACCTCTTTATTTAAATAATTTACCTTGTTGAAAAATATTTTGTTATAATTATCTAGGTAATCAATTTTAGCAATCAAAATCTTTTCATCTTTACATGATGACTCTTTTTTAATTTCCTTCTTTTCATCTATTACTAAATCTACTTCACTCATTAATGTATTAACAAAACCTTTCAAACATGCATTCTTTTCTTTTAATTTCTTATTTTCTAGTTCTGATGAATTTAGTTCATGAAGAGAGACCTGATTAGATCCACCTTCAATACCTACGAAGCATAATTGAGCAATCTCATCTTTAGCATCGATCTCCACTTCAGATTCCTCATCACTCCAAGTAACAAGGGCTTTATTCTTCTTGTTGTCTTTGTAGTTTGTCTTCCCTTTATTCTTTAATTGAAAACAATCTTTCTTGAAGTGACCAGGACGTCCACATTCAAAGCACGTCTCTTCAATTTTCTTTCCATTGGACTTATTCGAATTGAAAGTGTTTCTTCTCTTGTTCTTCCTTTGTAGTAGCCCCTTGAGTCTTCTAGACATCATGGTTGTTTCTTCATCTGAGTCATCATCAAGCTCCTCCTCATTCTCTGGAGTAAGAGCTAAGACCTTTCTTCGAGGAGTTTCTTCCTCATCATCATATCTCTTTAACTGATGTTCATATTCTTCTAATTCACCAAACAAAGTTAAAGTATCCATGGAAGAAATAGTAGCATAATCTTGAAGAGTAGTGATTTTAGAAGCAAACCATTTGGGCATAGCCCGGAGAAACTTACAGTTGATCTCACTTTGAGGAATAGTCTTGTCCAGCAATTTCAAGGAGTTAATAAGGACTAGAAATCTTGCTTGAGATAGCTTAATGGTATCATATTTTTTGAGCTTGAACATTTCATAACCGTGCATAAGCATACTTAGCTTGACTTCTCGTACTTTGGATGTTCCTTCATGACTTACCACTAGAGTATCCCAAATTTCCTTAGTTATGTTGCATGAGGAAACTTTGTCAATCTCGGATTGTACCATACCGCTGAGAAGTGTGTTCAATGCCCTTGAATCATATGAAACCATGTAGGTTTCGGTTGAATCCATTTTTAACAGAGACTTTGGTGTCCCATCATCTCTTCGTGGAATAACTGGTCCGTTCTCCACAACCCACCATTCCCAATGATCTATTTTGAGATAGATCCTCATTCGGAATTCCCAGAAGTTGTAATTTTCTATTCCAAACAGCAAAGGATGTCTAATGGTTGATTGTCCTTCTTGGTTGTTCTTCTTGAACTGTGCCATGTCAGAATCTTTCCCTACAAGTCACCTTTAAGACCAAAATAATTAGAGCCAAGCTCTGATACCAAATAAAATTTAACTGGGCACACTTAGAAGGGGGGTTGAATAAGTGTGGGAGCAATCTATGACCAATTTTTAAACATTAAAACAAACTATTAGTTTCAAGCTACTAGATTGATGAATTCAGCTTGCTGAATTAATATAGCCTACTGAATTGACTGATTATTCTTTTAAGAAAATATTCTGCTGAATTTATAGCTTAAATAAAATACTTGGTATTAAAGAATTATCTTAAGATAATGCAAGTAATCAAATTTTAATTATTAAGATAAATAAATAGCTTATGTGAGTAATTAAAGTAAAGCAATTAATAAAATCAACATCAAGATTTTTTACGTGGTTAAACTATTACCCTCTATAATAATAGCCTCGTCCACGTCCAATACCAACTAGTATTGGAGACTCACTTTATTTATTTCTTTATAAATAAACACTGATTACAAAACAGATTCTTACAACAATTAATAACAATTAATTTCTCTTGAGCACTCTTGCTCTTTGTGCACCTATGCACTCTTCAAGCACCTTTTCTTCCTTGAACCTGTTTGTAAACCATTTCTCTAATCCACTAGGATTAACACCTTTAGACTACACTTAGTCTAAACAAAAAATTAAATACAGATATAGAGGTCTATGATCAATGCAAGAATAATCAATTTAACAATTAAAGGCCCTACTATGTGCAATGATCAATTATCACAGAAAGATAAACAATTGAATCTTACCAATTACCAGCTATAAGAATATCAGAAGTTTAATTGCTCAGCTGATCAAAAGTTGCACCAATTAACAATATGTTGCTCGGTAATTGTAAACACTCAAAATTTTCTGCATCCCTGTTACTAACATTGCAGGAGGGCAGATTCGTCTTTCGAAGATAACTCTGGAAGACAGCTCACATCCATTCTGGATACTACCGAAAGGTCATTTTGAAACCCGAAACATACATCGGGAGTATCAATTCCAACCTCGGAGATAACCCCGAGTTTCATCATTGGAGATAACCCCAAGGAATGTTGTTGCAGTTCCGGCTATAACTCCAGAAATGTATGTTTCAAATGCATGCAATCAGCTTCAATCTCAGACCTCCTGCTGAGGCACTCATTCCAAAGACCCGGAGATAACACCAGGAAGACAAGCACACTTAAATATGACCCTGCAGAATTCAAACACTTGCAGCAGTCCAATATCCGATGTAACCCTAAGCAACGTCTGCTATCAGCCCAAACCGGAGATAACCCCGGTGAGGGGCAAAATCATCATCTTTCCACCTCAACTGTAGCACGCCATCTCAACATTTCATACATACATTTCTACACAGCAATGTCCCATAAGAGCCAAGGAGCTCCAATCCCGAGTGACTATTACGCGTGGCAGCACACCAGATAGAATTTGAAGCTTGTAGACCATTGGCATGGTCCCCTCTTCCTGACTTCGTACAACCTCTAATCCCATGTCATTGCGTAATTCTTAACAAAAGTGGTCCGAAGAAGTTCTTGCACACCTCGTTCGAATGTTCAGATTGAAGTTCTACAAGTTCGAGCGGACATCACAGTGCACGAGTGCACGTATTTTGAGATGGCGGGACCCGCAGAGCCCGGGACACCCCAGGTAGCCGCAGGTACACCTGCGGCTCCCAACTCTATAAATATAGTGCTTGGGGTGGCCATTTGTAAGAAGAAAGAGGCGATGAAGCCCTGTCCAATTTGCTTTGTACACACCCCATATTGAGTGCTTTCTCATTTTAAAAACATGTTAGCTCATATATAGCTATATTTTACCGGCGGGAGCTGAGTGTTTATCCATCTAGAGTCATAGAATCCTGCCTTGGCAGCCCACTGTAAGCCTTCTCACACTCTATAAAGTCTTTCTCTTCATCTTTGCGTACACTATTTGTGACGCCCCCAAAACAGGTATACATCACCCATCTCGGGTCGCCACTTACATGGTACATAATCTACATACAACTTAATTATACGACTGTCGTGTAAAATACGACAAAACATATGTTGTGAGTTTTAATACAAATATTGTCATCTAGAGAATATTCACACTCAATGGAGTCCTCATTATAATTATTATCACATTATTCCGTAGAATAGTGAGGACTACTAAAGCCACTTATCCTGGACCATCACTCCATTCCCCGACTCATCCCAACGATATTCACATTTCTTGAAGAGAACAATGAAAGAAAGGGTGAGCTCAACTAGCCCAGTAAGAAATATTATGACTAAGATAATGCAGAATAAATTAACCTTAGCATTCAACAGTATAACAACTGATAGAATACAATAGACAACAAGTTTTAGATCAATAACTGCAACGGAATAAGCAATCCATTAGAAGAGTCAAGTAGAGCATAAAATCTACTATCTTCTATGATTTAAAAAGTTTTTCATCAACTTTATCGCTAAGACTCAGCTTAATAAATAAAATCAAATCATCCCTGCACCACGGCCAATGATATTCATGTAATCATCAATGGTCATGTTTATACCGAATAATCCCTGGTCATAATCATACCAACAACTCTCCATCAATGAACTACTGGCCAATGAGGACTTTCGCCACATCATTCGTCACATTACGGTCATGATTATACCGAATAATCCCTGGTCATAATCATACCAAGTCCATCTCTGCACGTAAGCCAAAGATGACTTTCATCACAATATAAGCATGAGGATGATGACAATGACATAATAATTCAATAAAATAATTTCAAGGATAAATTTTAAAGATTTATAATTTAATTTATCTAGAAATCAATAACGTCCAAATTATCAACATGATACTGATTTGTAGAGTAAAATTCAAGAATAATATTCATGTACAAAAATAATTTGGACAGAAAAGAAATATATTTTTTGGGTAAATAGTACCCCATGAATAGTACCTCATGAATAGTACCCCGATATAAAAAGTACCCGAAATACCCGAGTGAATAATATTTGGGTGAATAGTAATTTGGGTGAATAGTAAGTCATAAATAGTACTCCGACACAAAAGGTGTCCCGAATACCCGAGTGAATAATACTATAGTGAATAGTAACTGGGGGAATAGTAACCCGTGAATATTAACTCGTAAATAAAATACCAAATAAAATGATATTTCATGACGAGTACAAAAGAAATTATATCTCATACGAGTATAATAGAATATACGAAACTATAAATGGATTTTCATCCGTCATGCGGTAATCCACGTAGACAGATCATTTCCATAATTTAATAAAGAATGAATACGAAAGGATCATTCACCATGCATGCGGTAGTCCACACAGACAGGTTATTCCAACAGAATAATAAAGAATGGAATAACAAAAGAATTCACTAGGCATGCGATAGACCACACAGACAGGTTATTCCAACAAAATAATAAGGAATGGAACCATGTCACACATAATCGGCACAGATAGGATATTCCAAAAGAATAATAAAGAACAAAACCAGGTCATGCATAATTTGCATAGACATGATATTCCAACAGAATAATAAAGAACGGAACTAGGTCATGCGTAATCCGCACAGACAGGATATTCCAACAAAATAATAAAGAATGTAATAACAACAGAATTCACTGGGCATGCGATGAGCCTTTGCGCATAAAAGTTATTCCAATGTAATAATAAAGAATGGAATAATGAAGAATTTCACCATGTATGTGGTACATCACATATCTGATTTATTCCAACATAATAATAAAGAATGGAATAACAAACCTTTCGAGTATTGAAAGAAAATAACTCTCTTCATGAATACGAAAGAATAATACCCCTTACCTCGTAAGAAAAGCGGATCTTTGGAATAGTGAGGTAATGAGACTTTCTTCTTCTTTCTCTCTATAATTTTCTCTATAATAATTGCTCTATAGCTTTAGTGAATTGGTGAAAATAATGAAGGAATGAGCTTCTATTTATAGGAAAATATAGTTTCAATAATTGCACATTTTGGGGCTCGAAATATTACAGTATAATACCTTCCTCTTTTCTTTCATTTTTAATTTAGTCTTGCAAGTATTATCAAACTTGCACCACCTCCCCTAATAATAAATCATGTGAATCAATAATAAATCATGTGACTCAATAGTTCTAAACATCTGAAAAAATTAATTATAGTATAGTACCTTCATTTATACCTCCATTTTTAACTAAGTCATGCAAGTATTATCAATCTTGCACCAACTCCCCTAATAGTAAATGAATTCGAATCAATAGTACACACATGTGAACAAATAGTTATAATCATGTGAATTAATAGCAATTAATTGTTCATTTATCTGATTAATTACCCGATTGGTCAGTATAACCTCAAGACATCCATTATTATCAAAATAGATGTCGATTTCCACTAACACTAATAATCCCAACACAATGGAACTATAAATTTCATTTTTAATCAACATAAAATTATTCATTATTAAAATTATACTTCACAATTTTTAACAACCAGGTCGTTCCCAGGAAAGAGGGGGCTTTCCGATAAGGATTTCTCCTTATTGGCGCACAATTAGGTGACCAAACCTCTCCTTGACAGAACTTCTAGACATTGTCAATATTGCAAATAATAATAGGAATAACTTTGGCGTCTCAATTATTGATTTAATAATATATAATGCAGATGATACTGTGACAATAATTGAATCAATAATATGAGAGATATGATGCAACAACTACTGCAGAAATAATTGAGTATAACTGAGTGACTTCTTATATAAGCATCAATAATCAATAGCATGTGCTACTATGCAACCATGCGTATTACTGTACTTTTACTACCAATTAGTTCAACAGTTTTAACGGTAACACTTTCGCCGTTATTTTTATAAAATAATAATTCTGTCATTTTTTAACTACGACAATACTTCCGTTGTGTGGTCCACCAATGATTGTGCCGTCGTACGAATATTCCATGTTAAAACGAATATTCCTCGATCAATCGAATATTATATAACAACTTGCTTACTTTGCAAAATTTATAAATATTACCCATAACTATAACATTATATCAAATCCACACCATAATATTCAAAAAAATATTTCGAGAAATTTAAATCTTTATTCATAAAATTTGGGGTCTCACACTATTCTTCACATTGAGAGTCGTGTTGTGTGTGTATGCCCGGACTTCGGTCCGTGGTTTTCATTTTTGTCTATATATATATATATACTTATATATGTATATATTTATATATATGGACTAACATTATCGAGTTATGCCTCGATTGAGCCTAAACTTATGTCTAAGAGCATTTATTTACTTATATATATATATATATATATATATATATATATATATATATATATAAATTTACATTTACATCGGGCACGGAGTTTACTTACGTGACCTTTTTTTTCGCTTTATTTATATTTCGTCCCACTTTGGAGTTTACTTGTGGCGATTGATGAATTTTTACCGCTTTCTTTACATTTAGTCCCTTTGAAGTTTACTTCGTGGCGGTTGATCGCATTATTGCTTTATTTACATTTTGATCCCTTTGGAGGTGCTTCACGGTGGTTGATCATGTCGTATATATATATATATATATATATATATATATCTGACTTTTGTATATCTTCGCTTATTGCTTCTCATATAAGCTATGACATCACGTGAGCCTAGGAATCATGTGATAATGATTGAATTCACTTGAATCTAGATTCGGTTACCGTGATGAACATTTTTCAGCTGTAAGCAGCTTGTAAATTATTCACGGTGTTTGAATTTCCTTAGATGGCTGTCACGCCCATGAGGAGTTCGACATTGCTATATATTATTTTCTCAAAGATGCTTCGCATCTTGAAAATAAAAGCAAATAAGTTGAACATTTAATAATAAAATTGAAGTATGAAAAGGTCTCAATTACTATTGAGTACAGGGTTTGAAAAACCTCTTTTACAAAACTTCATTGCTATATCATGTTTAAAACTGAATTTTTATATGAATTCAAACCCTTTGTATATAGGTGCGAACGAGGCCTCACACTACTTCCAAATAAATTACACATTGATCCACACACACATATTAATATAATAGTTTCTTAAAAAGTGGCGGTCACCATGGCAACACGGATATCGGGGGGTGCCTAACACCTTCCCTTCGCATAATCAAGCCCCCGAACCCAAATGAATCTCGGTTTCACAGACCCGTTTAGCAGTGTCACATCACTGGGTCAATGTGCAAACCTTTTCTTAGTTGTGTTGGTGCAACCAGTTAAAAACACCAATTGGCGACTCTTACAGTCAAATCGTCGACATGATACATGTCGGACCTCTTTCACTTATTTTTTCAAACAAATCTCACATAACATGCGAACACTAAAGAACTAGAACATAAAAGGGATAAATTAAAATCCCGACGTCGACAGGTGGCGACTCTGATGGGGATACCAGTAAGAGGGTTTAAGTCGCTACTACAAGCTTTTCAAAACTATTATATTCTTGTGTGTAAATGTTGCATTTACATTTATGATTAATGTGTACGAATGCATTTTACTTATTGCACTGCAATATATCTATCTGTGATATTAGTGCTTCACACATGTCATCATTTTCATAAAACGGTGAGACACGTTGTATGTGAATGTATGTTGTGTGGTTCCTCCACTAGGAGGCTATCCTGTCAGTGTTTGATTACTGGACTCGTAGGGTGACTAATTCCAATGAGGCTCAGGAAAGGCACCACCCAGATTCGCTCCAGTTGAAAGACCGGATTAACTTCCCGTCAAGTAGATTGTGATGATCTAGGAACCTTCATGCCAAAAAGTCGTGAGAGTAACCCTAAAATAGGTCAGCCTATGATAAACCAAATGCGGAGGAAAGTCTCTTCATGCTTTCCATTTTCTATTACTTGTAAAAGCATTTACTTATAATTTTATTCCATGTTCATCTTTATGTAATGAAAAATATGAAGAATATTTGCACATACATGACATGCTATTAATTAACATCCGTTTTGCAGGATAATATTCCTAAACACGGGTATATCATATAGCACGTAAACATTTACATTATCAGTGAGACTAAACTACATAAGTCTTTTGCAGGGAAACAACTGGGCCTGTTACCCGCTCAAAATCCAAAAAGGCCACGAGCCTGCAACCAATCTTGTCTTCTTCTGACCAGTCTAATCCCATTTCTCGAGAAGAATTGGATGGATTAAGTAAATAAATTACAGATTTGGCTGTTCTTCTTAAAGAATTGCATCAATCTACTCAGCGCTCAAAGATGCCTACACATACAGAATCCTCTGCACAAGGAGGAACACAAGGTTTGGATATAACAAATCCAGAACCTCAGTTGGATACGACTAATAAAGACCCTGAAAACACCCATCTCAAAGGAGATCCAGACACCGGTGATATCAGGAAAAAGGTCCTTCAAATTTAAGAAACTATCCGTTCTCTCAAAGGGATTAGAACACATGGAAGTGTTTCATATTTTGACCTTTGCATATTCCCTGGTGTTCATTATCAAGAGAAATTCAAAACCCCTGACTTCAAAAAGTATAACGGATTAAGGGATCCTTACACACATTTGAAGGTGTTCATTGGAGAACTTGGATCTTATGCAGAAAACAAAAAGCTTAAAATGCAGCTGTTCTAGAAGAGTCTAACTAGAGAAGCCCGTTCATAGTATACCAGATTAGACAACTCAAAAATCCATAGCTGGGAAGAGCTAGCTCAAGCCTTCCTCACTTAGTACAATTCTCAATCTCAGATGGCTCCTGATCGGTACTAGATTACCAAGGTCAAGAAGCAGTCTAATGAGTCTTTCAGAGAGTACGTTTAAAGGTGGAGGCGTCTTGCTGCTCAAGTTATTCCTTCTATGATAGAGTCAGAAATGGTCATGACTTTCATAGACATACAAGAAGCTCCTTTCTATGAAAGAGTTTTAGCTGGTATTGGTAAACCATTTTCTGAAATGATCAAACACGGAGAGATGGCTGAGATGGGATTGAAGTCAAGAAAGATTCAAGACCTAACCACTCTTAAACCAGTTGCTGAGCACATCCAATCCAGATCTTATGGAAACAACCCCCGGAGGGTCCATAAAAAGAAAGAGGAGGATGTTTCCTTGATACTATAAGGTCAAAAAGGCAGTTAGAACATGCCTATACAGAGGAGAAACTACTCCCCTTTTCAATCACAATCTTTAAACCCACCATTGCCTAAAGATGGAGATGCAAAATGCCCTCGAACATTCACACCCTTAAGCGACTCGTTCGAGAATATTCTTGCTCTTCTGACTACTCAGAATAAAATCACACATCATCTTCCACCAGCCAATCCTAATGGGAGGGGTTTCAACGCTACTCGAAAGTGTACTTATCATGTCGGAGCACCTGGACATGATACTCAAGATTTTTGAGCCTTAAAACGCAAGATCCAAGATTTGATAGACAACGGTGAGATCGTGGTTACCAAACTAGATCAACCTCATGTGCAAGACAACCCTCTTCCTCAACACAAAGAAGAAGAGGTCAACATGAATAGTTGGAGCACTAAACAGAGTTCCAATTTTAATAGTGAATCATCTCAAACCATCAAAGACGGTGTTGACAGATGGGATTACGCAAAGTTTCAATTTGCTATGGAATGAAAGATGAAAGCTCTTTGTAAGCAAATTGAACAATTGGCAGAAATGGTGACCCATCAGCATCAAGTCACACGCTAGTTAGTCAGCCATGAGCATGCATGTCTCCTTCCTTTTGTTATGAATGCTCCATCATCACCTTTAGAAAGCGAAGCTATGGAGGATAAGGTTGCGAAGAGAGCAAATGCTAAAGTCCGTCGGGATTTTTCCAATAAAAGGGAATTTACATACCTGGGCCAGCCTATGGAGGAGATATTTCATATGCTAATTAACGAAGGAAGAATCACCTCCCTTCTACCTCCAATTAATCCCCGTTCAAGATGATTTAACTCTGATGGAGTATGTCAATATCACTCACATTCTCGCGGTCACATTACAGAAGAATGCTGGGCACTCCGCCACCTTATTTAGAATCTAATTGACAGCGGTGTCCTGCAGTTGGCAGACGATGACACTGTGCTACTCGAGAATGGGAATACTTGTCCTAACAAATGGAAGGGATTAGTAGTAGATATATCCACTAAGGCTGATGAGACTACCAAACCATTTCCTATACAAGCAATTCAACTCAAAGGAGCTAACAATCCTTTGGAAGTGGTTGCACCAGAGTCAATTTCTTTACCCTCCATACCACAGTATCCTATTATCAGCTTACACAAATTTCCATGGAATTATAGAGAAGCTGAAGGATCCACATCTCATACTACTGCTACAGTGTCGAAAGAAAATCCACTGTATCTTCCTTATAGGGTGATGAAGCCCGCCATAAAAGCAAAGGGGAAGATTCCCATGGAGAAAATTGAGAAATTCCTCTGCACTATGGGCCATAATGAAGCCAAGGTGGTTCTAAGCTTATGAAAAGCTCCACATCAGATCTCAATACTGGACTTGGATTTCTCTTCCGAAGATCATAGAAAGATCTTATTGAAGGTTTTGGAAGAAGCCTACTTGACAAAATTAGTGGATGTGGAAAAATTTCAACATCTGGTTAATCACATTTTTAACAATAATGTGATATCCTTCACTGATGACGACATACCTCCCAAAGGGACCGGTCATTCCAAGCCATTGCACATCGCAGTTTTGTCCTCTGGGTATATATTAGATGGATTTTTGATAGATGGAGGTTCGTATATGAATATATGTCCTTATACCACCTTGGTGTAGATGAACGTCAATCTCAAATGGATCCGAAGTAGCCATACGATTATCAAAGCTTTTGATGGATCCCCAAGAAATTCTGTCAGAGAGATTGAGCTGCCAATTGAGATTAGTCCAAACACATTCAATGTATCCTTCCACATCCTCAAGATAGATTTAGGATACAACCTGCAATTGAGGAGACCATAGATCCACATGGCTGGAGCCATTCCTTCAACACTACATCAATAACTCAAATACATTGTCAATAATAGCCTAGTCACTGTCAATGCTTAGCCGGAATGTCCTGAAAAGGAAACCTACCACTCATCAACTTCAATTCATAAGTTGAGCCAACTAGTTTTCATACTTTGGAAGTGAGTAACACACAATTCCATCCTATTGGAGCTCCACTTCCTGTACCCAAGATGTCTACTGAAGTGATGGCAGCTACCCAAGAAATGATGTCATTGGGTCATCAGCCTGGACAAGGGCTTGGTAAAAATTAGCAGGGTATTAAGCACCTAATTCAAATGTCCAGTTAAACTAGGATAGCCGGACTAGGCTATTCTGCCAGTTTCAGTCACTAAAATCCTCATAAGCACAAGCAGGTTCCTCAAGCTTCCGCCACACGGCGATTTTCTCCACCCGCACCTCATGATCTGATACAGTCTCCGGTAAAGGTGCCAACCTATGTTGTGGCTATGTTGTTTCCCAAACCAAGACCATTCAAAGCAAAAGAGGTCCTGATTCCTGATCCCGAATGTGACGCCCCCAAAACAGGTATACATCACCCATCTTGGGTTGCCAGATTTGTGGTACAAAATCTAAATATAACTTAATTATACAACAGTCGTGTAAAATATGATAAAACATAATCTAAGAGTTTTAATAAGAATATTGTCATCTAGACAATATCCACACTCAATGGAGTCCTCATTACATTTATTGTCACACTATTAAAAAGAATAGTGGGGACTACTAATGCTATCATCTGGACCGTCACTCAGTTCCCCGACTAGTCCCCGCTATATTCTCATTTCCTAAAGAGAACAATGAAAGAAAGGGTGAGCTCAACTAGCCCAGTAAGAAATATTATGACTAAGATAATGCAGAATAAATTATTCTTAGCCTTAAACAGTATAACAACTGATAGAATATAATAGACAACAAGTTTTAGATCAACAACTACAGCGGAATAAGCAATCTATTAGAAGAGTCAAGTAGAGCATAAAATCTACTATCTTCTATGATTTAAAAAGTTTTTCATTAACTTTATCGTTGAGACTCGGCTTAATAAAGAAAATCAAATCATCCCTGCACCACGGCCAAGTGTATTCATATAAGCATCAATGGTCATGATTATACCGAATAATCCCTGGTCATAATCATACCTACAACTGTCCATCAATGAGCTACATGCCAATGAGGACTTTCACCACATCATTCATCACATTACGATAATGATTATACCGAATAATCCCTGGTCATAATCATACCAAGTCCATCTCTGCACGTAAGCCAAAGATAACTTTCATCACAATAAAAACATGAGGATGATGACAATGACAGAATAATTCAATAAAACAAGTTCAAGGATAAATTTTAAAGATTTATAATTTAATTTATCAAGAAATCAATAACGTCCAAATTGTCAACATGATACTGCTTTGTAGAGAAAAATTCAAGAATAATATTCATGTACCAAAAATAATTTGGACAGAAAAGAAATATATATTTCGGGTAAATAGTACCCGGTGAATAGTACCTCATGAATAGTACCCCGACATGAAAAGTACCCCAAATACCCGAGTGAATAATATTTGGGTGAATATTAATTTAGGTGAATAGTAAACCATGAATAGTAGTTTATGAATAGTACTCCGACATGAAAAGTGCCCCGAATACTCGACTGAATAATTCTAGTGAATAGTAACCCATGAATAGTAACTCGTAAATAAAATACCAAATAAAATGATATTTCATGACGAGTACAAAAGAATTGATATCTTATTCGAGTATAATAAAATATACGAAACTGCAAATGGATTTTTATCCGCCATACGGTAATCCACGTAGACAGATCATTTCCACAATTTAATAAAGAATGAATACGAACGATCATTCACCATGCATGCGGTAATCCACATAGACAGGTTATTCAAACATAATAATAAAGAATGGAATAACAGAAGAATTCACCACGCATGCGATAGGCCGACTTGACAAAAGTTATTCCAGCGAATAATAAATAATGAAACCGAAGTCATGCGTAATGCGCACAAACATGATATTCTAATGAATAATAAAAATGGAATAACAAAAGAATTCACCGGGCGTGCGATGCGGCCAAATGCAGATATGTTATTCCAACTGAATAATAAAGAATTGAATAACAGAAGAATTTCACCATGTATGCGGTATTTCGCATAGACAGGTTATTCCAACATAATAATAATGAATGGAATAACAGAAGAATTTCACCATGTATACGGTAGTCCACGTATAGAGGTTATTCCAACAAAATAATAAGGGATGGAATAACAATAGCTCTCTTCATGAATACGAAAGAAATAATACCCCTTACCTCAAAAGAATCTTAGATACTGGAATAGTGAGGTAACAGACTTCTCTTCTTCTTTATCTCTATAATTTCTCTCTATAATAATTGCTCTATAGCTTTAGTGAATTGGTGAGAAATGAAGGAAGAATGAGCTTCTATTTATAGGTAAATATAGTTTCGATAATTGCACGTTTTGGGCTCAAAATATTACAGTATAATACCTTCCTCTTTTTCTTCATTTTTAATTTAGTCATCCAAGTATTATAAAACTTGCACCACATCCCCTAATAGTAAATCATGTGAATCAATAGTAAATCATGTGACTCAATAGTTATAAACATGTGAAACAAACAATTATAGTTGTGAGACCCCGAATTTTATGAAATGAACGTATTCAATTTTCTTATAATTATTCTATTTAGTAAATGGTTAAATTGATAAAAGGTTAAAAGTTAAGGGTGATATGTGAAAATTTTTCAAAGTAGACAAGTTTTCATAAAATACCGGGTTACTATTCACTCTAGTATTATTCACTCGGGTATTTGGGACACTTTTTGTGTCGGAGTACTATTCACGAGTTACTATTCACGGGTTACTATTCACCCAAATTACTATTCACTCTAGTATTATTCACTCGTATATTTGGGACACTTTTAAAGTCAGAGTACTATTCACAAGTTACTATTCATGGGTTACTATTCACCTGGTTACTATTCACTCTAGTATTGTTCACTCTCGGTATTTGGGACACTTTTTTGTGTAGAGGGTACTATTCACGGGTACTATTCACGGAATACTATTCACTTGGATACTATTCACCCAAAAATATATTTTTGTTTTCATTCAAATTATTTTGGGTACAATATTATTCCATGAAGAGATGTGTTAATTTTTCGAATAGTTGGTTGAAATTATAATAATAAATCAATATGGATCATTTGGTTTAAAGTTTTAATAGTAAATCGGTATGTAATAGTTGTTTTAAGTTTTAATAGTAAATCTTTTTATATAAAAAAGAATACTTTTATAAAGTTATTTGTTTTATTAGACTATAAATAGAATATATTATATTCTATTATGCATATTATTTTGCATAGTAAAATCTTTTTATATAAAAATGTAATACTTTTATAAAGTTATTTGTTTTATTAGATTATAAATAGAATATATTATATTTTATTATGCATAGTGTTTTGTATAGTAAAATATTTTATATAAAAACAAAATACTTTTATAAAGTTATTCGTTTTATTAGATTATAAATAGAATATATTATATTTTATTTAAAAGATTTTATTTTATTAGAATATTTTATTAATACTGCATAGTAAATCAATATGGACCGTCCGTTTAAAAGTAAATTAATCTGGACCGTTCATAAATTAATTACTATTCAGTCTATTCTCCTATAAATAGAAGCTCATTACTTCATTATTTCTTACGAATTCACTGAAACTCTAGAGAGAGAAACTATAGAGAGAAAGAAGAAAAGTATTCTGCTACTTCACTACTCCTATATCCAATTTCTTTTAAGGTAAGGGATATTATTTATTGTACTCGTAAGGGATATTATTTGTTGTACTCGTAAGGGATATTATTCATTGTACTCGTAAGGGATATTATTTGTTGTACTTGTAAGGGATATTATTATTATAGTAAGGGATATTATTATTATAGTAAGGGATATTATTTCTTTCGTATTCATGAAGAGAGCTATTGTTATTCTATTCCTTATTATTCTGTTGGAATAACTTGTATACGCGGACTACCGTATACATGGTGAAATTCTTCTATTATACCATTCTTTATTATTATGTTGGAATAACCTATCTATGCGAAGTACTGCATACATGGTGAAATTCTTCTAGTATTCCATTCTTTATTATTATATTGGAATAACATGTCTATGCAAAGTAATACATGGTGAAATTCTTCTATTATCCCATTATTTATTATTCTATTAGAATATCCTGTCTGTTCATTTACACATGACCTAGTTCCATTATTTAATATTATGTTGGAATAACCTGTCTGTGTAGTCTATTGCATGCCTTGTGTTATTCTTTTGTTATTCCATTCTTTATTATTCTGTTGGAATATCCTGTTTGTGCGTTTAAGCATGACCTGGTTCCATTATTTATTATTTTGTTGGAATAACTTGTCTGTGCGGTCTATCGCATGCATGGTGAATTCTTCTGTTATTCCATTTTTTATTATTCTGTTGGAATAACCTGTTTTTGTGGATTTCCGCATGCATGGTGAAAGATACTTTGTATTCATTCCTTATTAAATTTTGGAAATGATCTGTATACGTGGATTACTGCATGGCGGGAGAAAATCCATTTACAGTTTCATATATTCTATTTTACTCAATTGGATAAAGTTTTGGCTTCTATACTCCATGAAATTAGTGGAATATCCTTGATATTTGCGCTTCATCCAGTATCCTTTCATGGAAATATTCTTCTGAGCATTCTTGAATTTTACTCCACAAAGAAGTATCATGTTGACAATTTGGACGTTATTAATTTCTGGATAAATTACTTCCTGAACTTGTTTTATTGAATTCTTATATCATTGTCATCATCCTCATGCTTATATTGTGATGAAAGTCATCTTTGGATTACGTGCATAGATGGACTATTGATTACTGGTTTTTACAGTTGTATATCTTTGGCTTACGTGCAAAGATGAACTATTGATTGAAAGCTTTGGCCCGTAGTGCAAAGATGGACAGGTGTATGACATGATCATGACCACTTATGATACTAACGAATATCTTTGGCCCGTAGTGCATGGATAATTCAATAATGTGATTGGCAGGATCATGACCATTAGTTAACAGTTGTATGTCTTTGGCCGTAGTGCACTGATAGACAATTGATTGGTATGATCATGACCATTAGTGTTGTAGTTGAATATCTTTAGCCCGTTGTGCAAAGATAGACAGCTGATTGGTATGATCATTGTTATTACATTTGAATATCTTTAGCCTTTTGGGTAAGGATATTGAGTAAACGTTCTATTAAGCCTTTGAGGCAAGGAGAAACTGCTGATTACATGATTATAAATATGAATTATGAACTTAATTAAAATCTTTAGTGGTTCAGGTGAAGGCATGTGATGAAAGTTCTCTTTGTCTTGGGTACAACAAAGAACTGTTGTTGAGTATTACAGGAATGAAATATTAACGATGGACTTTTAATTTGGAGGAGATAGTAGACATTATGTTCTACTTGACTCTTCTAATGGATTGTTGATTCCGCTGCAATTATGGTTGAAAAGTTTTATTATCTACCATATGTTCTAAATCTACGATTTATTACGATGAAAATTTGTTGATAAATTAATTATCTTAGCCATGATATTCTTTACTAGGCTAGTTGTGCTATCCCTTTTGCTTCACAATTCCTTTTAGGTAATAAGAGTGTAGCTGGGTCGAGCGGGGGATAACAGGGAAATAATGTGATGGTCTGAGACTGTCGAAGTTTCTCAATACATTATAAAATGGTATGACATGCAACCGATAATTGTATTGAGGACCTAAGATGTGTGTGTAGTATTTTATACGTCACTTAATAATTGATTTTGGCGAACAACAATAGGGTGATGAGAACCCGACTTTGAAAGCGTCAAAAGTGCACCTCATTAGAATGAATATGATAGTAATTCTTCTTTGGGGTCTTAAAATATTTGCTGCTGTATTTTATATGGCATTGTAACAATTTGAGTTTGGATACTGTCTACGAAATAAAATTGTATTAAAACTCACAGCTTATCTGTTGTCGTACCCTGCATGACAGTTCAACAGTTGTATAAATGAAGTTTGTATTTGATTTTTATAGTGTGATATCTGGCGACTCAGAATGGGTCATGTGGACCTATTTTGGGAGCGTTACAATTGGTATCAGAGCTTAGGGATATGGTCTCTGGCGGAGATCCGGGATTAGAACTAGGAGGCGAGAGACGAGTAATATCCTTCGCTAGTGTGTGTCCTACCTAAGCTTAATTTTCTTACTTAAGTTGATAAATTGTGATATGTCAATTAACCTTTATTTTGAAGATATATTCTAGAATGATATATCTGAAATACAAGAGATGAGCAATCATGATAGAGAGGAAATAATCGGGAAGGTACAATCCGAAAAGAAAGCAAGGTAGTCTCATCTCTTCAAACTACCAGGTACGTAAATTTCGAGGGTGAAATTTCATAAGGAGAGGAGATTGTGAGACCTCGAATTTTATGAAATGAAAGTATTCAATTTTCTTATAATTATTCTATTTAGTAAATGGTTAAATTGATAAAAGGTTAAAAGTTAAGGGTGATATGTGAAAAATTTTCAGCTGTTACTTATTCACTCGGTATTATTATTAGTAGTTGTCAAAAATATTACTATTCACTCTAGTATTGTTCATTCGAGTATTTGGGACACTTTTTTGAGTTACTATTCAAGAGTTACTATTCGGGGGTACTATTCATGGGGTACTATTTATTCGAAGTACTATTCACTTGGGTACTATTCACCCAAAAAATATATTTCTTTTCGGTGCAAATCATTTTTGGGTGCAATATTATTCCATGAAGAGATGTGCTAATTTTTCAGACCGTTGGTTGAAATTATAATAGTAAATCAATATGGATCGCTGGTTTAAAGTTTTAATAGTAAATCAGTATAGACCGTTGTTTTAAGTTTTAATAGTAAAATCTTTTTATATAAAACAGAATACTTTTATAAAGTTATTTGTTTTATTAGACTATAAATAGAATATATTATATTCTATTATGCGTATATTGTTTTGCATAGTAAAATCTTTTTATAAAAGCAGAATACTTTTATAAAGTTATTTGTTTTATTAGATTATAAATAGAATATATTATATTTTATTATGCATAGTGTTGCATAGTGGTTCTGCATAATGTTTTTGCCTAGTAAAATCTTTTTTATATAAAAAATGAATACTTTTATAAAATTATTCGTTTTATTAGATTATAAATAGAATATATTATATTTTATTTAAAAGATTTTGTTTTATTAGAATATTTTATTATTTGTATAGTAAATCAATATGGATTGTCAGTTTAAAAGTAAATCAATCTGACCGTTCATAAATTAGTTACTATTAGGTCCATTCTCTATAAATAGAAGCTCATTCCTTCATTATTTCTTACTTAATTCAATTGAAACTTTCTGAGAGAGAAACTATAAAAGAGAAAGAAGAAAAGTATTCTACTACTTCACTACTCCTATATCCAATTTCTTTTAAGGTAAGGGGTATTATTTATTGTACGCATAAGGGATATTATTTGTTGTACTCATAAGGGATATTATTTATTGTACTCGTAAGGGATATTATTTGTTGTACTTGTAAGGGATATTATTATTATAGTAATGGATATTATTATTATAGTAAGGGGTATTATTTCTTTCGTATTCATGAAGAGAGCTATTGTTATTCCATTCCTTATTATTTTGTTGGAATAACTCAGTATATATGCTAGACTCTGAAGATACATGGTGAAATTCTTCTATTATTCCATTCTTTATTATTATATTGGAATAACCTGTCTATGCGAAGTACAACATACATGGTGAAATTCTTCTATTATTCCATTTTTTATTATTATGTTGGAATAACATGTCTATGCGAAGTACCGCATACATGGTGAAATTCTTCTATTATTCAATTATTTATTATTCTGTCGGAATATCATGTCTGTGCGTTTAAGCATTACCTGGTTCCATTATTTATTATTCTCTTGGAATAACATGTCTGTGTGGTCTATCGCATGCCTTGTGATATTCTTCTGTCATTCCATTCTTTATTATTCTGTTGGAATATCTTGTATGTGCTTTTATGCATGACCTGATTCCATTATTTATTATTTTGTTAGAATAACCTGTCTGTGCGGTCTATCGCATGCATGGTGAATTCTTCTGTTATTCCATTTTTTATTATTTTGTTGGAATAACCTGTTTATGTGGATTTTCGCATGCATGGTGAAAGATACTTTGTATTCATTCCTTATTAAATTTTGGAAATGATCTGTATACGTGGATTACTGCATGGCGGGTGAAAATCCATTTACAGTTTCAAATATTCTATTTTACTCAGTTGGTTAAAGTTTTGGCTTCTATACTCCATGAAATTAGTGGAATATCCTTGATATTTGCGCTTCATCCAGTATCTTTTCATAGAAATAATCTTCTGAGCATTCTTGAATTTTACTCCACAAAGAAGTATCATGTTGACAATTTGGACGTTATTAATTTCTGGATAAATTACTTCCTGAACTTGTTTTATTGAATTCTTATATCATTGTCATCATCCTCATGCTTATATTGTGATGAAAGTCATCTTTGGATTACGTGCATAGATGGACTATTGATTATTGGTTTTTACAGTTGTATATCTTTGGCTTACGTGCAAAGATGAACTGTTGATTGAAAGCTTTGGCCCGTAGTGCAAAGATGGACAGGTGTATGACATGATCATGACCACTTGTGATACTAACGAATATCTTTGGCCCGTAGTGCATGGATAATTCAATAATGTGATTGGCAGGATCATGACCATTAGTTAACAGTTGTATGTCTTTGGTAGTAGTGCTTTGCGAATGACAATTGATTGGTATGATCATGACCATTAGTGTTGTAGTTGAATATCTTTAGCCCGTTGTGCAAAGATAGACAACTGATTGGTATGATCATTGTTATTACATTTGAATATCTTTAGCCTTTGGGGTAAGGATATTGAGTAAACGTTCTATTAAGCCTTTGTGGTAAGGAGAAACTATTGATTTACATGATTATAAATATGAATTGTGAACTTAATTAAAATCTTTAGTGGTTCAGGTGAAGGCATGTGATGAAAGTTCTCTTTGTCTTGGGTACAACGAAGAACTGTTGATGAGTATTACAGGAATGAAATATTAACGATGGACTTTTAATTTGGAGGAGATAGTAGACATTATGTTCTATTTGACTCTTCTGATGGATTGTTGATTCCGCTCCAATTATGGTTGAAAAGTTTTATTATCTACCATATGTTCTAAATCTCTGATTTATTCTGATGAAGGCTGTTGATAAATTAATTATCTTAGCCATGATATTCTTTACTGGGCTAGTTGTGCTAACCCTTTTGCTTCACAATTCCTTTCAGGTAATAAGAGTGTAGCTGGGTCGAGCGGGGGATAACAGGGAAATAATGTGATGGTCCGAGACTGTCGAAGTTTCTCAATACATTATAAAATGGTATGACATGCAACCGATAATTGTATTGAGAACCTAAGATGTGTGTGTCATATTTTATACGTCACTTAATAATTGATTTTGGCGAACAACAATAGGGTGATGAGAACCCGACTTTGAAAGCGTCAAAAGTGCACCTCATTAGAATGAATATGATAGTAATCTTCTCGTTCTTCTTTGGGGTCTTAAAATATTTGTTGCTGTATTTTATATGGCATTGTAACAATTTGAGTTTGGATACTGTCTACGAGACAATATTGTATTAAAACTCACAGCTTATCTGTTGTCGTACTCTGCACGACATTTCAACAGTTTTATAAATGAAGTTTATATTTGATTTTTATAGTGTGATATCTGGCGACTCAGAATGGGTCGTGTGGACCTATTTTGGGGGCATCACAACAGTATAGTACCTTCATCTATACCTCTATTTTAAACTTAGTCACTGAAGTATTATCAATCTCGCACCAACTCCCCTAATAGTAAATCATGTGAATCAATAGTACACAAATGTGAACACATAGTTATAAGCATGTGAATTAATAGAAATTAATTGCTCATTTATCCGGTTAATTACCTGATTGGTCAATATAACCTCCAGACATCAATTATTATCGAAATAAATGTCGATTTTCACTAACACTAATAATTCCAACACAATGGAACTATTAATTTTATCTTTAATCAACACGAACTTATTCATCATTAATATTATAACTGTGACAACCCGAGAATTTAGACAATTTATTAAAATCTTAAATAATTGATTTAAGGTCAAATATTAGACCTAGACAGAAAATAAGTGTATGCGTTTGATGTTATTAGGAATGAATTTTGAGGATTTCAAAATTTTGTGAAGGATTTAGGTGAATTATTCAGGATTAAGGATTTATATGAATATGTTCTGTGTTTATGGTTATGTATGTGTACAGAATGTGGTTAAGGGTCACGGGTTGACCAGATAAATTTTTATCGATGTCAAACCCTAATATTATTAAGAACGTCAATGTTCTGTTAGAAAACCCTAACGTCTGATAAGAAACCCTAGAAACCGGTTTTGAAGCCCTAATTTCAGTTCCGGGAGTCCAAAACCCTAATTCGGGAATTTAAATGTTATGTATAAGTTTAAACGCCATCAATTTTAATTTATTTGGAAAACCCCTAATGAATTACTGATAACCTTAATTGATTATTAGAAAACTATAATACCCGATCTGGAAACCCTAATTTTAGATTCCGGTAATTTGAAACCCTAATCTGGGAACTTAACAGAGAATTATAATGCTTTAATGCAATTAATTATTATATTAATTAGGGAAAAGCTTAATTAATTAGCAAACCCTAATTTCCAATTTTTAAACCCTAAATGTTCCGTCAGAAACCCTAATATACAGTGGTGGATTTAATTGCTAAATTAGCAATTTTAATTAGGAAATATTAATCCTAATTTGTTTAAGTCCTAATATGATTAGGAAATTATAATCTAATTAGGAAGCCCTAATTACAATTTAAAAATCATGATTTTCTATTTTAAAATATAATTAGAAAATCTTAAAATTTTAATTTGCTAAAATATTTAAGGGTTAATCCCTAAACCCTAAAAGTTAAACCCTAAACCCTAAGGGTTTGGACAATTGACAAATATGTCATTAAAATAAAAATAAAAATGACCAAAATAACCTTATTGTATTATTTGGACATAATTTGCAAAATTTGCCAAATGTCTTTAGTAGGTGACCAACCTTTGACTTTGTATCACCTACAAGACCAGTACATCAGCCTTTATTGCCAGCCTTTTCATCAAAATACATTGCACTTGTTGATTATATAAGTTGCAGGAGAGAGAAAGTCTAGCATTTGCTTATTTTACTCTCCAAGCTCCTACCAACTTCCTCTCTAACCTCAACCTCCGAAATATTATAGTAGAACAGTCATAAAATCAGCCTTATTTCAACCCATAACATATTGGAGGTTTAAGATCAAGAATTGGAAAGTAAAAGGTATAAAGCTCCAAGCCCTTTTGATTTTGTATGCTATGACAAATTTGGTGTTTATGTGTTTAGATTAGTGTTTATTGATGTTTTATAGTGATCTATGTTGATATAACATAGATCCATTGCATCAAAATGCTTTAAAAGTGATGATTTTCTAAACTGCCAAGAACAAGTTTTGTGGTCTGACAAGCTAATGTCAGGAGCCACAGATTTTTGTTCGTTTGCTGTTTTTAATGTTTTATTGTTTTTATATATAGTTTGCTATGTTGTCTTTGATATGAAACTGGAATGAGGGTCATTAGATGTCTAGATTTAATGTTATTTAAGGTCAAACAGCGTTGACCGACATTAACTGGCCGAAATTTTGGGCAGCCCAAAATGTTAGAAACCCGTTTGACAGCCATTTTAGCAACTCAAATCTGACAGGTTTGGGTTTGTGTAATGCTTTTGTTGTGTTACATTTGTAGCTGGTTATGTGGACTCTCGATCCATGGTTTTAGATCTCTTAAACAGTTAGTAGATTAAGTGTAGTGTGTGGTCAAACGTGACCAGTTGATCACAAAGTGCAATTTCTGAAAATTCCAGAAATTGTAAGAACAACCGTCTAATAAACTTTGACTGTGTGATTCATATTTCTTCCGTTGATGATAAACTGATTTTCTGCTTTAGTGTTGTTCCTTGACATATGGACTCTAATTGTGAACCATTAAACCACCAAAAACATTATCAGAACTCAGATTAAAGTGGACTAGAAGGAGCCTACTCGAACTGTTCTGGGTTTCTGGGTTACCCAGAAAACCCAGAAACGTTCTGACAACTACTTTAGGGGCTTGGATCTTGTAGACTTCCCAAATTGATGCTTTGGACTTCCCAGAAAACGCATAGATATAGATCAAATGTTGATCAAAACTACCCACTTGAACACTGTCATGAATTTCTGGAAATGCTGAAGAACACTCAAAAACACTATTAGTGACAGTTTTGTTGCCCATGGTACCTTTAGCGACTCTTATTTTCGGAAAATAATTTAATTAATTAAATAAATCGAAATAAATGATTTTAAATTATTAAAAATATATAATAAATTCTTAAAAATTATTTTAAAGCCTGAAAAATAGTTTTTTATTATTTTAAGTATATTTCAAAAATATTTAATATTTTTAGAATATAAAAGGTATTTATTTATTTAATTATTATATTAAATAAATTATTTAAAAATAGTTTTAATTCATGAAAAATCATGAAAAATTATATTATGATATTATAAAATATTTTAAGTTATTTTTGATGACTTTTAATATTTTGTGATGAAATTCATTAATAATTTATTATTAATGGTAATTAGTTTATTTAATAAATATATTAAATAAATTATGGAAAAATAGAATCAATGTTTTAAAAATCATATAAAAATGAATTAAGTGTTATAAAAATATTTTAAGTTATAAAATATAACTTTTGATATTTTGACATGAAAATATTAATATTTTAATATTAATATTAATTGTCGGATAATGGATTTAAGTGTTTAAAAATCATATTAAAAATAATTTGATATATCATAATATTATGTTATGATTTTCATTAATATTTACTGATAAATGAATATTAATGATTAAGGAATTATATGGTATTTAATTCAGTTAAAAACGGTGTTAATGATTGAAAAATATTGATAAATGATATTAATTATCTGAAAATCATTTTGATTGCTAAGTAAATTATCTGTGATAATTGTTAAGTGTTTAGGCAGAGTTTAATTGAACTTAAACTCGAGTATTGTCCGATTAGACCGTCGGGATGATAGAATTATGTCAGTTTCAACTCGGACTGCAATAGTCTGACTTGATGCGTGTGTTATAGACTGATAGGGTTATGTGTTATGTGTTTAGGTTATTCTATGTATATATATAATAGTATTATATTGTGATG
Source organism: Panax quinquefolius (assembly GCA_020205615.1). NCBI lineage: Eukaryota > Viridiplantae > Streptophyta > Magnoliopsida > Apiales > Araliaceae > Panax > Panax quinquefolius. The sequence continues at coordinate 117,255,215 of CM035156.1, read as the reverse complement.
ATATTATTCTAATATTGGAGATCTATATTACTAATATTAGGTCTTCGGATAAACCGATATAAATTGTGTAGCGGTAATCAACGGTTTAGGTAAGTTTAACTTAACTCTACTAAGAGTTGCTTCATTCGGATAAGTTTATGGTTAATCATTGCTGGTTGCCATGAATTGTACTCTGTACATATTGCATGTATAAGTCAGGTATGGAAGCCTGATCACCTTCATTACCAGTTGCTCCAGATAAATTTGTTCATGTTTAGTACTTGTTCAGTCAAAAGTCTGTTCGTGCTAGTTCTCAATTATATTGATGAATTATAGCCAGCTTATTATTCAGACTCTTTCAATCATGATATATCTTTAAATTATATTTAAACTTGTTGGGAAACTTTCATGCTCACCCTTGCTATATCATGATAAACATTGCAGATAAGGCGAATGCGTTCGGATACAGGAAAAGGATAATGCCAAGTTCAGCTTGGAATAAAATGTGCGGCTAGTTTGTAATAGTATAGTTGGATAATAATGTTATGTGTTAGATAGTTTATGACTTGTGTATAAGTTAAGGTTACTCGATTTTGGAGAATAGTGTGTAAAGTGTACTATATAAACAATTTATGTTTATATCTTCCGTAAATAGTTGTAGAATGATTGAACCAAATCCGTGGTGATTTAGAACCCGGATTTGGGGCTACTACAATAACGCACAATATTTAACAACCAGGTCGTTCCCGTGAAAGAGGGGGCTTTCCGATAAGGATTTCTCCTTATTGGCGCGTAATTAGGTGACCAAACCTCTCCTTGACAGAACTTCTAGACATTGTCAATATTGCAAATAATAATATGAATAACTTTGTCATCCCAATTATTGATTTAATAATATAAGATATTATGCAGATGATACTGTGGTAATAATTGAATCAATAATATGAGAGATACGATGCAGCAATTACTGTAGCAATAATTGAGTATAACTGAGTGACTTCTTACGTAAGTATCAATAACCAATATAAATGCGCTCTTATGCAACCAGCGTATCTTTGTACTTTTCTTTACTACCGGGTAGTTCAACAGTTTAACGGTAAAACTTTCGTTGTTATTTTTATAAAAAGATATTTCTGACATTTTCTTACTGTTAGGTTTGTAATATTCATGTGCGCAATCAGATTGCAAAATAATGCGGAAGCGTGTAAAAATCAGAGTATAAAAATTTACAAACCATATACCCGGATCACCCTTTATGCACAATTATTAATTAAACGAAAAGATAAAGAATAAATCATACCCTTGAAGATCGAGCTTCCTCAGGTACAAGTTCACCTCCAAATCCTTTAAGCGTTCAATCTTGAATCCAGGGTTTTTGTTCCTTCCTTTGATCAACGTTAGCCACCCATATGTTTGGCCTCTAGAGGTGATCCACCAAGGAAAAATAAGAATTCAAGAAGATGGGTGGTTGGCTAAACCCTAGTTTTTCTATCTCTATAGAAAAGGTGTACTCTCCCAACAATTGGAATTATGTCGTATGTTGAAAAAGTCAACAACCCCCATCACCCATAATAAGACTCCTCTTATTTATAGATGTGGGCAACCCACCTTAACAATTAAGGAATTGGGTTTTAATTAATTAAGCTCCCTAATCTTATTAGGGATAATTAATTAAACTCCTTTAACTAATTTTCCTTCCTAATCCAATTAGGAATAAATGAGAGTACTTATATTAAATTAATTCCTAAACTCTTTTAGAAATTAAAATAATAATAATTGTAATAATATTAATAAGACTCCTCTTATTAATTTATATTTAATATTTCTAAAATATTAAATAATAAATATTAAGCTATTTAATTTATTCTATCACCATAGATTAAATTAAATATACTTTATATTATTACGATTATGCCATTAACTTCTTAAATAATTATTCTTCCTTTTATGGTGTGACCCTTTAGGTTCTCCATATTAAACCGGTTGTGAATAAATCAATTAGAACAATTCTAATCTTATTTAAATAAATAAATTAAACAATTAATTTATTTAAATAAATAATATTTATTCTACAATAGGGATAAGCCTCCTAGCGATCAACGACTTTCCAGATAATATAGATTTCAACATTAATCATTAAAGAACCTTTGAGTAAATAGTTACCGTACAATTCAATCCTTCCACCATACAATGTCCCAATTAAATATAAGACATGGAATTCTTTGTCAAGTCTTATTTTATTTAATTATATGTATTTCGATCCTTAAATGTACAACTCAAATAATGCAAATTAGAAACTCCTTTCTAATTTCATTACGCCTTGGCCGAGGACTCTTTGGGTTGTCATTTATCGAATCACATAGGACATTTCTCTTCTTTTATTAGAAGTGGCGATTCTTTATTGATCATACATTATCTCCATGTACAACTTATTATACCCAAGCATACCCTTTGATATACCCTAAGGGTCTTAAGGAATAAGTCAAAGTATAACTCATCATACACAAGATACTATGATGATCTCAAGTCCAAGGATTACTTGTACTACTATCACTACAGAATTCCTATTGTGATGCACAAATAAAACTCCATTAGGTATTCCTTAGTGAGCCACGTTCGATGAACTTATTCTCTAATAAGCACCTACATACTTGCTTTTAGTGTCTCCACACAAATGATCATGAGATTAATCATCCTCATCCAATGAGCAAACAACGTATGTACCAATCTTTCCGGATTCACTAATCCCCAATTTAGTAATCCAATGATTGGGAACTATTTTAGTTTTAAGCTTTCTAAGAATTTAGATCTCATTAGAATGATCATCATCATTATTCAAAAGCATTGCTTAAAACTATGGGTTTATCACATATTATAAAACAAAGACATCATGCGAGATAATTAAAAGCCTTTAATAAATTAATACTTTTTATTAATAAATGAATAAGATTGTTACAAAGTATATGCTTTATCATCAAACATGATTGGCTTATGTGCATACTACTTTCAATCTCCCACTTGCACTAAAGCCAATCGTCATGGTATCTCATACTCTTCTTCTCTAAGTGACGATTATCCTGTTTGTTGGATAAGCTTCTGTAAATGGATATGTAATGTTGTTCATGAGAGTCCACTATCTCTATAGTGATTTCCCATCTTTCAATGATTCTAATAATCAAATGAAAGTGCCACAACACATGTTTAGATCCAAGATGAGACTTAGGAACTATTCCTAGTTACGCAATGAACTTTTAATCCAAACAATCAACTTGCGACTTCATTTACAACTATATACTTTGTCTTTATCACTAAAACCGGCAACTCTTTTTTTGTTTGGAACCTTTCAATTCACTTTGCACCTTTATTCAAGGTAACCCTTTACCTTAAAGTGGATTTTACGTCGTCTTGGTCTATCGAAAAACTTGAGTCATTAAGCCCTCTAGTTTTAATTAAGACCCAAACATAAATTTTAATCACATCTTTAGTCTTGGGTTAAGCACTTTAAGATGTTTTTCAACGACTTCATAGTGAACTTCTCCGAATATGGTGATCAACATCGGTCTCGTATATTTCATTGCATACATGATAGTCACTCATGTGACCTCTCTTTTCGTGAAGTGCGTGGGGACTATTAAGAGATACACTCCATAGCTCATCGACATGAGACATCTCTTGGAGTTTGCCATGCTAAACAACTTTAGCATCAAATGAATATACATTCTTGGGTTAAGTTGAGCATCCTTTTAAATCTATCTATATAGATTTGCATCCCCAATAATGATACTCTTCCCAAATCATTCATAGAGGAATGTTTAGACAACTTTATCTTCTTGATTGTAGCATTAGTATGTTATTCCTCATCCGTAGTATATCAACATATAATACTAGAAATTTCACGGCGCCCCACTTGACCCTTTTGTACACACTAGAACTCTTTCCTCATCGTATGTAACTCGGATCATCATCTTCATGATCGTACCTCATCATCATCATCCATGATGAATCCATACCTCCAGGTATCTTCAAGTCTTATTCCAGATTTACTGATTTGATTTGTGGTACAATAGGTCTATCTCTGAGTTCCTCTTATTTGACTTATAGTGTTTTGTGGTTCTTGAACTCTTCAAGATCTATTATCCTCCCACTAGCCCTTCAATGATAAACACCTTTATCTTAGAGAAGCGCGTGTTTCGCAACAAACACCTTTTGCTAAGTAGGATTATAGAACATATACCTAAACTTACTTTAGGATGTCCCACAAATTGTACTTGTCAAATCTTGTCCCAAGCTTATCCTTTGAAACCTTTTTCACATAAGTTGGACAACCCTTATCTTAACATACTTAAGATTAGGAATCCTTCCCATCCATAACTTTTATGGAGTCTTGGGAAATGGATTTTGAGGTTACCTTTTCATAGATATGCGACCATTTCTAGGACATGATCCTAGAAGGATCTTTGGATATCGGTAAAATCATTATGGACCGCACCATGTCCAATAAGGTACGATTTTCATTCGAGATACATCAATCAATTATTGCGTGTCGGGATGTGTCCATTATGAGAAAACCATTTGAGATGATCTAGAAACTTATTGCACAAGTATTTATTCCTTCATCTAATCAAAGAATCTTAATACTTTGCCAATTTGTTTCACTTTTGAATTCTTTGAACCTTTCAAATAATTCACACTTGTATTTCAAACAAATACACACATTCAACTCTTTGAATGATCATCTCCTTTTCTTATACTAATTTGTTCAATATGCAAAATTATTTTTCATGTAAGTTAAGTATACAAAATTTATTAAGTAATATTCCGATTCTATACAAAACATTATTATTATAAATAGAACAACAATTGTTCTTAATTATAATACCAAAAATTTTATTGTCAACAATAAAATGGAAATAATATTTTTAACAAGAACCGTAATACAATAACAACTTATTGACTTAATAGATTTGCCCGTAGGCATTGCTAAACTATAAGTTTCTATGGCTAATGTTGCAACCTTTGCTTCATTTCCCACACATAGGATTACTTATATTTGTTTAACTTTCTACTTCTGCTTGGTCCCTTCATAAATCTATATTTATGATAACCAAAGTTGGTATCCAATACCCAAGTAGAACCTTGACTTAATTTTTTTTTTTATATTTTAAATCATGAACAAATTTGTATTTATAACAGAAACTTCACTAAGCTTCTTTGGTTAGCCTCTGCAAGATGCTTCTCGCAGTTTCTTTCCAGTGTCCAAGCTTATTGCAGTGGAAGCAAACTCATTTGCTATCCGTATCAGTTTTATTCTTATTATCCTTTGTTTATGCCTTTTACATTTTACCTTCTTTGAATCGTTCTTCTTTCGGAAGATCCTTTGGCCCCTACCAAGAAGAATTGATCTTTCTTGGTTGGAAAGTGACTCTCAACCTTTTTCAATATGTTAAGCGAATCGGCGAGGCGATATCTAGCTTGTTCATATGAAAAATTCACAACAATTAATGAAAGGAGTAGGGAGTGAGTGCAAGATCAAATCTTGGCTCAACTCTCCATCTATGACAAAACACGTTGTCCTAATTGATCAATCAAATTGATAATGTTAAGGACTTTTATTTGTCTTTGTAGTGTCATCTGGTCATTCTAGATCGGAAGAGCTCCTTAGATATCTCGATATCTATCGGTCGTACTTTCCTCACCATCAACTACTTGATGTGCGGGAATATAGTAAAGAGCATCCATAGTTTCACGCCGATTTGAAGCTCGTTACTCATGGATGGGAGCATGATGCATTGAGCCAACTGTGCATCATTTTGCCACTTTCTAAAAGTAGTAATCTCTTCCTCAGAGGCATTGTCTGCAACCATTGCAGGGATAGGCGTATTAAGGACATAAGATAGCTTTTCAGCTATGAGAACTATTCTCAAATTCCTTAACTAATCCATTTAATTCGGCCTGGTTAATTTAGCATCTAAAATGCTTCGCAGTGATAGTAATTTAGACATTGTAAAATTCTGTAAATGAATTTGTAATTAACAACATTTTAACATACATTCTTTTATTAATTACCAAAATAATTTAGGTCTTGTTTTAAATTGGTATCTCCCACTATTTTCTTCAAACTATATTACCCTCACTTATATAGTTCGGCAAAATCTAATTAAAGATTTGCTAGTGAGAATAAGGATCCCATTTCAAATGTATATAGCCTTGTGGTGACACAACAAACTATATATAAATAAATAGGTAGACAACTTTTGTCAATTACATCAACTATGCAACTCCTTGTATTTTGCCTCTTAGATTATTTTGATCAAGTGGTGGCACATCCGAATCAAAATTATCCAAGTTAAGTCCAACCTAGCACTCCATATATTCAAAAAGAAAAATATCATCCTTGTGGTGACACAACAAAACAATATTGTTCAATTTTCTTTATAAGCATCAAATGTGATAAATTAACATCTTAAATACGTAATACTTGCCTTGTGGTGACACAACAAACTCATATTAAATATTTAATACTCTATTAATTTTATCATGCTAGAAGCTTACGTTCGATATTCCAAATATCTTTGAACGCTTAGGACTTAATATAAAAATTGAGGGGTTTGTTATTAATTTGTCTCATCTTGTTTAGCGTGCATACATATATATATATAAAAACGCGTCATATTAATGAACATGCGAAGTATGTTTGCATAATATATAATATATATAGTATAAGCATGCACATATAGAATACTATATTCTACTCGGATTGATTATGGACTTTTATTCTAGTTTGGTTCACTAGAGCCACCAAGTGAACCAAAAGGTCAAACCCTAAGGGTGCAAGAAATAATATTTAAATATAACTATTACATTTAAACCCGGGCTCCATTACAAATGGGTCTTCAAGCGCTCCTTGCTCCTTGATCTCTAATTCTTCAAAATTAATTCTAACTATTCTATTACAAAACTATTTAAAATAAATAGAAACCTTGATCGCGATCGAGGGAAGTACATAGGAGGAGATAGAATTTACATTAAGAAAAATTAGAGAAGACAGTCTGTGAGACCCATTTAATAAAACCCATACATTCATGCATTCAACTAAAATAAAATCCAATCATATTGGTCAATAGTCCATAATCAATCCCATTTATTATCATACACATCATCATATGCATCAATAAATAACATTCATCCTATGAATAATAAACATTTAATATATATATTGATATCATTTAATGGGCAAAATTTAGTTAGTATAAAATCTAATTTTGAATCAAAATAAACTCCTTTATTTTAATCCAAATTTAAATCAAAATAAAACTATTTTATTTTAATTTATCCAATTTTGAATAAAATAAACTATTTTATTTTAATCAAAATTTTTAATCAAAATAAACTCCTTTATTTTAATTAATTATGGAATCCAATTCCATGTAATAAAAAAAATCTTTAATTAAAATAAACTCTTTTATTTTAATTAATTATGGAATCAATTTTATGTAAAAAAATTATTATTAAAGGAAACACGGATTATTCTTTTTCATTATTCATAAATAAACTCCTTTATTTTGAATAATATGAAATCTTATTCCATATCTAAATAAACTCCTTTATTTAAGGAAATTAGGATTCTATTTCCTATTCACAAATAAACTCTTTTATTTTGAATAATATGAAATCTTATTTCATATCTAAATAAACTCCTTTATTTAAGGAAACATATAATCCAATTTCAACTCCAATTAGTTATTATGGAATCCAATTCCAACTCTAATTAGTTAGCATGAAATTTAATTTTAAAATTAAAATAACCTTTTTATTTTAAGATTAAAATAAACTTTTATTTTAAAATTAAAATAAACTTTTATTTTAATTATAAAATAATTAAAATTATATATATTACATATACATAATATATATATTACGGTAACCATGTAATATATATATTACTTTTATATTATATACATAATGTATACATAATATATATATATATATATATATATATATATATATAAGTAAACCGGTTATCATTGACCGAAGTCAGTTTTTTTTTTTTTAAGTGCTGCACGGATTTTCAAGTTAATAATCCACCTTATATATTATATATATATATATATAATTACCCGTGTACCTTCCTTATTAAAAAAAAAAAATTCACTGTTGCCTTGTTTAAATCTCACGTGGTCCAGGTTGCATGACCATTCGGTTATTTCCATTACTTTTATTGCTAATGAATGGCCACGGCGTAAACGCATAGATTCGCGAATTTTTTTTTTTTTTTTTTTTTTTATAAATTTTATACGATAAAATTATGCCCAATTAAATTGTTCTAAACACATATCAATATACATATCAAATTTGAACAATTAATAATTTGCATAAAGGTTTGGGCTCGATGCTTCTTTGTTAGGTTTGTAATATTAATATGCCTTAATCAGATTGCAAAATAATGCTAAGCGTGTAAAAATCGAGTATAAAATTTATAAACCATATATTCCGGATCACCCTTTATGCACAATTATTAATTAAGCGAAAAGATAAAGAATAAATCATACCCTTGAAGATCGAGCTCCTCCTCAGTACAAGTTCACCTCCAAATCCTTTCGCGTTCAATCTTGAATCCACCGGGTTTTTGTTCCTTCCTTTGATCAACGTTAGCCACCCATATGTTTGGCCTCTAGAGGTGATCCACCAAGGAAAAATAAGAATTCAAGAAGATGGGTGGTTGGCTAAACCCTAGTTTTTCTATCTCTATAGAAAAGGTGTACTCTCCCAACAATTGGAATTATGTCGTATGTTGAAAAAGTCAACAACCCCCATCACCCATAATAAGACTCCTCTTATTTATAGATGTGGGCAACCCACCTTAACAATTAAGGAATTGAGTTTTAATTAATTAAGCTCCCTAATCTTATTAGGGATAATTAATTAAACTCCTTTAACTAATTTTCCTTCCTAATCCAATTAGGAATAAATGAGAGTACTTATATTAAATTAATTCCTAAACTCTTTTAGAAATTAAAATAATAATAATTGTAATAATATTAATAAGACTCCTCTTATTAATTTATATTTAATATTTCTAAAATATTAAATAATAAATATTAAGCTATTTAATTTATTCTATCACCATAGATTAAATTAAATATACTTAATATATTATTACGATTATGCCATTAACTTCTTAAATAATTATTCTTCCTTTTATGGTGTGACCCTTTAGGTTCTCCATATTAAGCTAGGTTGTGAATAAATCAATTAGAACAATTCTAATCTTATTTAAATAAATAAATTAAACAATTAATTTATTTAAATAAATAATATTTATTCTACAATAGGGATAAGCCTCCTAGCGATCAACGACTTTCCGGATAATATAGATTTCAACATTAATCATTAAAGAACCTTTGAGTAAATAGTTACCGTACAATTCAATCTTCCACCATACAATGTCCCAATTAAATATAAGGCATGGAATTATTGTCAAGTCTTATTTTATTTAATTATATGTATTTCGATCGTTAAATGCACAACTCCAAATAATGCAAATTAGAAACTCCTTTCTAATTTCATTACGCCTTTGGCCAAGGACTCTTTGGGTTGTCATTTATCGAATCACATAGGACATTCTCTTCTTTTATTAGAAGTGGCGAGATTCTTTATTGATCATACATTATCTCCATGTACAACTTATTATACCCAAGCATACCCTTTGATATACCCTAAGGGTCTTAAGGAATAAGTCAAAATATAACTCATCATACACAAGATACTATGATGATCTCAAGTCCAAGGATTACTTGTACTACTATCACTCTGAGAATTCCTATTGACAGCAAATAAAACTCCATTAGGTATTCCTTAGCGAGCCACGTTCAAATGAACTTATTCTCTAATAAGCACCTACATACTTGCTTTAGTGTCTCCACACAAATGATCATGAGATCAATCATCCTCATCATCCGATGAGCAAGTTAACGTATGTACCAATCCATCCGGATTCACTAATCCCCAATTTAGTGATCCAATGATTGGGAACTATTTTAGTTTTAAGCTTTCTAAGAATTTAGATCTCATTAGAATGATCATCATCATTATTCTAAAAGCATTGCTTAAAACTATGGGTTTATCACATATTATAAAACAGCATCATGCAGATAATAAAAAGCCTTTAATAAATTAATACTTTTTATTAATAAATGAATAAGATTGTTACAAAGTATATGCTTTATCATCAAACATGATTGGCTTGTGTGCATACTACTTTCACTTACTACGACAATACTTCCATTGTGGGGTCCACAAATGATTGTGCCGTCGTACGAATATTCCCCGACAAAAAGAATATTCCCCGACCAAACAAATATTTTATAACAACTTGCTTACTTTGCAAAAAATTTCACATATCACCCTTAACTTTAACCTTTTTTCAATTTAACCATTCACGAAATAAAATTGAATACTTTCATTTCATAAAATTCGAGGTCTTACAATCTCCTCTCCTTATGAACTTTCGCTCTCGAAATTTACGTACGTATCTGATATTCGAAGAGATGAGAATACCTTGCTTTCTTTTTGGATTGTACCTTCCTGGTTATTTCCTCTCTATCACGATTTTCCCATTTCTCATCTCCTGTATTTCAGATATCATGCTAGAATATAGTTTCAAAATAAGGGTTAATTGACATGCCACATATTATCTCTATATTCAAAGCGACCAATTAAATAACAAATAAACTTAGGTAGATCATACTAGCGAAGGAATTACCCGTCTCTCCCCTCCTAGTTCTTGTCTCATATCTCAGCCAGGGATCATATCCCTAAGCTTTGATACCAACTGTGACGCTCCCAAAACATGTATACATCACCCATCTTGGGTCGCCAGATACATTGTACATAAATTAAAATACAACTTAATTATACAACAGTCGTTTAAAATACGATAAAACATAACCAAAGAGTTTTAATAAGAATATTGATATCTAGACAATATCCACACTCAATGGAGTTCTCATTACATTTATTGTCACACTATTTAACAGAATAGTGGGGACTACTAATACTATCATCTGGACCGTCACTCCATTCCCCGACTAGTCCCAGCTATAATCTCATTTCCTAAAGAGAACAATGAAAGAAAGGGTGAGCTCAACTAGCCCAGTAAGAAATAATATGACTAAGATAATGTAGAATAAATTATCCTTAGCCTTCAACAGTATAACAACTGATAGAATATAATAGACAACAAGTTTTAGATCAACAACTGCAGCGGAATAAGCAATCCATTAGAAGAGTCAAGTAGAGCATAAAATCTACTATCTTTTATGATATAAAAAGTTTTTCATCAACTTTATCGCTGAGACTCTGCTTAATAAAGAAAATCAAATCATCCCTGCACCACGGCCAAGGATATTTATGTAATCATCAATGGTCATGATTATACCGAATAATCCCTAGTCATAATCAAACCAACAACTGTCCATCAATGAACTACATGCCAATGAGGACTTTCACCACATCATTCATCACATTACGGTAATGATTATACCGAATAATCCCTGGTCATAATCATACCAAGTCCATCGCTGCACGTAAGCCAAAGATGACTTTCATCACAATATAAGCATGAGGATGATTACAATGACAGAATAATTAAATAAAACAAGTTCAAGGATAAATTTTAAAGATTTATAATTTAATTTATCCAGAAATCAATAATGTCCAAATTGTCAACATGATACTGCTTTGTAGAGTAAAATTCAAGAATAATATTCATGTGCCAAAAATAATTTGAACAGAAAAGAAATATATTTTTCAGGTAAATAGTACCCCAACATGAAAAGTACCCCAAATACCCGAGTGAATAATATTCGGGTGAATAGTAATTTGGGTGAATAGTAACCCATGAATAGTAACTCGTGAATAGTACTTCGACACGAAAAGTGCTCCAAATACCCGAGTGAATAATACTAGAGTGAATAGTAATTGGGTGAATAGTAACCCATGAATACTAACTCGTAAATAAAATACCAAATAAAATGATATTTCATGACGAGTACAAAAGAAATGATATCCCATACGAGTATAATAGAACATACAAAACTGCAAATAAAATTTTATCCACCATGCGGTAATCCACGTAGACAGATCATTTCCACAATTTAATAAAGAATTAATACGAAGGATCATTCACCATGCATGCGGTAATCCACATAGACAGGTTATTCCAACAGAATAATAAAGAATGGAATAACAGAAGAATTCACCAAGCATGCGATAGGCCAGGACAGACGAGTTATTCCAATGTAATAATAAATAATGGAACTAGGTCAAATGCGTAATTCGCAGACAAACAGAGGATATTCCAACGTAATAATAAAGAATAAAATAACAATGTAATTCACGTGCATGCGATAGAATTCAAAGCAGAAAAGTTATTCCAATGAATAATAAAGAATGGAATAACAGAAGAATTTCACCATATATGCGGTACTTCGCATAGACAGGTTATTCCAACATAATAATAAAGAATGGAATAACATAAGAATTTCACCATGTATATGGTAGTCCGCGTATACAGGTTATTCCAATAGAATAATAAGGGATGGAATAACAATAGCTCTCTTGATGAATATGAAAGAAATAATACCCCTTACCTCAAAAGAAGACTGGATACTGGAATAGTGAAGTAGTAGACTTCTTTTCTTCTTTCTCTCTATAATTTCTCTCTATAATAATTGCTCTATAGCTTTAGTGAATTTGTGAGAAATGAAGGAAGAATGAGCTTCTATTTATAGGAAAATATAGTTTCAATAACTATACATTTTGGGGCTCAAAATATTACAGTATAATACCTTCCTCTTTTTCTTTATTTTTAATTTTGTCATCCAAGTATTATCAAACTTGCACCACCTCCCCTACTAGTAAATCATGTGAATCAATTGTAAATCATATGACTCAATAGTTTTAAACATATGAAAAAAACAATTACAGTATAATACCTTCATCTATACCTCCATTTTTAACTTAGTCATGAAAGTATTATCAATCTTGCACCAACTCCCCTAATAGTAAATCATGTGAATTAATAGTACACACATGTGAACACATAGTTATAAGCATGTGAATTAATAGCAATTAATTGCTCATTAATCCGGTTAATTACCCGATTGGTCAATATAACCTCCAGACATCAATTATTATCTTAATAAATGTCGATTTTCACTAACACTAATAATTCCAACATAATGGAACTATCAATTTCATCTTTAATCAGCACGAACTTATTTATCATTAATATTATAATGCATAATATTTAACAACCAGGTCGTTCCCAAGAAAGAGGGGGCTTTCCGATAAGGATTTCTCCTTATTGGCACGCAATCAGGTGACCAAACCTCTCATTGACAAAACTTCTAGACATTGTCAATATTGCAAATAATAATATGAATAACTTTGTCGTCTCAATTATTGATTTAATAATATAACATATTACGCAGATGATACTGTGACAATAATTGAATCTATAATATGAGAGATATGATGTAGTAATTACTGTTGCAATACTTGAGTATAACTGAGTGACTTCTTACGTAAGCATCAATAATCAATACCGTGTGCTACTATGCAACCACGCGTAATATTGTACTTTTACTACCTGGTAGTTCAACAGTTTAAATGTAAAACTTTTGCCGTTATTTTTATAAAAAGATAATTCTGTCGTTTTCTTACTACGACAATACTTCCGTTGTGGGGTCCACCAATGATTGTACGGTCGTACGGATATTCCCCGACAAAAAGAATATTTTAAAACAACTTGCTTACTTTGCAAAAATTTTCACATATCACCCTTAACTTTAACATTTTATCAATTTAACTATTTATGAAATAAAATTGAATAGTTTCATTTCATAAAATTCGGGGTCTTACACCGAAGTGGAAGAAAGGGAACGAAAATGTAAACATGACATCGCCCTGATGATGTCAGGCATACGCATCATTGTCCATAATGAACATAAAAATAGATACACCCCAGACGACGATTGCCCAGATGTTATGGTCATCATTCGGTAAAAGGATGACGATGACAGCCCCTCCATCACTGCAGTCCATCAAGACTTTACCCTAGACAATTGGAGCAGCACTCCCTGCATTGGTCGACAAGGGTAAAACGGGCGAAAATCCCTCTACTCTGTAGATAACTTTAATTGCTTACTTTTCGATACAGTATTAACAGTTATTTTATCAGTACATGCTAACACTTTTGTATGATTAAACAGTTTCATATATTTAGTGAAAGCATATTTTATTTCAGGACTTTGGATTTAGATGTGCTTGTACTTGCTGATGAGGTGCCTTTCTCCACAAGGACTGTAACTTTGATGAAGAGTTGGACTCAGACTTGATGGAAATCGAAGAGGACATTGAGACACCTCGGGAGATTAAGGAATGGGTCAAAGACAAACCTAAACCTAATCTTGATCAAACCATTCTTTTCAATCGTGGAACTTCAGAAAGCCCTAATTAATCCATATTGGTTCAGACCTAACCCCAAACCAACGGAATGACATGGTTGCGCTATTAACCCAATTCTAGGATGTATTTGCATGGTCTCACGAAGACATGATGGGCTGTCCACTGACATTGTCCTTCATCGCCTTCCCATTAAGGAGGGATTTAAGCCAGTCAGGCAGAAGCTCATGGGGTCTACATATCCTGAATGGATATCCAACATTGTTCCCGTGCCTAAACCAGGAGGAAAGGTGCAAGTTTGCGTGGATTACTGGGATCTGAACAAAGCTTGCCTTAAAGATAGCTTTCTCATGCCCTTTATCTATATTCTTATTGAACTTACTGTTTAATACGGCATGTACTCCTTTGCTGATTGCTTTATGGGGTATCATACAATTATGATCGCCGAGGAGGATCGTGAGAAAACTGCTTTCATCACGCCTTGGGGAACTTTATGCTACAGACGGTTGTCATTCGGCCTCATCAATGCTGGGGAAACCTATTAGTGAGCCATGATGGCCCTTTTCCATGATTTAATGTATAAAGAGATAGAGATCTACGCGGATGACATCATTGTCAAGTCCCAAATTGAAGAAGTACACTTAGACCATCTCTAAAAGCTCTTCAACAGGTTGTGTAAGTACAACTTGTAGTTGAATCCAGCCAAGTGCGCCTTTGGCGTTAAATTAAGCAAGTTGCTAGGTTTCCTAGTCAGCCACAAAGGGATTTAGCTGGATCCCACCAAAATCTAGGCCATCAAAGAAATGCCCATATATTCCTTAGACAGAGAAGAAAATACGGGGATTTTTTTGAAGAATCAACTTCATTAGCAGGTTTATCTCTCAACTCACAGCAACCTGTGAGCCCATCTTCAAATTGTTAAGGAAGAACTCCTCCATGAAATGGAACGATGAGTGTTAAAAAGCCTTCCTTACAATTAAAGAGCAGCTAGTTAACGCTCTTATTTTGGTACCTCCCAGGGATGATGTTCCCCTGTTCATGTACATGTCCATTAATGACAATGCTTTGGGCTGCTTGCTGGGGCAAAAAGACAATAGAGGCTAAGAACGAGCTATCTATTACCTCAGCAAAAGATTCAACAGCAGTGAACATAATTACACTCTAAATGAGAAGACTTGTTGTGCTTTAGCATAAGCTTCCATGAGGTTACATCATTACCTCCATGGTCACACAACCCATCTCATATCCTGCGTGGATCCTCTCAAGTATGTTTTAGTAAGCCCATACTGAATTGTAGACTGTCCAGATGGCAGTTGATTCTACAATAATTTGACATCGTCTATGTGACGTAAAAGCCTATCAAAGGTCAAGGAATTGCGGATCAACTGGTCGCCACACCCACAGGGGATTACAAACCCTTGGAAACATACTTCCCCGATGAAGGGGTCATGAAAATTTAGCAACACCATCGGTAAGATGCATGCCATACGTGGAAAATGTATTTAGATTGAGATGTTAACACAGAAGGCTTTGGAGCAGTTTTAGTATCCGGTACGGGGGAGAAGTATCCCGCTTCAGTCAAATTACAGTTTATCAGCACCAACAACACAACTGAGTATAAAGGTTGTATCATGGGGCTAAAACTTGCCCGTTCAATAGGCATCAGGCGGTTAACTGTCTTTGGGGATTCAGTGTTGGTAATCAAATAATCCATAGGAATCTATCAAACCAAAGAATTACAACTGCTGCCTTACCATCGGCAAGTTCTACAGATGGCTTTGGAGTTCGAAGAAATCTCCTTTCTACACATTCCTCGTAATAGGAATGATTTTGCAGATACACTAGCAACGTTGGCCTCCTTGATTCACATACCTAACAAGGAAAACACATCAAGCATCACATTTGCCTTGCAAAAGGCCCCATCTTATAGGAACTATGTTGGAGAAGTATCGGATGAGCTACCTCCCATCCACAACCCTTGGTATCAACATATCAAGGAGTATCTGCGAGATGGAGCAACACCCGCTGAGGAGAGCCTGACTGAAAAGAGGCGGATCCATCGACTTGCTATGAAATTCTACCTAAGCGGAGATGCACTCTACAAAAGAGATGCAGGATTAGGTCTCCTCAGATGTCTAGACAAAGACCAAGCTCAGAGGCTCATGGATGAGATCCATGGTGGAGTATGTGGCCCACACATGAGCGGACCCCTACTTGTTAAGAAGATCCTCAGAACCGGGCATTATTGGCTTATGCTCAAAGCTGACTGTGATGATCACGTCAACAGATGCTATCAATGCCAAATTCATGGGAATGCCATCCACGCCCCTCCAAGGGAACTCCACAATATGAGTTTGCCATGGCCCTTCTCAATGTGGGGAATGGACATGATCGGGCCCATCGAGCCCAAAGCCAGTAATGGACATCGATTCATATTCACCATGATCGACTACTTCACCAAATGGGTGAAAGTATACCTCCTTCCCTGTGGTTACCAAAGAAGTCATCATTACTTTCATCAGAAACAATATCATCTGTCGATATGGACAACCAGAGGTCATTGTGTTAGACAATGCTAAAAACCTCAACAACAAAATGATGGAGGAGTTATGAAGTAAATTACACATCAAACACCTTAACTCCGTCATCTACCGTCCAAAGATGAATGGTTCTGTTGAAGTAGCCAATAAAAACATCAAGAAGATCATGCAGAAAATGTCCTCCAATCACAAAGGATGGCCTGACCTCTTGCCTCTGACTTTATTAGTCTACAAAACTCCAATGCGTACTTCCACTAGAGCAACCCCCTACTCATTAGCCTATGGGATGGAAGCAGTGCTCCCCATAGAGGTAGAAATGGAATCCCTCAGAGTGTTGATGGATGCTCAGCTGGATGAAGACCAATGGATACAAGACAGGTATCACCAACTATCTCTAATAGACAAAAGGCGAACCGCGACTATCTTCCATGGTCAGTTATATCAGCAAAGGATCGCAAGATCCTACAATAGGAAAGTCCGGCTACGGCAGTTTAAACAACACGACTTGGTTTTAAAGAAGATCATTGATAACCATAATCAATCTAAAGGAAAATTCACTCCTAACTAGGAAGGCCCGTTTGTTGTCAAGGAGGTATTGATAGGAGGCACTCTAGATCTACAAGAAATGGATTGCGATGAATTTCCACAGCTTATAAACTCGGACACCGTGAAATGGTACTATGTCTGAGGTTTCCATCAAGCAAACATACTTGTTTTTGATCATCAAATCACCAGTCATTCCGATTTTCTAACCCTTTTTACATACTCTTCTGCCCCTCAGGGAAATATACACTTCAAACCAGCAGCCTGGTTTCACTTCATTTCAAACCTTTCACATAATTTTGGTTATCCCCCCAGGGATTGAATCTTTCACACCTGCAGTTTATCTTGGAGATGGGATTAAACTTTTCTACGCTTGCAGTTTGTCTTGAAGACGTGATCAAACTTTTTCCACATCTACAGTTTGTCCCAATCATGGGATCAAACTTTTTTCTCCCCAAAGTATAGCCTGGATATGGGATTCATACTTTTCTTCGGCAGCAATTCATCCTGAGGGGCAAACTACGTCAACCTGATCTCCCTGATACCCAAGAGTATGTAGGCAACCATATTCTATATGGCTTAGTCGCAAAAAAAACACAACAAAAACATTTTTGCCCTTTTTCTACAAAACCAAAAACAACAAAAACACTTTTATACCCTTCTTTATCAATAAAACTTCTACACCCATCTACCCTTCACATTCAGCGTTGAACCTCTTACACCAGGTTCGAACTATGCAGACCTGATCTCCTCTTCAATAGGAGTATGTATGTAGCCATTTATGGTTCGGTCTAACCCCCAACCAAAGCAAAAATATTTTTTACACGGTACTGGGATAAAACTTCAATCCACCACATTTCATCGGCTTCAGACCAAAGGGATGGAACTACCTAACCTCTCCTCACAAATAGGAGATTTGGCAACCATCTAAGTTGCGGTTGTGCCTCAAAGAGCAACACCAATCAATAAGAGATGGAATTAACTAGGCTTCTCACAAATAGGAGTACTGGCGACCATCTGTGGTGTGGTCAATCTCAGAGAGGAAAATCCAAACTCCTTTCCACATTTCCATACATAAACCAGTCCCAAGACACCAAAGATGGTAGGGATACATATAGATCAATGATCCGTTCTAAAAAATCCTTTGACATCTCAATGTCCACACATCAAGGATGAGTTCAGAATGCATCGAGATCACAAGCCCTAAATAAACAGTCAAATATCAAGCAAGTGACAAGGCACAACTAAAAGGGAAGTAAATCAAAATATATTTCTCTGCCGCATATAATACTTTTTTATATATACAATATGTGATATACATGACAAAATGGCTAAGCTAGTCTGTGCAGGAAAAATATAAGTCTATCTACGGATCTGTGTATACGGACTATCAGATCTAATATAGCATCCCTCTTTGAAGAAGGAGGTAACGCTGCAAGCACCTGCCCAATGGTATCTACACGAGCTAGCAGATCTGAGGCTAACTGCATGGTGGCATGAAGCTCATCAATGTATGCACTCATATCAGCAAGGATGCCAGTCGTAAGGGATCTCACTGAAGTACTGTCTGTGACGGCCACATCCCGGGTAGATAGGGCAGCATCCCACTCTGCAATCAATGCATCTCTAGCGGATCTAGCCTCGTCTCTCTCTAATAGAGCTACGTCTCTCCCATCAAGAGCTGCCAACATCAAGGCCCTAGCCTGATCTCTCTCAAAGGTCATCAGATGTAGACTCTGCTCCAAATACTATGTTGAATGCTTAATCACAGTAGCACTCGTAGTGGGAGAATCCATCAAAAATGCTGGCAACCCAGCAGTCATATCCTCATCGATGGGAATATCAGCCTCGTTCATAGGCTCATCATCGTCGGAATCAGTCCCTTGCACTGTGGATACTACCGCAGTCGATGCAGTCTCTATCTCCATCCATATAGAATACTCTACAGAATAACCCGGATGACTGACAGGAAACTCAGCTAGCTCTTGCTGATCCCAACATGCATACAATCTGGATCTATCCTCTGTTGATAAGTGGCAAGAAGCGAACCGCTGACTCGATGCCCCCTCAAAAGGATGGAAGTCCTAAAACTGGTTAAACTGACACATCACGACCAGTGGGTGGTAGGTTATCATCCCTCTCAAACCAGCCAGAGGAAGACAATCTATGCTTGAAGCATGAGTGATGAAGTTGTAGGGTGAGCTAAGCCTTGTACACAACAATATATCAAAATGGATCTCCGATCCCTGCCAGGAAAACTGACCAAGATGCAGCATCTATACACTCTGCCAGCTGAAGGGAGTATGACATGGCTATATTATATGTGAAACAATACCTATGCCGTCTAAAAGTGCCAATCGGTCACAAGTGTGACATAAACCACACGTATAGCATGACGAGCTGCCTGTAAACATTCCCGTTGGATAAGTGCATCAGTATGTGGCTGACCTCAGAGTCTTTGGTATAATAACCGGTATGATGGTGTGGCCTTCCTTGAGAGCTCTCACTGACATGATGACTCATATGTCCAACTCATCCATGTACCGTGGCATGTAGATATAAGACAATACACACAATAGCAGTACATCTACTCTGGGCAAACGCCAATGATCCTCTGGTGTGGTGAAATCCCCAGAATGCCTTGCATAACTATCCTCTAAGCTAAATCTATCAAATAGAAAACGTTGGGATATAATGTGGCCAGATGTGAGCTCATCCTGTACCACCCTATGCCTCAATCTAGTGAGGGTCATGAACTACCTACTCATGTCTCCAATCGCCATATGCACGCAAGGTCTGTCCAGTGGTAGCATCGTCCAGCATGCATACTCCTCTAGAGTAGGAGTCAACTCCAGGGTCCCAAATTGGAAAACCTATTTCTCCGATACCCAGTGCTTCAGCATGCCCTCCACGAATCATGTGGGATCCTGAAACATCAACAGGGTCATAGTATGCTACAACAGATGATCTAC
Source organism: Panax quinquefolius (assembly GCA_020205615.1). NCBI lineage: Eukaryota > Viridiplantae > Streptophyta > Magnoliopsida > Apiales > Araliaceae > Panax > Panax quinquefolius. The sequence goes on along the minus strand of CM035156.1, from coordinate 117,234,715 downwards.
AGTCACCCTGTCTGATGGTGACATGCTATCATACCACGATCGCATACCAGATGCCACTAATAATGGTGTGGTATGATCAATACGGCTAACTGTCGAAGAAGACATCTATACGGGCCGTGTCATAAGACTATCCATGGGTCAATGCTGAATATCCCTGGACATACATACATATGCATAACATAATAACATGCATGATACAATAGATGGCAATGTGATATAGGTAATGGAAATCTATACATACATTCCTAAGTATATCATCATCTAATACATCTCTATATAGCTAAAATACAGGGAAATGGGACAAAACTGCCCTACAACTAATAGAGGCCTATCAAAAGATATAGCGAGAATGGGGCAAAGCTACCCAACATCTAACAGAGGCCTATTAAAAGATTTAACGAGAATATAAATCAGAAGAAGATAATGATGTCAATGTCTACATCATCAATACTTTCCATCTGACGTAACTCCTCCTGAGTCACTGGATCTCTATCCACAGGGATGTCAGGCCTATACAAGGGAAGATCTGCACCGGCGAAACCATATGGGTCACTTGAGGGGCCAGCGCCAGAGCTGGAAGGATCAAAAGCATCTGCCTCTGAAGGATCTCTACCCAAGTGTTAGATAAAGAAATACGCCCGGTCCAACTGCCGGGTCAAACTATCAATCTGTGTTAAATGACTCGGATCTTGGACACAGGCTAGCCAATCTATCATCATCACGGATCCTAGAACCATATCCCCTATGAACTGAGTGGCACGCGTCTGGGCTCCAATGGTATTAGGGAACCACCAATGCTGGAACATCTCTTGAGTGCAGGGACCCTCTGATAATGTGAAACCGTCAATCCCCTACAATGGGATATCAATAATGGGTCACTGCGAAATAGGCCAATAATGCCTGATAAGAGGCAAGATCGGCATATGAATCTCCCCTGTAGTGCTCCTGATAGCACTCTCTCATAAATAGAGCTCACATCCTCCATCTGTGCAGAGAGAAATCATACGGGTGGATATCACGTGCTCAAGACCAGTCAGGTACCCATCCTCAAATCGAATGCCCAAATGCTCCCCAGAGTAGGGAACCCACATGAAGACATCCGTTGTCAACAACTCCAGCTGTAGGCGGCAGTGAGTAAAACCCTCAGCAACAGGGACCTCCGCTAGTATGGAATGATGCCATCTCTGTCCTCGTGGATAGGTATCTAAGCCTAATACACTCACAAGACGCAAACATGGGAGCCTCTCATAGGCCCAAAACTGCTAACACAAAGGCAAACATCTGCAGTCACCAGTAAAAACGGGTAGAATCCTAACCAAGCCTCGATTAAGCCCTGCAATTACATGAACATTCCCCTGAGGAAGTAGGCGAAGGTGTAGGAACCCCAATCATAATCTCCTATACGGTCCATGTGTCGAGTGGCGCTGATCAAAGTGAAGGACACCGTAGAAGAGTTATCTGCTATGAAGTAGCCCCTAATGATCATCAGGAACAATCGTCGAAGAATGCGATTCCTAACTCTTACATCATCGGGTACGGGCTCACTCAACAGCCCGCTCATACCATCTACACTCAAAGGACCTGTACGAACAGTCCGACCCTTGAGAGCCTCCCTTGGAACTCCTAACAAGGATCTAACGGCAGTATGGGTGATATCCGCCATAAAAGGCACTGGCTCCCTTCCAAACTCCATACCTGTGAAAAACTGTCAATCCATCGACGTCATCATCACCTCACAGTCCAGTAAATGGAGTGACTAAGTTTTGTGAAACCATCGCTCAGACAATGCCCTGAGGTAACCCCAGGGACAACAACGGGGAAGAATGGAAAAGAACATCTTGAATCCCCAGCAATGTACAATTGCTCTATAGTCATCATGCAAAGCCTGATACATAGAGTGGATGTTAAACTAATTCCCTCAAGGCTGTGTAAGGTCGGGAACCTACATCAAATGCAGATCAACATCAGAACCCTTTAGTCCTCATCAACAGGAAATAAGGAAGATTAAGATCTAACTTTATACCTCGTGTGCATGCAGGTACACTGAAGGGTGTGGTAATGTTTAACCTGGAGCTTTTCAAAATGAAGTTTTATGTCTACATACATGCATGCATTATTTTAACATACGTCTACAGTAGAGTTAAAATTCATGACTACCCAATGCCTACGTTTTGGAAAATTTTTCCATAGTCCCATTTGTAAATAGGATTATCCATATGCATATAGGCATGACTAGGTGGCCATTCAGTAGCACACCTACCCACAGTCATATACATCCTACATACATTAATACATCATAGTAAAAAAATCCGTAAGTGTAGTCTAATTACCAGGATTATTTTACTTTTCTACTTTTACTCATTTGTCCTCAAATAGGATAAGAAATGACAGTAAAAGTTGCCAATTTGACTATTTCAAAAGTCAAAATTTTTACATCATTATGTTCAGTATGGTTTAATACTAATATTTACTGTGTTGAATATTTTTTATCAAATCATATTAGCATGCATATTCACTACTATGTGTCTAAATGCATTTCATGTGATAAGTCATTTTCCAACGGATAGAAACTAGAAAAAAATACATGCATAGGTTACCAGGATAATGTAGAACACTTGTACAGTAGCAAAATTTATAGAAAGTTGCCCGAACTCAGATCTGAAGAAGAGCTCTCGGATTTCCTTCGCGACGCAGCTAGAAAATGACTTATGAAAGCAACCTGTAGGCATTTCATAGCCATGGTTGGCCATAGGTGTACCTACAACACCCCTACATGGGTCCCACCCTCCCATTTCGATTCGATTCGAGAGTTGCAAAGGAGGTTTCATGTGAAAAGGCCAAATTAGGAATAAAATGCTACTTAATCGATGAGTGAGAGTAGCACGAAATCTTGGTTTTCACGGGCAAAACTTTGGCTTCACATGTTACTCATTAGTATTCGCCTGAATGCAAGGTATACTATACCAGTGACCTCAGCTTTTGCAAATCAAGCTCGGCAATACCTCACACAGGTCCGATGCCACCAAATACGGGGTCATAACCCTAAAAGACACCTTCCCTGGCGGGGTTTACAACACCAATTTCAATCATTGATAAAGTATCCCCGGCGGGGGTCACAACGCCGATTTCAATCGTTGATAAAGTATCCCCAACGGGGGTCACAACGCAAACTTTCACTCATCCATGTATCCCCTGCGGGGTTACAACGCATTATTCATCTATGAAAGAATCCCCAGCGGGGGTCACACGCAATTCAACCATTGATGTATGTGTAAATGAAGGTCAAGCAGCCTTGACGTCATTTCAACTTATGGCATGTAAACCCATCAAAGCATCGGAGGCCATTCGATGATCTCATCCATCAGTGCACTTATCCACAACCTTCCCCGCTGGGGGTCACAACACAATGCAAACATTGATACACACATCAATGAACATCAAGCAGCCTTGAAAATTTGCCCAACAGGGATCTATCCGGTGATACACACATCAACGAAGGTCAAGCAGCCCTGACAATACATACTGTTGACAGTAACTCCGACAGGATCGTGGTATATGTTATACACATCCTCAAATAGACAAAGCTTTATCCCCACAGATCTCTTGCACACGAGAGGCACATCTTCAGAATAAAGTCTGTATCAAAGATCCAGGACTTTGGTGATAACCCTAATGTCAAAATTCTTGAAGACTTGGATCGCATGTCTAAGATATCACCGATTGTCATCCCCAACAAGATTAATAGGGAATCGACAATCATTCCATCATGTTGGGAAACAATCTAACAACCTACATGCATCACGTTGCTGCACATAGCATCATGTTTATCTTATTGTATTTCAAGTGTTTAGGATTCTTTATCCTATCCATACCTTGCATTCCATGAATATGATAAAGAGGGGCATCTGTAGACACTCGAAATTTTCTGCATACCTGTTACTAACATAGTAGGAGGGCAGATTCGTCGTTCGGAGATAAACCTGGAAGATGGCTCACATCCATTCCAGATACTACCGGAAGTTCATTTTCAAACCTGGAACACACACTGGGAGTATCAACTCCAACCTCAGAGATAACCCCGAGTTTCATCCTTGGAGATATCCCCAAGGAATGTTGTTGCAGTTCCGGCGATAACTCCGAAAATACTTGTTTCAAATACATGCAATTAGCTTTAAACTCAGACCTCTTGCTGATGCACTCATTTCAAAGACCCGAAGATAACACCGGGAAGACATGCAAACTTAAAGATGACCCTACAGAATTAAAACACTTGCAGCAATCCAATCTCAGATGTAACCATGAACAACATCGACTATCAGCCCAAATGGGAGATAATCCCAATGAGGGGTAAAATCATCATCTTGCCGCCTCAACCACAGAGCACCGTCTCAACATTTCATACATACATTTCTACACAATAATGTCCGACAAGAGCTAAGGAGTTCAAATCCCGAGTGACTATAACGTGTGGCAGCACACTGAATAGAATTTGAAGCTTGAAGACCATTGGCATGGTCCCCTATTCCTAACTTCGTACAACCTCTAATCCCATGTCATTGCGTAACCATCGACAAAAGTGGTCCAAAGTAGGTCTTGTACACCTCGTTCGGATGCTCGGGTTGAAGTTCTACAAGTTCGAGCGGACATCACAGTGCATGAGTGCACGTACTTCGAGACGGCAGGACTCGCAGAGTCGGGGGCACCCCGGCACCAGCAGTGCATCTACTACGTGCAGCAGTACACTGTGGCTCCCAGCTCTATAAATATAGAGCTTGGGGTGGCCATTTGTAAGAAGAAAGAGGCGAGGAAGCCATGTCCAATTTGCTCTGTACACACCCCATATTGAGTGCTTTCTCATTTTAAACACATGTTAGCTCACATATAGCTATATTTTACCAACGGAAGCTGAGTGTTTATCCATCTAGAGTCATAGAAGTCTGCCTTGGCAGCCCATTGTGAGCCTTCTGACACTATATAAAGCCTTTCTCTTCATCTTTGCACACACTATTCTTCACATTGAGAGTCATGTTGTGTGTGTATGCCCGGACTTCGGTCCGTGGTTTTCATTTACGTCTGTATATATATACTTATATATGTACATATTTATACATATGGACTAACATTATCGAGTGTTGCCTCGATTGAGCCTAGACTTATGTCTGGAGCGTTTAATTGCTTTTATAAATATATATATACTTATATATATGAACTATTGTCGGATTATATCCGATGAGCCTGGATTTTATATCCGGAGCATTTACTTGCTTATATATATATATACTTATATATATGAACTGTTGTCGAACTCTGTTCGATGAGCCTGTATTTTATATCTGGTGCGTTTACTACTTTTATATATATATATATATATATATTTTCTGTCAGGCCTGGAGTTTACTTCGTGGCCTTTTACTGCTTTATTATATTTCGTCCCGCCTAGAGTTTACTTCGTGGCGGTTGATCGTTTTTACTGCTTTCTTTACATTTAGTCTCGCATGGAGTTTACTTCGTGGTGGTTGATCACATTTTTTGCTTTATTTATATTTCTGATCCCCCATGGAGGTTCTTCGTGGTGGTTGATCATGTATCTCTATATATATATTTATCGCTTTTATATATTTACATTTTTGATCCCCCATGGAGGTGCTTCATGGTGGTTGATCATGTTTGTGTGTGTGTGTGTATATATATATATATATATATATATATATATAGCTTTTATATACATAACTGCTTACTGCTTTTCATATAAATTGCGGCATCATGTGGGCCTAAGAATCATGTGATCACAAATTCAGTCCACTGAATCTAGATTCGGTTCCCGTGATGGACATTTTTCAGCTGTAAGTAGCTTGTAAATTATTCACGGTGTTTGAATTTCCTTAGATGGTTGTCATGCCTATGAGGAGTTCGACACCGCTATATATTATTTTCTCGAAGATGCTTCGCATCTTGAAAATAAAAGCAAACAAGCCAAACATTTAATAATAAAATGGAAGAATGAAAAGGTCTTAATTACTATTGAGCACAGGGTTTAAAAAACCTCTTACAAAACATTATTGTTAAATCATATTTAAAACATAATTTTTATATAAATTCAAACCCTTTGTATATAGGTGCGAATGAGGCCTCGCACTACTTCCAAATAATGTGCACATTGATCCACACATACACATACGCATATTCATATAATAGTTTCTTGAAAAGTGGCGGTCACCGTGGAAACACGGATGTCGGGGGGTGCTTAACACCTTCCCTCCGCATAATCAAGACCCCGAACCCAAATGAATCTCAGATTCACAGACCCGTTTAGCAGTGTCACATCACTTGGTCAATGTGCAAACCTTTTCTCGGTTACGTTGGTGCAACCAGTTAAAAATACCAACTGGCGACTCTTATAGTCAAATCGTCGACATGATACATGTCGGACCTTTTTCACTTATTTTTTCAAACAAATCTCACATAACATGAGAACACCAAAGAACAAGAACAGAAAAAGGGACAAATAAAAATCCCGACGTCGATAGTAATATCAGTGATTAATGCAAATAATATTTTGTGAGTTTTGTATATTTTATTCCATACAAGAAAACACGATTTATATAATCCAATTTATTACCGTTAAATAAATTCCCGTTGTTGTTCCATAGAAAAGGTAAGTACCTGTTCTAATTAATCCTTAAAAGATCGGCTAAAATATTTAGAACAAACCCACAAATGGTAAAGTAACGACATAATTGATATTTATCCAGATAACTCAAAATCTTTTATACTGTTGGGATAAATTCAAAGTTCCTTAAACAATAACCCACTACATAACAACTTTGACTTTATCTCTCTATATAAAAGTGGCGTATGTCATCACACTTCTTTTCCAATAATCAAGGTCTTTATAGTTCTAAGATATTCATAATTACTTTCCTTGAAAACCGCACTTATCATATCACACTTTAAACTCTGTAAGCTACCGTCTTTTTATCTTACTAGACATGTACACATATAGTATATATTAATTATTTATTTATAAAGAAATGCATACGTAACATATATCAACTAATAAAATATTAATCCCTTTTGTACTTGATAAAATATCAATCTAATCTTAATTTATTTTAATATTTAGAAAAACCTTTTTCATTTGATTTTAAACCATTTTTCATTTAAGAAAAATAAAATTAAATGCCAATGATATGTCCTAGAGCCTTTAAATGAAAAATAAATTATTATGCAATTGACCTTACACTTGATTTTCCTAGTAAAGAACAAAAATTCTTCAACCACCACTTGAAAATCCAACCAATGTTCTTTATCATCATATGCCTGAAATGTCATGAAACAATTTAGTATATGAACCATTCATCATCAAAACTCAAGGATGGAATATGACTAAGTCAACAATATACGTGTTTTTTTGTGATCCAATGATTGTTAAACATATGTGACAATGTGATTAGGCCATATGCTGACTACAAATAGCAATACTATGTGTTATGATATGTTATGTTAATCAAACAAATGATCTTATTAATGATATGTCTTGATATAAAAGATAAAACTAAGTTGTATAAGCAACAGATAAGGCAATTATCATATCCTTGCATTTACTTTATGCAATGGACAGGCGTAAGCAAATATCGGAACTATTCTTTTTCATTGTTCAAATATCTTAACCTTTGTATATACTTATGCAATGATTCTGTATAAGTAAGTTAATAGATTATAATCTATTGTACAAGTTCCTTAATTATGTTATTATAGATTAAGATATATATTTTGTTCGTTAATTTCTAAGCATGGTTATACAAGTGTCCTCACTTGGAAAATCATTATACTTTATCACATGTTGATACACACTTATTGGTTTCCAGTACGTATACATTGACTTAAAAGCTATCTAAGCTATTTGATTCAGCTAGACATAGATTTAATAATATTGTTGAACAAGATAGAACTTTATTGTATCTAACCGAATAGTTTTGGTTCGGATTCTAGACTAGTATGAACATCCTGAATTTGGGAAACTTTTATGCGCCCAAGGCGGATATGCTGGACAAAAATATCGTTCAAACATGTAGTATTGATTAATACAGGGTATAATGGGTTGATCACCACCGTGCCTGTAAGTTATGACGGTTTACAGATGAAGTTTTGTTTAACCTTTTAAAAAATAGAAAATAATATTCAAAGTTTGTCGACTGATCCCCATTTATAGTAAATACATAGTTTCAAAATTTTGTAATCGTAATGATATGTTGTTTATTGTTGCTTCAGCTTACTTTACACCTGTTGATTCGTTGTTGAAGTGCTATTCACAGAAAATATTTATTTTCTTTAGCTAACTGTTATTTATTGCTATTACTTGTTGGGCACTCAAATGCTCATCCTTGCTTAATTTAAAGGTGTTCAGCTAAGTGTGAACAACCTGAAGGCTCTGCTAAGAAGAAGGGAAAAGGAAAGGATGTTGAATGATTTCTATGTTATCTTATATAATAGTTTAACTTTATTAAGACAATGATATATATTATCTATCATGTAATGTAAGGTATTAAAGGTTGCGTACTTGGGATTTGAAAACTCTGATATGTAAATTAAGTTTGGTATTTATATTATTGTTATTATTATTAGTATTAGTCCGCTCATAGAAATGGTATCGTGCAGCACCAAGTTCGGGTTTCAAGTATCTGAATATGGGGGCGTCACAAAAAAGCCACGAAGTAAACTCCAGGCCTGACAAAAATTTATATATATATATAAAAGCAGTAAACGCACCGGATGTAAAATCCAAGCTCATCGAATAGAGTCTGACAACAGTTTATATATATATATATATATATATATATATATATATATATATATAAGCAATAAACGCTCCAGATGTAAAATCAAGGCTCATCAAACAAAGTTCGACAACAGTTCATATATATAAGTATATACGGTCCGGATCTTAAACTCACACCTTATTTAGCTCACCTTGTTCACCCCCCTTTAGCGACGGATCGGGCGACGGTTCGGTCCGTCGTTATATGTAAAATTGTCGTCTTATATTTCCCGTCGCTATATGTTGTCCGTTGCTAAAAGTTAAGACGACGATTTTACATATAGCGATGGACCGAATCGTCGCCTTGCCCATCGCTAAAGGGAGGTGAGCAAGGTGAGCTAGATAAAGGGTGAGCTTAAGATCCAAACCGTAAATATATATATATATATATATATATATATATATATATATATATATATATATGGACTAACATTATCGAGTTATGCCTCAATTTAGCCTGGACTCACGTCCGGAGGGTTTATTTGCTTTTATATATATATATATATTTATATACAAAAGAAAATAAAAGCCATGGACCAAAATTTTGGCATACACACGCAACACGACTCTTAATGTGGAGAACGATGTGTGCAAAGATGAAGAGAAAGGCTTTAAAGTGTGTAAGAAGGCTTACAGTGGACTGCCAAAGAAGACTTCTATAGCATTAAATGGATGAACACTTGACTCTCGCCAATAAAAAGATGAATGAATATAAGCTCACAAGTGTTTAAAATGAGAAAGCACTCAATTTAGGGTGCGTACAGAGCAAATTGGACAGGGCTTCCTCGCCGTTTTCTCTTGAAATATAGCCACCCCAAGCCCTCTATTTATAGAGGGGGGAGCTGTAGGTACACCTGTGGCAGCCACAGATGTACCTGCAGCTGCCCGGGGTTCCCCGAGCTCTACGGGTCTCGTCGTCTCGAAGAACATGCACGTGTGCAATGTGATGTCCACTCGAACTTGTAGAACTTCAATCCGAGCCTCCGATTGAGGTGTATAAGACCTTTTATGGAGTGTTGTTGTCGAGAGCTATGCCATGACATGGGATTAGAGGTTGTCAAAAGTCAGGAAGATGGGACCATGCCCTTGGTCTTCAAGCTTCAAATTCTATCCGCGGTGCTGCCTTGCGTAGTAGTCACTTGGGATTATAACTCCTTAGTTCTTGTGGGACATTGCTGTGTAGAATGTATGTTGAATGTTGTTGAAACGGCGCAATGTGGGATCGAGGTGGCAAAAATGACAATTTTACCCCTCACCGGGGTTATCTCCAGTTTAGGCTGATAAAGCATTCGTTGCTCAGGGTTATCTCTGAGATTGGGCTGCTGTAAGTACTGGACATCCTTAGGTTGTCTCTTAGGTGTGCCAGACCTCCCGGGGTTATCTCTGGGTTTGGAGCTGAGTGCCTCATTGTGAGTCCCAAGGTTGAAGCTGAATGTATAGGTTGAAAGAGCATCTCCGGGGTTATCTCCGGAACTGCAACTGCATTCCTTGGGGTTATCTCCAAGGTTGACATTGTCTTTTTGAGTTTCCTCGAGATGAAACGACCTTCTCCAGTGTGATTTCCGGTATTGGAACTACATGCCTTGGGGTTATCCCCGATGTTGGAACTGAAACTTTTGGTGTTATTTCCAGGATGGAGTTTGAAAATTCCGATGGTATTTCCGGGATTGAGTTGAGCTGTCCTCCATGGTTATCTCTAAAAGACAATTCTGCCTTCCTTCAATGTTAGTAACTGGTATGCTGAAAATTTTGAGTGTCTACACACACACACACACAAATATATATATATATATATATACAAAAAAAATGATCCATAGATCGAAGTCCGGGTATACATACGCAACACGACTCTCAACGTGAAGAACGATGTGTGCAAAATGTGGAGAAAAGGCTTTGAAAGGTGTAAGAAGGCTTACATTGGACAACAAAAGAAGACTTGTATAGCTTTAAATGGATGAATACTTTGTTCTTACCGGTAAAAATATAGCAATATATGAGCTCACATGTGTTTAAAATGAGAAGGCACTCAATTTATAGTGTGTACAGAGCAAATTGGACAAGGCTTGCTCGCCATTTTCTCTTACAAAATGGCCACCACAAGCCCTCTATTTATAGAGGAGGAGCCGCAGGTGCACCTGCGGCTTCCCGGGGTGCCCCGGGCTTCATGGGTCCCACTATCTTGAAGTACGTGCACGCATGCAACGTGTTATCCATTCAAACTTTAAAAACATCAATCCGGGCATCCGATTGAGGTGTATAAGACTTGTTTTGAAGTGATGTTATTGGTAGCTACAGAAATGACATGGGATTAGAGGTTGTAAGAAGTCAAAAAAATGGGACCGTGCCATTGGTCTTCAAGCTTCAAATTTCATCTGGTGTATTGTCTTGTGTAGTAGTCACTCTAGATTGCGGCTATTTGGTTCTTATAGGACACTGTTGTGTAGAATGTATGTTGATATGTGTTGAGATAGCGCGCATGTGGGATCGAGGTGGCAAAATGATGATTTTGCCCCTCACCGGGGTTATCTCCGATTTGGGCTAATAAAGCAGTCGTTGCTCATTTTTATCTCTGAGATTTGGCTGCTGCAAGTATTGGATGTCCTCAGGGTTGTCTCTAAGGTGTGCCTGACCTCCTGGGGTTATCTTCGGGTTTGGGACTGAGTGCATCAGGGTCATCTCCGAGGTTGAAGTTGATTGCTGGGGGTTGAAACGATCTTTTTTGGGGTTATCTCTGAAACAGCAACTGCACTCCTTGGTGTTTTTTCTTAGGTTAAAACTGAAACTCCCGGTGTTGTTTCTGAGATTAAATATCTCAGGGTTATCTTTGAGATTGAAAAGGCTTCTCCGGTGGGATTTCCAGAACTGGAATTGTTTTATCCTCCAGGGTTATCTCTTAAACTTGATTCTGCCCTCCTACAATATTAGTAACAAGAATGCAAATTTTTGAGTGTCTAAAGATGCCCCTCTTTATTATATTTATGCAATGCAATGGCATGGAAAGGATAAAGAATACTAGACACTTGAAACATTGCATTATTCAAATGAATGATGTATGTGGTTTGTTGGACTGTTCTCCAATGGAATGTGATGACTGTTTAATCTCCCAACTTCTGATGGGGACTGGAGTTATCACTGACCACCCTGATGAATTACTTGGACGTGTGATCCAAAGTTCTTAGGAACTTCAAGGATGTTAACGTTGGGATTATCACCAAAGTCCTTAATCCTTGATACAGACTTTACACTGAGGATGTACCTCTCATGTACGAGAGACTCTGGGGGATAGAGCTTTGTCGGTTGAGGATGTGTATAACATATTTTGTGATGCCCCAAAACAGGTATACATCACCTATCTTGAGTCGCCAGATATATGGTACATAACTCAACTATAAACTTAATTATACAATTGTCATGTAAAAACTACGACAAAACATAGCCGAGAGTTTAAACAAGAATATTGCCTTCTAGACAATATCCACACTCAATCGAGTCCTCATTACAATTATTATCACACAATTTTATTGAATAGTGAGGACTACTATAGCCACCATCTCGGACCGTCAATCCATTCCCCGACCAGTCCCAGCTATATTCTCATTTCCTGAAGAGAACATTGAAAGAAAAGGGGGAGCTCAACTAGCCCAGTAAGAATTCTTATGACTAAGATAATGCAAAATAAATTATTCTTAGCCTTCAACAGTATAACAACTGATGGAATATAATAGACAACAAGTTTTAGATCAACAACTGCAGCGGAATAAGCAATCCATTAGAAGAGTCAAGCAGAACATAATGTCTACTATCTCTTCTAGATTAAAAGTCCATCGTTAATATTTCATTCCTGTAATACTCAAGAACAGTTCTTTGTTATACCCAAGATAAAAAGAACTATCATCACCTGCCTTCACCTAAACCACCAAAGATCTTAGTTAAATCCACAATTCATATTTATAATCATATAACTCAACAGTTTCTCCTTGCCAAAAAGGCTTAATAGAACGTTTACTCAATATCCTTACCCCAAAGGCTAAAAATATTCAAAATGTAATAACAATGATCATACTAATCAGTTTTCTACCTTTGCACTACAGACCAAAGATATTCAATTATAAAACCAATGGTCATAATCATACCAATCAATTTTCTGTCAGTGCACTACGACCAAAGACATTCAACTTTTAACTAATGGTTATGATCCTGCCAATCACATCATCGAATTATACATGCACTACGGGCCAAGGATATTCATTATTATCACCAGTGGTTATGATCATGTCATACACATGTCCATCTTTGCACGTAAGCCAAAGATATACAACTATAAAACCAATAATCGCTGATCCATCCGTGGACGCCCCAAATTCGGGTCTCTTCCAACCCGATGCGGATGGTGCTCTACGGTATTTATAATCAGACATTCATTCTATTGAAACGACATTAAAATGTGTGTATCAATGACATTCTTATTACATCCCGTTCCCAGGTTCTAAAACCATTACATTCTTTGTTCATCATTCAATGATATATACAACTTACTAGTTTATTACAAGGTAAACTAATCGTTCAGCTTCGTCCTGCCTTTATCCTTGTCAGATACCTTGGTTCATTCAGTCCTAGCTGCATTCATATGGTTCAAGCAAGAGTGAGCATAATAAGCTCAGCAAGTACAACAATTTCTTTTAAACAACATGCTTGAAACATATGAATCGTATATCTTCAATAACTAGATAATAGTTATAAAGTACTATCAATAATTCAAAATAGCATTTCTTTTCCTTCAAAATGTTTTACAATAACAATATTCAGTAAAACATAAATTCTGGCTCAAGACCAGGAGCATTTCATAATTTCTTTGAAAAGGACAACCCGTCACTAAGTCAGTAAGTCCGGCATATCTTACGAGCACTTCTCGGTGATCAGCCCAAAGTACTCTATGTTGATCAACACTACATTCTTTAAACGTGTTTACGTTTAAGTTTTGGCTACCTCGCGTGCCCATCGAATAATCGATGAAAATACATTTGTTTATTCAAACTCAGGCTTACCATGAATCTGTACCAAATAATTGGCGCAGGATAGCGTTAACAATTCTATATTGAAAGACTTGTAAATATATCAATCATTCTTCAAGATTAGTCTAGCCGAGTTAAAACTGGCATCGATATTTTCGTAAAATAATTCATGCATCTCATAACATGAATGACAGAAAACTTGGCTAACACGAAGGTTAGACAAGCGTTTAAGAAAACTTGCCTTCAGCGTCTGCTACAGTAAAATTAACTTTTCCTTTCAGTCTTTAAGGTCTCTAAAATACATAACTACATCACATACCACATTAGGATAGGAATGAACATAGATTGTGACGCCTCCGAATTCGGGTATCTTTAAACCCGACATATGGTGCTCCACTATACTAACATCCATTCAATCATTCCATTGAAATACAACAAAATGAAGGTAATTACTATCTTTTATTACAATCAAAGTATAAATCCTTCCTAGGTTCATAACCGGTTACATCGTTCATTGTTCATAATGTATAATACATATAAACTTACTACACTATTACACAATGCCTAAGCATTCATCTTAGCTTTGCCCTTATCTCTCTTGGCATTCACAGTACGTTCATCTTTAACTGCAGTTATATGATTCACGCAAGAAGTGAGCATGACAGCTCAACAAGTTTTAAGCAAGTATAATAGGAATACCACATTTGTGAATCATATAACAATTTCGACATAACTGAATAATAGTTATGAAGTATTATGAATCAATAATACTTTAACAGTTCATAACATCAATTCCCAAAGTATAGAATAGATTAGGAATTACGAAAATTCGATAGACCATGAACAAGAAACTTTCGCTTTTTTATACTTGAAAAGGAGTCCACAGCACTAAGGCCGGTCATCCGATAACTTACGAGCACTTCTAGGTGATCAGCCTATAGTACTCTATGTTAATCAACACTCATTCATTAAACGTGTTTACGTTTAATATTTTGGAAAAATCGCGTGCATCAAAATATAGATGAAAATACTTTTGTTTGTTCATAGACAAACCTTACCTTCACGCTCCGTACAAATTACTTGGCACAGGATAGCGTTAACATTTCAATATAGAAAGATATAAATATCGATCAATCTATATCATACGAGTAGTCTAGCCGAAATAAATCTAGCATCGATCCTTTATTTAAAACCCGTCATGCAATTCAGTCCAACGAATCACATACAACTTGGCTAACATGAAAGCTAGACAAGCGTTAAGAAAACTTGCCTTTCAGCGTCTTCAAATATTTTACTCTACTGACCACAGCCTTTACAGAATATACATGATATATTCACATAGCACACTATAATTAGCTATCAAACAACTATTCACATTGTTTATACAAGCTTCTTTCTCTTCTATGTCTTTATTAACTTAATATCTTTATTAAAGTCAACAAGACTTATTACCCTTAGTCCCGATTTATTACTCAACTAACCGTCATTAACCGGACTTAAACATTGTCGGCGTAATACCAACGTTGTTCAACGTTCTTAACTTATTAACATGCATTACATTCCTAAGTTTCATACCATATACATTAGTATAGGTAGTATAGGAATAACTTTAATACACTTATGAAGTGTACAAACATCATCCCTTTAGGTCCCTGAACAAACAAAGTTAAAAAACTAAGTCATTGTTTGAAGGCCACCTTTCAGCATGCATGCATGCATATATAGCTCCTAGGCGCATGCATGGCGCCAAGTTAGTAGTGTCTGGGCCTCGGTCATGACAACATCATACGTGGAGCGATGGCATTTCTGGCGCCATTTAACAAAGGCATTAACATCATCGTGCCAAGTATTGTATGCGCATTCTTTCACTTATGTCAGGCGCTGGCCGCTGCAGACCTCAAGATCTGATTCTCACAAAATTTTTACAACTTTGTGAAATTCCCGGGGCCGTAACTTCTTCGTTTTAAGCTCGATTTGGTCTGTTCAAAAGCCTACACATCACAAATGACGTAATCTACGTGTTCATATAAGAATTCGACACTTTAGAATCCGTTAACTCAAAATTGACCATTGAGTTCATTTTCTATACGTTCGGAAACGTTAATGAGCGTTCAATGCTCATTTTCTTCATTTTAAGTCGGAATTCGACGATTCTCAAACCCACAACTCTTAATCACCCTATCTCACGTGTTGACATTGAAAACCAACATTTTCAAGTCTCGCGACAACTTTTGACCCTTAATCCGGAATTCAACGTTTTCGACGTTTAACGTCTATTTTTGTAAAATTCGCCATAACTTCGTTACTATCATTCTCTAGGCCAAATCACAGGGAATACTCCATGGATTTCATATCTACACCCTAACCAATAAAAATGCATATACTAACATATTGATGGAGTTCAATCGTTTATAAACGATCAATCTTAACAAACAATATTTCAATGGTTCAAAACTATATTTATCCTTATGATTCTTAAAATTTCATGACTTATAGATATTGAATCTATAAGAAGCCATTACTAATCCCTCATACAAGACATATACAACCCATCTATGATTCTCTAATACAAAAGAAAATCAAAAAGAGATGGAGAAGAAAAGGTAAGGATTATTACCTCAAGAACTTCTATGAACTCTCTGGAAACACTTAATGATTCAAGCTTCCAAGTGTATGATTAATAAATCTAGCTCTTTTTCCTCTCTCAAATAATCTAGGTTGGCACTTGAAAAAGCTCTCAAATGACTTGCCTTACCTTCTTATTTATAAGCAAATGAGATGGAGGGCAATTTAGACCTTGCACATCCCACCTCCTTACTATTCCCACTCGGTCACCAAGTAAAATGCTTGGTGACCAAGCATTTTTCTTGGCTTGCACACCAAGGTGGCCAGCCCACCACTAGCCATGGGTCATCCCATGGGTTGCTCCATGGGTTTTACCCATTCGGTGACCCACCGGTTCGATCCACAGTTCGGTTTAAATGAATTGGACTTAACCAATTAAGCATTGGGCCTAGACTTGGGCTTAACCCATTAATCTCCTTGGGCTTGGTCATTAAATCATTTGAACCAAACATAATCCAAGTTAAATGAATTAATCATTGAGACTTAAGTTAATTCTACAATACTTATCGTATTTTACACGTACAATTCACGTATTCCCTTCGTATACCACACCTACCATAATTGTATCGTACCTCGTATTTACTCAACATATTATACCTAGACACTAAAAAGTATCATTAATGTATAATACTCACATTAACTCTAACGAAATTCCTTCTACGCATATTATTTCCTTCTCGAAAATTAATATACTCAACCCTTAGGTTTTAAGTCCACAGGCAAAAATTGCATTTGCCATAAATGAAATATTATCAGATATTCCATCTAATCTCGATATTTTATCATCACGCGTTTCTCGGAATTTCAAAATAATTCCCTGAACAAAAACGGATGAATAGTATTTTTACGGAAATTTCTCGGAAAACAATTATTTTCGTCTTGGAAATTCCAAACAATTATTTCTAACACGTAGCCAGAATACTAACCACGTTAGTACATTCTAGGTCATAAAACGACCCTCAAATAGCTTACTCGCATAATAATCAATTAAATTCATTTAATTCACATCATCAAATAAAAATTTAATTGTCATAAAAATTCAATTTTCTCGGGCGTTACATACATAGTTCCTAATTAATCTTACCCTTCATCTCAATCTAATCATACATTAGATTTGTTACTATTGGTTCCGGCTTGCCATTATCTTTACATCATTCTTACCAACTTCTTTTTCTTCTATGTCTTACGTAGATTTACTTCATTAATCTAACTCATTTCGAATTAATCATCCTTCTTCACGGCTTACTAACATTCTTACGTTATTAATCAAAACTCGATCGTCATTGGTTAAGTACACTTTATTGTATACTATTTACGTTCACGTATTATCATTATTGAATATTGTTCACGTTCTCTATACTTTACGTTCATCTTTCAATTGATTATTAACCTTTAATCATCATACATTAAGTGTCTAACAATGCCTTAACAATGTTAGGTTAACACCTTATTTCATTACTAATGAGTTATCTTTCTTTCTATACTTATTAACATTCTTGTCTGTCAAAACTCTGGGACTGGCGCTGCGGCGCCACTCTTAGATCTTTATCTCGCGCCACGACGCGAGTTAGTAGTAGGTGATGACATTGTGCTTGGGCATGGGCGCCACTATTTGGTTTGGGTCAGCCATGGGCCAACTCTGGCCTTTAGAAAAATTCTGACTTTTGAAATTTTGTGAACTTCCCAGACGCATAACTTCTTCGTTATAAGTCCGAATTGGCTCGTTCAAAAGCCTATGGTTCACAAATTACATACTCTACATGTTCATGCAAGTATTTTATCTATTTGACTTCGTTTGCTAAAAATTCACCTATTAGTCCATTTTAACGAAAACGATAAATGTTCGTGAATGTTCAACGCTCGTTTCTTCGTTCTAAGTCAAAATTCGGTCATTTTCTAGTCCGCAACTCTATAATGCCAAATAAGACTTGTCTCCATTGAAAACAAATGTTTCCAAGCTTACTATCAAAATTAGACTTCTATTCCGAGATTTTCACGAATTCGACGATTATTGTCTAAACTCGTGAATTCCACCTTAACTTCATTTCTTATGATTTGTTCATCATTTCAAATGGATTCTAACCATGAAACTAATATATTGACATACTCATCTCATTACCTTATAAATATTCAAGGTTATTACTTGTTCTTCATTAGTCTATAACTTATAAAAGTATAAACTACTTATGAATTCACTTTGCATGTCTTATCATGGTCTAACTCTTTTAATCATTTTTCTCTTATTTTCTAATCATATCAATTTCATTATTAAAACCTATTACAAGTTCCTACAAGTTCTTCCTTGATTCATAACTTATTTGATTGCAAATAGCTTATTCAAGACTTATACGGCTTATTAAGACTTAAGCTCTTTGATTACTCATTATTATCATTCCTTAGCATACATGTTCTACCACTACCCATCTCCCTATAAATGGAAGAGAAAGAGATTCAAGGATTAAGTTCTTTCCCTTGAATACCACTTGATTAATCTTTACTCTTCTTCTTGTTTCTTAAAAATCTCTCAATACAAGTTTGACTTATAAGTGCTTATTCTCACTTATTCTCGCTAACTTATAAGCTCCTAACTTGTTAGTGTTTTTGAACAACCACAAAATGAAAACCAAGCTTTGTTATTTATAGAAATTTCAAAGTGACGGCATAATGGTCCTTAAACCACTTCCACCTCCTTAACTCCACCTCCTTAAGCCACCTCCTTACTATTTCATTCTTAATCACAAAGTTAACTTGCTCCCCATAACACTTGGCCATTAAGTCTTCTTGTTCACCACACTTACTTAGCCATTAAGTTTACTTGCTCACTACTTTGGATAATCCATGGTTTGCCCCATGGGTTTAAACCATCCAACAACCCATAAGTTCATACTTTGGGCTTTTAGCTTAACTTATACTTGGGCTTGCATTAACAATTCTTTGGGCTTTACCACTAGCTTGAATTGGGCTTACACCTTAATTCCTATTAGACTTACCCATTTCTACACTTGGGCTTTATCAATTCTTATTGGACTTTACAATGTTCTACACAATCCTCCAAGTCCATTACATTTGGCTTAAAGCCTTATAACGTATACTTTACATATTAATCTCGTATTCTAACTCGTATACTTATTTAATATACGACATTCCATAATTCATATGTGCTCGTATAATACCTCATATTATACTTATATCCATTACCTCGTATAATACTTACGTATTATACAATCCTTGCTTTAATTCATCCTACGCACTTAACTTCCTTCTCGGAATTCCCCTTTTCCTTAATCATTAGGTTTTAAGTCTACAGGTGAAAATTTGTGTTTGTCATAACTGAAATATTATTAGATATTCCATCTTGCCTCGATATTCTATCATTATGTATTTCTCAGAATTTCAAAAATAATTCCCGAGAAGAAATGCATGAATAGTGTTTTTCGGAAAATTTCTCGGAAAGTTTTTATTTTCGTCTTGGAAATTCAAACACTTTAATTCTATCACGTAGCCAAAATACTATGATGTTTCGATATTTCTAGGTCATAGAACGACCCTCGAATAGCATACTCCCATAAATAATGGATTAAATTCATTTAATCCACATAATAAAAATAAAATTTTAATTCACAAAAATCCAAATTTTCTGGGGCGTTACACTCTTCCCCCCTTATAAGGATTCTGTCCCCAGAATCTCGCTAACACTACATCCACCATTGAGGAAAAATTTTCCATCCGTTTAATTTCAAATTCCCACAATGCTTCTTCGGCGTTGTGGTTTCTTCAATTCACCTTCTCCGAAGGTATTATCTTAATTCTCATGATTTATCACTTCCTATCAATAATCTGAGTTGGAAGCTAAACCTTTACTCACACATTACTCTATCTCCCTCCTATTAGTCCTTCTTTTAATTCCAAATTATATGAAAACTCAAATTCCTCCTTCAAAATGAGATGATATATGATCCTCTCTTTATCCTGCATCCTCTTCTTCATTTGCTTGCACTCCTCGTTACCTAATTGTATTTAATTAACTCGTTCCATTATCGTGGATTGAGTCTATGTTTATGAATAACATTTTTACTACTTCATTCAATAATTTAACTTCTAACTTCTTCCTCACCACCTCCGGTATTAACTTATTATGAGCCGCTAATATTAATAGCTTTTCTCTATCTCTTCTACAAAATGCATAGGCGTCTACGCTTTCTTTCACTTGTATGATATAAGATATCACAGTCCTTCTCTACCGAATATTCCACTCCTTCGGTGTGAAGATATATTTCAGACTTTTAGAGTCCGTGTGTATCTCACTTTTCTCCCCGTATATTTCGGTGTGAAGATATAACATTTATTTTACCTGTGACGCTAATGGTACTTTCAAACAAAGCACCTCACAAGGGTACCTATCAATTTGCCACGGACTTGCTCGACGCCCTTTACGGAAAGTCTAACTTCAGTACATCAGTTAACCCATATGACATAACCATAACTCATAATAACCATAACGATTTCTAAATATCGTCTTAGGTACCCCGTCCTTCCTTACTTTCAACCAGCGATACCCCGCTAACAAATATATAAAAATTTCTTTACCCCTTTTCAACTGATCAAAATAGATCATCGATCCTGGGCAATGGGTATTTATTCTTAACTGCTAACCAAATTGTCATATATTAGACTTACGTATTGGTTCACTTAATTTTACTTCTTAGGGTTCACGTCTTTTCGACCTAAGTTTACGCGACCTATTTTCATTACAAGCTTACAACTTCAAGACATACGGAGATGCCTTAATTACTATGCTCATCATCTTCGATGATTTACATTCTTATCTTCTTATTATTACTTCTCTAGGATTTAGCACAAATCGCTCCTCTACTAGTAGTCTATATTGTACTCTGAGTGGTTTCCCACAAAAAACCAACAAACAAGTTCTCATCTCATCTACACCGCCATCACAGTGAGTTAGATCGGTTGCCAGTTTCGTATATACCTTTGCTTTCTGAAGGAATCGTTTAGCTCAGCTCCCATATGTCAACCATCAAAGGTTACGATTGTACCACAACCTAAACTAATCTTAACATTCTTCTAGATTGCGTCATAATTAGACACAAGGAAGTTTTGGTGATTTGTCACCGTAAATTACTACCTTAGGTTCCCTTAAAAAACTGAAAATTCATACTTTTATTCTAACAACTTATTAAAGTTTTATGGTTACTCAACTCATTTATACCGAGAATTACTTCAAATTCTCTCAATTTTATCGGTAATTATCTACCGATGCTTACTTGCATTTCTTATTCTTTTCAACGAATATAATTAACGAAATTTATCCCCATCATTCTCTACCTTAACGTATAAAGGTATTTATAACCCCTTTCGGGAATGAACTTAATCACTTAGCACATAAAAAAAATAACTCTCCAATCAAACAGCTCATAAACATTCATGGTATTAACCGGAATGGTACCTGCTACTAAATCTATTGATGCAACTGCATCATGGCTAACTTACCACTACTAATACCTTTACTTTTCTCCGACCGCTTCTTTGGGCAATTTCTTGCCATGTGGTCCAACGACCCACATAGAAAACAACCATTGTTTTTTCTTAAGATTAGGACAATTGGGTAACATATGACCCTCATGTCCACAGGTATAACAAATCGATTTCCCTTTAGATAGACTCCTAAATAAGTCTTTCCACATGTCGAACATGCTTCAATCCTATGCTTAGGATCCCTTTGTCCCACTCCCGTATTTCTGGAGTTAAAATTCTTTATTGTTGGCATATTTCCACTACCACTGGCATTCTCTGTCTTAATTCCTCCCTCTTCCTTTCTCTTATCTTTTCTCTCTTTGTGATATTGGGTTTACGCCTCACTACCACCCTCTGCTATAATTGCTTTCTCCAGAATGGTTCCATAGAATGCACTCTGGAACATAGAAATTCTACTATAGAGCTAGGGTTTCAGGCCCTGCTCAATCCTACGAGCCTTCCTCTCCTTAGTGTCCACTTTATGTGGAGAAAACCTTGCCAATTCGTTGAATTTTGCTGCGTACTAGGGAACCTTCATGTCCCCTTTCTTAACTTCTAAGAAATTAATCTCCCTCTTCCACTGCATATTTGTAAGGAAATAATTCTCGAAGAAAACCTTCTTGAATTGTTCTCACGTTACCTAATCTATTCTAGCCCCACCCTGGTGAGCCTCCCACCAAAAGTTGGCTTCCCCTTTTATCATGTAAGTCGCAAAAGAAGTCTTTTGCGCCTCACCTACGTTTGTAATAACAAACGCCTTCTCTATTTCTTTTATCCATAACTGGGCCTCTATTGGGGTCCGTCGTTCCTTTGAACTCCAGCGGACCTACACTTTTAAATTCTATAAAGGTAGTCGTTCTGACTAACCTAGGTTCCGCGATTATCCTACCCCTGGTTTGGTCAAATGCAGCCGTTAATAAATTAACGAACTCTTGCATAGGGTTGTTTTGACCCTCTTGATTTTCATTACGTAATTCCGCTTCCTAATTATTTTGTCTTCTCCTTGATTAAATCAATAGAATTCCATCATTATCTATTATTTACTTCTTTATTATTCGTCACATAACAACTCATATCATCACAAAGCATATTAAATGAAATCTTCATTATATTCATATGCTTCTTCATAGTCAAAACTATTTACAATTTGCTTCCATAGCCAAAGGCTATTACATTTTTATCCCGCAATTGAACTTTTCAAAAGTTGGGATTTAAAAAGACTACCCTATTATTTAAAAGAGGGTTTTACGTTATTACACATATATTTATAACTCTAGCTTTCTAATAATGCACAACAACGTCTTCGTGTTTCTCATTCGCAATCTTCACTACAATATCTCGACTAATAGTATGTCGAGTCTGCCCCGACTCTATGGAATAACAAGCAACTCTAAGCTTGAAATCGTTATGAGCACTCTCATGGATGTAAGACATCCGTGCTATCTAACGGTCCTTCTCCCCTAATTCTTTATGAAGTTCTACCACCTCGTTCATATAATCCCTAGCCTTATTTATCATGAGCATCTTCTCATCATGCTCGGACTCAAAATCTGCTTCTGCAGACTCCTTCGCTTTATAAAGAGCACTAATCTCTTCATTCTGATTTTGTACAACTGTAATAAGTTGTACATTCTTGTCAAGCACTGCCAGATACAATGATCTCATTGCATCTGGAGGCAATGACTCTGAGGTAGGTACCACTGTACCAACCGACATTATCTCCATTAATTCCTCTTTATAGACCATCATATTAAGATATGACGCTATATCCATATCTCCCTCAGAGTAGTCCTCCTCAGAAAAGAACTCCACTGTCTCCGACTCCTCTAGAATCACTAATGGTACCTCCGCCACCGACATAAGTACAGGCTCTACTATGTTCACAACTTCTTCGCTCACCGCGTGTATATCTCTATACATCAAGCTATCGATCGACATCCTTTAATAACACATAACATGTTGATTAGTACATAACACACCATAGTATAAGCACAAATCACCTTTAATTTATTTAGGGTTACTTTCCATCTTTTAAATCTTTCGGTACTGAGTTTCCTCAATACCCTATTAACTCATTCGACTGAAGTAAAGCTTGAGCTTACTTCCTTCAGACTTTTCTTCCTTAACGAGGTTATTAGCCTAAGGTTCTTCCCCCCTTAAGTTTTATAACCTAATGCCTTGATACCAACCTGTGACGCCCCCAAATCCGGGTCTCTTCCAACGCGACAGATGGTGTTACACGATACTTATAACTGTACATTCATTCTATTGAAATGACATCAAAATGTGTGTATCAACGACATTCTTATTACATTAATAATATTACATCCCGCTCCCAGGTTCTAAAACCATTACAATCTTTGTTCATTATTATATGATATATATACAACTTACTAGTTTATTACAAGGTAAACTAATCGTTCAGCTTCATTCTGCCTTTATGCTTCTCAGATACCTCGGTTCGTTCAGTCCTAGCTGCATTCATATGGTTCAAGCAAGAGTGAGCATAACAAGCTTAACAAGTATAACAATTTCTTTTAAACAACATGCTTGAAACATAGGAATCTTTTATCTTCAATAACTGGATAATAGTTATGAAGTACTATCAATAATTCAAAATAGCATTTCTTCTCCTTCAAAATGTTTTACAATAACAATATCCAGTAAAACATCAATTCTGGCTCAAGACCAGGAGCATTTCATAATTTCTTTGAAAAGGACAACCCGGCACTAAGTCCGTAAGTTCGGCATATCTTACGAGCACTTCTGGGTTATCAGCCCATAGTACTCTATGTTGATCAACACTACATTCTTTAAACGTGTTTATGTTTAAGTTTTGGTAACCTCGCGTGCCCATCGAATAATCGATGAAAATACATTTGTTTATTCAAACTCAGGCTTACCTTGAATCCGTACCAAACAATTGGCGTAGGATAGCGTTGACAATTCTATATTGAAAGACTTGTAAATAAATCAATCAATCTTCATTATTAGTCTAGCCGAGTTAAAACTGGCATCGACATTTTCGTAAAACAATTCATGCATCTCATAACATGAATCACAGAAAACTTGGCTAACATGAAGGTTAAACAAGCGTTTAAGAAAACTTGCCTTCAGCGTCTGCTACAGTAAAAATAACTTTTCCTTTCAGTCTTTAAGGTCTCTACAATACATAACCACATCACATACCACATTAGGTCAAGAATGAACATACATAGTTCCTAATGAATCTTACCCTTCATATCAATCTAATCATACATTAGATTTGTTATTTTTGGTTCCGGCTTGCCATTATCTTTACATCATTCTTACCAACTTCTTTCTCTTCGATGTCTTACGTAGATTTACTTCATTAATCTAACTCGTTTTGCGTTAATCATCCTTCTTCACGGCTTACTAACATTCTTACATTATTAATCAAAACTCGATCGTCATTGGTTAAGTACACTTTATTGTATACTATTTACGTTCACGTATTATCATTACTGAATATTGTTCATGTTCTCTGTACTTTACGTTCATCTTTCAATTGATTATTAACCTTTAATCATCATACATTAAGTGTCTAACAATGCCTTAACAATGTTATGTTAACACCTTATTTCATTACTAATGAGTTATCTTTCTTTCTATACTTGCAAACATTCTTGTCTGTCAAAACTCTGGGACTGGCACCGCGGCGCCACTCTTAGCTCTTTATCTCATGCCACAGCGCAAGTTAACAGTAGGTGATGACACTGTGCTTGGCGCTGCGGCGCCACTATTTGGCTTTGGGTTGGCGCCACAGCGCCAACTTTGTGCCTTAGAAAAATTTACAGCTTTTAAAATTTTGTGAACTTCCCGGACGTATAACTTCTTCGTTATAAGTCCGAATTGGCTTGTTCAAAAGCCCACGGTTCACAAATTACATACTCTACATGTTCATATAAGAATTTTATCTATTTGACTTTGTTTGCTAAAAAATCACCTATTAGTCCATTTTAACGAAAACGATACACGTTCGTGAACGTTCAACGCTCGTTTCTTCGTTCTAAGTCGGAATTCGGTCATTTTTGAGTCCGCAACTCTATAATGCCAAATAAGACTTCTCTCCTTTGAAAACCAATGTTTCCAAGCTTAATATAAAAATTCGACTTCCATTCCGAGATTTTCACGAATTCGACGATTATCATCGTTTCAAATGGATTCTAACCATCAAACTAATATCTTGACATACTCATCTCATTACCTTATAAACATGCTAGGTTATTAGTTGCTCTTCATTAGTCTATAACTTATAAAAGTATAAACTACTTATGAATTCACTTTGCATGTCTTATCATGGTGTAACTCTTTTAATCATTTTTCTCTTATTTTCTAATCATATCAATTTCATTATTGAAACCTATTACAAATTCCTACAAGTTCTTCCTTGACTCATAACTTAGTTGATTGCAAATAGCTTATTCAAGACTTATACGGCTTATTAAGACTTAAGCTCTTTCATTACTCATTATTATCATTCCTTAGCATACATGTTCTACCACTACCCATCTCCCTATAAATGGAAGAGAAAGAGATTCACCACACTTACTTAGCCATTAAGTTTACTTGCTCACTACTTTGGATAATCAATGGTTTGCCCCATGGGTTTAAACCATCCAACAACCAATAAGTTCATACTTTGGGCTTTTAGCTTAACTTATACTTGGGCTTGCATTAACAATTCTTTGGGCTTTACCACTAGCTTGAATTGGGCTTACACCTTAATTCCTATTAGACTTACCCATTTCTACACTTGGGCTTTATCAATTCTTATTGGACTTTACAATGTTCTACACAATCCTCCAAGTCCATTACATTTGGCTTAAAGCCTTATAACGTATACTTTACATATTAATCTCGTATTCAAACTCGTATACTTATTTAATATACAATATTCCATCATTCATACATTCTCGTATAATACATCATATTATACTTATATCCATTACCTCGTATAATACTTACGTATTACACAATCCTTGCTTTAATTCATCCTACGCACTTAACTTCCTTCTCGGAATTCCCTTTTTCCTTAATCGTTAGGTTTTAAGTCCGCAGGCGAAAAACTACGTTTGCCATAACTAAAATATTATTAGATATTCCATCTTACCTCGATATTCTATCATTACGTATTTCTCGGAAGTTCAAAAATAATTCCCGAGCAGAAATGCGTGAATAGTGTTTTTCGGAAAATTTCTCAGAAAGTTTTTATTTTCATCTTGGAAATTCGAACACTTTATTTCTATCACGTAGCCAAAATACTACGACGTTTCGATATTTCTAGGTCATAGAACGACCCTCAAATATCTTACTCCCATAAATAATGGATTAAATTCATTTAATCCACATAATAAAAATAAAAATTTAATTCTAAAAAATCAAAATTTTCTGGGGCGTTACACCATCTTTGCACGTAAGCTAAAAATATACAATTGTAAAACCAATAATCAACAGTTCATCTATGCACGTAAGCCAAAGATGACCTTCATCATAATATAAGCATGAGGAAGATGACAATGATATAAGGATTAATCAAACGAAATCAAGGATAAATATTAAAGACTTTAAATTTATCCAGAGTTTAAAATATCCAAATTGTCAACATGATACTACTTTGTGGAGTAAAATTCAAGAATAATATTCATGTACCAAAAATAATTTGGACAGAAAAGAAATATATTTTTCGGGTAAATAGTACCTCATGAATAGTACTTCAGGAATAATACCTCGTGAATAGTACCCCAACATAAAAAGTACCCCAAATACCCGAGTGAATAATATTCGGGTGAATAGTAATTTGGGTGAATAGTAACCTGTGAATAGTAACTCGTGAATAGTAATTCGACACGAAAAGTGCTCCGAATACCCGAGTGAGTAATACTATAGTGAATAGTAACTGGGTGAATAGTAACCTGTGAATAGTAACTTGTAAATAAAATACCAAATAAAATGATATTTCATAACGAGTACAAAAGAAATGACATCTCATACGAGTATAATAGAATATATGAAACTGCAAATGGATTTTCATCCGCCATGCGATAATCCACGTAGAAAGATCATTTCCACAATTTAATAAAGAAAGAATACGAAAGGTCATTCACCATGCATGTGGTAGTCTGCGTAGATAGGTTATTCCAATAGAATAATAAAGAATGGAATAACAAAAGAATTCACCAGGCATGCGATAGACCGCACAGACAGGTTATTCCCAACAGAATAATAAAGAATGGAATAATGAAAAATTCACTGTGCGTGTGATGGATAATCGCATGCACATGAGTTATTTCCAACAAAATAATAAATAATGGAACCGTGTCATGCGTAATACGATAGACGTGATATTCCAATGTAATAATAAAGAATGGAACCGAAGTCATGCGTAATCCACACGCATGTGATATTCAAACAGAATAATAAAGAATGGAATAACAGAAGAATTTCACTATGTATGCGGTACTTCGCATATATAGGTTATTCCAATATAATAATAAGGAATGGAATAACAGAAGAACTTCACTATTTATGCGGTACTTCGCATAGATAGGTTATTCCAACATAATAATAAAGAATGGAATAACAGAAGCTCTCTTCATGAATACGAAAGAAATAATACCCCTTACCTTAGAAGAAAACTGGATACTGGAATAGTGAGATAGCAGACTTCTCTTCTTCTTTCTCTCTATAATTTCTCTCTATAATAATTGCTCTATAGCTTTAGTGAATTGGTGAGAAATGAACGAAGAATGAGCTTCTATTTATAGGAAAACATAGTTTCGATAATTGCACGTTTTGGGGTTCGAAATATTACATTATAATACCTTCCTCTTTTTCTTCATTTTTAATTTAGTCCTGTAAGTATTATCAAACTTGCACCACCTCCCCTAATAGTAAATCATGTAAATAAATAGTAATCATGTGACTCGATAGTTCTAGACATGTGAAAATACGAATTACAGTATAGTACCTCCATCTATACCTTCATTTTTAACTTAGTCATGCAAGTATTATCAATCTTGCACAAACTCCCTTGATAATAATTCATGTGAATCAATAGTACACACATGTGAACAAATAGTTATAATCATGTGAATTAATATCAATTAATTACTCATTTTTTTGGTGAATTACCCGATTGGTCAATATAACCTCCAGACATCACTTATTATCGAAATAAATGTCAATTTTCACTAACACTAATAATTCCAACACAATGGAACTATCAATTTCATCTTTAATCAACA
This sequence comes from Panax quinquefolius, assembly GCA_020205615.1. NCBI lineage: Eukaryota > Viridiplantae > Streptophyta > Magnoliopsida > Apiales > Araliaceae > Panax > Panax quinquefolius. Next base: position 117,205,460 of record CM035156.1, on the reverse strand, counting down.
CGAACTTATTCATCATTAATATTATAACACACAATATTTAACAACCAGGTCGTTCCTAGGAAAGAGGGGGCTTTCCGATAAGGATTTCTCCTTATTGGCGCGAAATTAGGTGACCAAACCTCTCCTTGACAGAACTTCTAGACATTATCAATATAGCAAATAATAATATGAATAACTTTGTCATCTCAATTATTGATTTAATAATATAACATATTATGCAGATGATACTATGACAATAATTGAATCAATAATATGAGAGATATGATGCATCAATTACTGTAGCAATAATTGAGTATAACTAAGTGACTTCTTATGTAAGCATCAATAATCAATATTGTGTGCTACTATGCAACCACGCGTATTACTGTACTTTTACCACCAATTATTTTATGACAACTTGCTTACTTGGAAAAAATTTCAAATATCACCCTTAACTTTAACCTTTTATCAATCTAACCATTTACTAAATACAATAATTATAAAAAAAAAATTGAATACTATCATTTCATAAAATTTGGGGACTCACATATTTCATCATCGGTCCTTCTCGATGAGGATGTTCTTCCCTGGCTTGTATCGCCAGGTCTTTCCGCTGCTCTATTGGAGTTACTGCAAACAGTCTATGTTGCTAGGGTTGCCTGACCCTCGCTAAAATATGCATCAACAGATGAGATCGTCGAATGGTTCCTGATGCTTCGTTGGGTTTAAATGCCAATGGCTAATGATGTCAAGTTGGCTTGACTTTCATCGATGTGTGCATCAATGTATTAGATCCCTGCTGGGAAAAGCGTTAAGGATGCTTGATCTTCATAGACATGTGCATAAACGGATGAAATCCTCACTAGGGAGAAGTGTTTTGGAGTTACGACCCCGAATTGTCGGCATTGGACCTCGTGAGGTATTACTGAGTATAATTTTCAACTGTTGTGATCATTGGTATAGTAAACCATGGGTTTGGGCGAATACAAATGAGTGACAGGTGGACCTGTAGTTTGGTATCTGAAAACCAGGGTTTCAGGCTATTCTGCTCAATCGCGTAGCATTTTTATTCCTAATTTTGCCTTTTTCAAATTGCAAGACCTCGCCATAACTCAAAATGGACCGAAATGAGAGGTGGGCCTCACTCAATGTGAGCAAAGAGTACAGTACATGCAGAGCTACAGTACACACTGACCAACCATAGGTGGATTTAACCTCTGAGTTGCTTTCATAATTCATTTCAAGTTACTGCATGTGAAATCGAGAGCTCTTCTTCAGATCTGTTGAGTTCGGGCGACCTTCTACAAATTCTATCACTGTACAAGTATTCTACACTGTCTTGGTAATGTATGCATGTCTTCTTTTCTAGTTTTTATCCGTTGGAAAATGAAATATCATATGAAATGCTTCCAGACACATAGTAGTGAATATGCATGCTCATATGACTTGATAAAAAAATATTCAACATAGTAAATGTTAGTATTTAACCATGCTGAACATAATGATGTGATAAAACTTAACTTTCAAAATAGTCAAATTGGAACCTTTTTCTGCTATCTCTTTTCCTATTTGAGGACAAATTAGCTAAGGTGAAAAAGCAAATTAATCTTGGTAATTAGGCTACCCTTACGAATTATGGCTTTGATATATGTATGCATATATAGGATGTTTATGATTGTGGGTAGGTGTGCTACTGAATGGCCACCTAGTCAGGCCTATGCGCATGTGGATAGTCTTATTTACAAAGTAGACTATGGTAAAATTTTTCCAAAATGTAGGCATTGGATAGTCATGCATGTTAACTCTACTGTATGCATATGTTAAAGTAATGCATGCATGCATGTAGTCATAAAAATTCATTTAAAAAAGCTCCAGGTTAGAGTTTACCACACCCTTTTTGAGGTGATTTAGAGACTTGTATCCAGCTATATGGATCCAGATTAGCCAAGTAGTTATCACAGGACCATTTTAGGTGTACGGAGGAGGGTTTCTGATGTGCCTCGACCCTATTCCGTGAGACAGCCTCGTCATCTAGAGGAGGCGGTGATTCGTCATGTCCGGGTTGAGGTACCGGATGTTGAGGACGAGGAAGAGGATGTACCAGTTACAGACCCTACTCATGCTGCTCATGTTCCCCTCAGGGATCTTCCAGGAATTCAAGTGATGATCCCAGAGCTTCTGGGTGATTTGAGTCAACACCCCTCGATTTACTTGTAGGTAAACGAGGTACAAGCTAGATTTTGATCTTCCCTTTTTCGTATTAATGAGGAGTAAAGGTTCTGATGTTGATCTGCTTTGTAATGTAGGTTCCCGGCTTCACACAACCTAGAGGGAACTGGTTCAACATTCACTCCATGTATCAGGCTCTGCATCCCGATTATCGAGCGATTGTGCATGGCTGGGGCTTTGACGCATTATTTTTCATCCTCCCTTGTCGTTGTCCCTGGGATTACCTCAGGCATTATCTTAGCACTGGTTTCACCAGACTCAATCTCTCCATTTATTGGATTGTGAGGTGATGATGACGCTGATGGATTGGTGATTTATCACTGGTATGGAGTTTGGAGGGAAGCCAGTGCCATGTACAGCGGATATTACCCTGACTACCGTTAGATCCTTACTAGGAGTCCCGGCTGAGGCGCTTAAGGGCAGGACAGTCCGTACAGGTCCTTTGACCGTAGATACTATTAGCGGACTATTGGGTGAGCCCATACCCGATGATGTGAGAGTCAGGGATAACATTCTTTGGCGATTATTGTGAGACCCCAAATTTTATGAATAAAGATTTAAATTTCTCGAAATATATATATTTTTAATATTATGGTGTGGATTTGATATAATGTTATAGTTGTGGGTAATATTTATAAATTTTGCAAATTATGCAAGTTGTTATATAATATTCGATTGGTCGGGGAATATTCATTTTAACAGGGAATATTCGTACAACGGCACAATCATTGGTGGATCCCATAACGGAATTATTGTCAGATTGAGAAAATGAAAAAATATTTTTATAAAAATAATGGCGGAAGGTTTATTGTTGAAATACTCGGTAGTAAAAGTCCAGTAATACGCGTGGTTGCACAGTAGCACACGGTATGGATTATTGATGCTTACGTGAGAAGTCACTCAGTTTTGTTCAATTATTGCTACAGTAATTGATGCATAGTATCTCACGTTATTTGATTCAATTATTGTCGATATTTTATATATTATTAAATCAATAATTGAGACGACAAAGTTATTAATATTATTATTTGCAATATTAACGATGTCTAGAAGTTCTGCCAAGGAGAGGTTTGGTCACCTAATTAATTGCCGCCAATAGGGAGAAATCTTTATGAAAAAACCCTCTCTTTCACAGGAATGACACAGTCGATTAATAGTGTGAATTATAATAATGATGATAAGTTTTGTTTTATTAGTATTATTAATTTAATATAACATGAAAGCTTTTTTATATAAAACAAAATACTTTTATAAAGTTATTCGTTTTATTAGACTATAAATAGAATATATAATATTTATTTATGCATAGTGTTTTGCGTATAGTAAAAATTTTTTATATAAAACAAAATTCTATTATAAATTTATTTGTTTTATTAGACAATAATTAGAATATATTATATTTTATTATGCATAGTGTTGAATAGTGCATGCATAGTGTTTTGCATTGTAAAATCTTTTTATATAAAATAAAATACTTTTATAAAGTTATTTGTTTTATTAGATTTTAAATAATATATATATATAGAATATATTATATTTTATTGCATAGTGCATCATAGTATCCTTTCTATTTTCCTATAAATAGGATGCTTAGTTAGAATTGAAAACCATACCAGAAGTTCAGAGAATTCTTCTATAATCTTGAGTGTATTTCTTTAGAGTATTAAGAAGCTTTGAGCGCAGTGCAAGTTTTCTTCAAAAATATCCTCGTCCTACCAGTCGGAATACTCTTCTTTTATGGTAAGGAATATTATTTGTTGTACTCGTAAGGGGTATTATTTCTTTCTTATTCATGAAGAGAACTTCTGTTATTCCATTCTTTATTATTCTGTTGGAATAACCTATATACACGGGCTACCCTATACTTGGTGAAATTCTTCTGTTCTTCCATTCTTTATCATTATGTTGGAATAACACGTCATCAAATACCGCATACATGGGGAAATTCTTACATTATTCCATTTTTTATTATTACATTGGAACATCACATGTTCGCATGCATACGCATGATTGGTTCCATTATTTATTATTATGTTGGAACATCCTGCCTGTGCGTTTACGCATGACCTGGTTTCGTTGTTTATTATTTTGTTGGAATATCATGTCTGTGCGTTTACGCATGACCTAGTTCCATTATTTATTATTCTGTTGGAATATCATGTCTGTGCGTTTACGCATGACCTGGTTCCGTTATTTATTATTCTTTTGGAATAACCTATCTGTGCGGTCTATCGCATGCCTGGTGATTTCTTTTGTTATTCCATTCTTTATTATACTCAGTTGGTTAAAGTTTTGACATCTATACTCCATGAAATTAGTGGAATATCCTTGATATTTGCGCTTCATCCAGTATCTTTTCATGGAAATATTCTTCTGAGCATTCTTGAGTTTTACTTTACAAAGAAGTATCATGTTGACAATTTGGACGTTATTAGTTCCTGGATAAATTAATTCTTGAACTTGTTTTACTGAATTCTTATATCATTGTCATCATCCTCATGTTTATATTATGTTGAAAGTCATCTGTGACCTGTAGTGCATAGATGGACTTGGTATGATTATAACCAGGGATTGTTCAAGATAATAATCATAGTAATGTTACAAATGATGTGGTAAAAGTCCTCATTGGCCTATAGTGCATTGATGGACAGTTGTTGGCATGATCATGACCATTGATGAATACACGAATATCCTTGGCCCGTAGTGCATGGATAATTTGTGGTTGTGATACTAATGAATATCCTTGGCCGTAGTGCAGGGAAGATGTGGATTATTTATTAAGGTGAGTCACAGCGATAAAAGTGATGAAAAACCTTTTAAATCATAAAAGATAGTAGATTTTATTCTCCACTTGACTCTTTTAATGGATTGCTTGTTCCGCTGTTGTTAAACTTGATGTTTGTTATATTTTATTTGTTAAACATTGTTGAAGGCTAATGATAATTTATTCTGCATTATCTTAGTCATAATATTTCTTACTGGACTAGTTGAGCTCACCCTTTCTTTCACTGTTCTCTTCAGGAAATGAGAACGTAGCCGAGACTAGTCGGGGAAGCAGAGTGATGGTCGGATGATATTATTAGTAGTCCTCACTATTACATTAAATAGTTTGAAAATAAATGTAATGAGGACTCTTTTGAGTGTGGATATTGTCTAGATGACAATATTCTTATTAAAACTCTCACTTACGTTTTTTGTCGTATTTTTACTGACAATTTGTATTATTAAGTTGTATTTGAATTTTGTACCATGTATTTGGCGACTCAAGATGGGTGATGTATAGCTAATTTGGGGGCGTCACAGTTGGTATCAAAGCTTAAGGATATGGTCCCTCGCTGAGATGTGAGACAAGAACTAGGAGGGGAGAGACGGGGAATTCTTTCGCTAGTATGACCTACCTAAGTTTATTTGGTATTTAATTGGTCTGTCAAAGTATAGGGATAATATGTGATATGTTAATTAACCCTTGTTTTGTGGCACTATTTGAAAATGGCATTCGAAAATGTTGAGATAAGCAATGAAGCACATGAGACCGTTGTGTCACCAACGATTAATACCCATGATAATGTGCAACAGGAAGACAATAATCCTCAGGTAAACAACAACACTGATCAGATGATGAACGATGGGATGTTTAGAGGCTTTATGCAATTCAAGCAACATCAGGTGAGAGAGACTCCTGTTCAAAATGTAGGTGGAAATAATGGCAACCCACGGTCAGTCACCGCTAAGTAGTTCAAGATGCTGGGACACCCAGAGTTTGGGAAATCCAGAACCACTTAAGGCGGAGACGTGGTTAAAGCAGATCACCAAGATATTTGATTTCTTGGGATGCTCCGAGGAGCAAAAGGTTCCCTTTGCCACCTTTATGTTGCATGAAGAGGCAGATTATTGGTGGGAATCTGTAAAACATACCCAGGCTGACGCACTCAAGATGTCTTGGGAGAAGTTCCAAGAGTTGTTCAATGACAAGTACTTTCCCGAAAGTATTCGTCACATAAAGGAGGTGAAGTTTATCAAGTTGGAGCAAAACAATATGATCGTGTCGCAATATTAGGCTTAATTTGCTGAGTTATCCCGATTTGCATCCCATTTGGTTGATAATAAGGAGTGAATGACGCGAATATTTCTAAGAGGTTTAAAACCCGATATACATCAATACCTCATTTCTCATAAACTGTGTTTGTATTTAGTTGTTGTGAATAGGGCTCAGTTATTAGAGCGTGATAATGAGTCAGCACAACCAAAAGGTAATGACCAACAACACGATAATAATCGTACCATTGGCAACTGCCATCGGAACAACGATAACCATCGTGGAGGAAATTATCATGCCTGAAATGGTAACCACTTCGGTGGTAATCATGGCAAAGATAATAGAAGTGGAAATTTCAAAAAGTGAAGGTTCAATATTGATGGAAAGACAGCAGCACCAGCACCCGTTTGAAAGGAAGGAGAATGACCGCCGGTCATATGTTACAAATGTGGAGGGGAATGACACATCAGTCCAAACTATGCGATGCAGTCCAAATCATGTTATAATTGTGGAAAAGGTCACTTAGCCTGATTTTGTCGTGCACCAAAGTCGGTGGTTTCAGGAAGATAGTTTTTTGTGACTTCTCAAAAAGCCAGTGACCCGAACAAAGTTAGCACGGGTTAGTTAATTATAAATTCTTACGAAGTCTATACAGTGTTAGATAACGGTTCTACTCACTCTTTTATTTCACCTAGTTGTGTTCAATGTTTGAACTTAACTCCAAAGAAGTTAGACTTTGATTTATCTGTTGAAACTCCATTGAGAGAAACCTTCATTACATCCACTATTTATAAATCTTGTTTGATTCAAATCGACAGTTTCACGTTACCTGTCGATCTTATCTCTTTGCAAATACTTGCCTTTGATGTGATTTTAGGAATCTATTGCTTAACTACTCATCAATCTTTTCGTAAGGTTGTTAACTTTTATATTCCTAACCAACCTGTAATGCGAATTCAAGCAACCAAACCACTAAAGTCAATCATTGTCATATCAAGCCATAAGTAAAGAGCCCAGGTCCTTTCTTTGTTGACTTCCTTGTGTGGAATACACCAAAGCCAGACTTTTCGTAGGGGACGTTGTGAATGACGATGACAAGTTGATAGGTATTAATGTGACGTGTTATCCAAGTCTTGGATGAGAGTCACAGTTTTGAATGATATTTTTATTGTTAATAAATTTCCTGACATATTCTTGAAGACTTCTTAGCCTACCCCTAGAGCGTGAAATTGAATTTTGTATTGACCCCAGTACAAAACCCATTTCTTCAACCCTTAAATATTTCTTCAACCAAAATGAACGTATAATGCGCTAAAGACGTTGGCTCGAGCTGTTGAAGATTACAATCGTACCATTCAATACCATCGTGGGAAAACGAACGTGGTAGCTGACGTGTTAAGTAGAAGGTCGTATGTGTTTACGAGTGCGATGTTGTTAACATAAAGACTCATTTCGTATAACTTACAAGTGATGAAGATAAAGTTAAATACTCTAGGGACCCACGTGAAGATAACGAATATACGAGTGGAATCGACTTTAATCGATAAAGTTAAAGCCGCTCAAGCTACACACCTGAAGCTGATAAATACAATGAAGAAGGTTCAAGAGGGCGTTATTCTAGAAGCAAGAGTCGATGAAGAGAGGAAATCTTAACCCTCGATTTAATTCGCCCATTTGAAATCCTCGATTGAGTAGGAACTATGGCCTATACACTCGTTTTACCGCCAAGTATGTCGCGTGTTCATAACGTTTTTCACGTATCAATGTTACGTAAATATGTGGACGACCCGAACCACATTATTGAATTAGAATTAGACGAGATAGCAGAAGATTTAATGTAGATACGTGTTAAAATCTTGGATAAGAAGGATCACATTGGACACTTAAAGGTTATACCTCAAGAGTTATAATCTAACGAGATATCCTCACATGTTCGGCATACCAGGTACGTACGTAAATTTTGAGGGCGAAAATTCATAAGGAGGGGAGATTGTGAAACCCCAAATTTTATGAATAAAGATTTAAATTTCTCGAAATATATATATTTTTTAATATTATGGTGTGGATTTGATATAATGTTATAGTTGTGGGTAATATTTATAAATTTTACAAAGTATGCAAGTTGTTATATAATATTTAATTAGTCGGGGAATATTAGTTTTAACAGGGAATATTCATACAACGACACAATCATTGGTGGACCCCACAATGGAATTATTGTCGGATTGAGAAAATGATAAAAATATTTTTATGAAAATAATGACGAAAGTTTTACCGTTAAAACTGTTGAACTACTCGGTAGTAAAAGTACAGTAATACGTGTGGTTGCATAGTAGCACACGGTATTGATTATTGATGCTTACGTGAAAAGTCACTCAGTTTTGTTCAATTAATGCTACAGTAATTGCTGCATAGTATCTCACGTTATTTGATTCAAATATTGTCGATATTTTATATATTATTAAATCAATAATTGAGACGACGAAGTTATTAATATTATTATTTGCAATATTAATGATGTCTAGAAGTTCTGCCAAGGAGAGGTTTGGTTACCTAATTACGCGCCAATAGAGAGAAATCCTTATTGGAAAGCCCCCTCTTTCCTGGGAACAACCTGATCGATTAATAGTGTGAATTATAATACTGATGATGAGTTTTGTTTTATTAGTATTATTAATGTAATAAAATAGAAAAGCTTTTTATATAAAACAGAATACTTTTATATAGTTATTCATTTTATTAGACTATAAATATAATATATAATATTCTATTATGTATAGTGTTTTACATAGAATTTTTTTTTATATAAAACAGAATACTTTTATAAAGTTATTTTGTTTATTAGATTTTAAATAATATATATATATATTTAGAATATATTATATTTTATTGAATAGTATCCTTTATATTTTATTATAAATAGGATGCTTAGTTAGAATTGAAAACCACACCAGAAGTTCAGAGAATTCTTCTATAATCTTTAGCGTATTTCTTTAGAGTTTTAAGAAGCTTTGAGCATAGTGCAAGTTTTCTTCAAGAATATCCTCACCCTACTAGTCGGAATACTCTTCTTTTACGGTAAGGGATATTATTTGTTGTACTCGTATGGGGTATTATTTCTTTCTTATTCATGAAGAGAACTTCTGTTATTCCATTCTTTATTATTCTGTTGGAATAGCCTGTATACGTGGGCTACCCAATACTTGGTGAAATTCTTCTATTATTCCATTCTTTATCATTATGTTGGAATAACCTATCTATGCGAAGTACCACATACATGGTGAAATTCTTCTGTTATTCCATTTTTTATTATTCTGTTGGAACATCCTATCTGTGCGTTACGCATAACCTGGTTCCGTTATTTATTATTCTCTTTGGAACATCACATGCGTGCGTTTATGCATGACATTCGTTTCGATTATTTATTATTACGTTGGAAATATCTTCATCGTGCGCTTACGCATGACCTGGTTCCATTATTTATTATTCATTTGAATATCTTCGTCAATGCGTTTACCCATGACTGGTTCCGTTATTTATTATTCTGTTTGAATAACCTATCTGTGCGGTCTATCGCATGCCTGGTGATTTCTTTTGTTATTCCATTCTTTATTATACTCAGTTGGTTAAAGTTTTGACTTCTATACTCCATGAAATTAGTGGAATATCCTTGATATTTGCGCTTCATCCAGTATCTTTTCATGGAAATATTCTTCTGAGAATTCTTGAGTTTTACTTTACAAAGAAGTATAATGTTGACAATTTGGACGTTATTAGTTCCTGGATAAATTAATTCTTGAACTGGTTTTATTGAATTCTTATATCATTGTCATCATCCTCATGTTTATATTATGTTGAAAGTCATCTGTGGCCTGTAGTGCATAGATGGACTTGTTATGATTATGACCAGGGATTGTTCGGTATAATCATGACCGTAATGTTATAAATGATGTGGTAAAAGTCCTCATTGGCCTGTAGTGCATTGATGGACAGTTGTTGGCATGATCATGACCATTAATGAATACATGAATATCCTTGGCCCGTAGTGCATGGATAATTTGTGGTTGTGATACTAATGAATATCCTTGGCTATAGTGCAGGGGAGATGTGGATTATTTATTAAGGTGAGTCTCAGCGATAAAAGTGATGAAAAACCTTTTAAATCATAAAAGATAGTAGATTTTATTCTCTACTTGACTCTTTTAATTGATTGCTTGTTCCGCTGCAGTTAAACTCGATGTTTGTTATATTTTATTAGTTTAACACTGTTGAAGGGTAACGATAATTTATTCTGCATTCTCTTAGTCATAATATCTCTTACTGGGCTAGTTGAGCTCACCCTTTCTTTCATTGTTCTCTTTAGGAAATAAGAATGCAGCCAGGACTAGTCGAGGAACAGAGTGACGGTCTAGATGATAGTATTAGTAGTCCTTTCTATTATGTTAAATATTGTGAAAATAAATGTAATGAGGACTCTTTTGAGTGTGGATATTGTCTAGATGACAATATTTTTATTAAAACTCTCAGTTTACGTTTTGTCGTATTTTACACGACAGCTGTATTATTAAGTTGTATTTGAATTTTGTACCATATATTAGGTGACTCAAGATGGGTGATGTATACCTATTTTTGGGGCGTCACAATTATTCCTGATAATCATTAGGGGCTGCTTCATAGCAGATAACTCTTCCACGGTATCATTCGCTTTGATGAGCGCCACACGAGATATGGATCGTATTGGAGGGTATGATTGGGGTTTCTACACCTTCACCTATTTCCTCAGGGGTATGCGCATGCGTTCACAAGGCTTGACAGAGGTTTAGCTAGGATTTTACACATTTTTACTGGTAAGTATTTCTCTTGTGATTTCCCATGTACAGGTTAAGAGTGTTGACTGACAGCAGATGTTTGCCTTTGTGTGGGCAGTTTTGGGCTTATGAGAGGCTCCCATGTTTACGTCATGTGAGTGTGCTAGGCTTGGAGACCTATCCACGAGGACATCAATGGCATCACTCCATATTGACGGATGTTCCTGTAGCTGAGGGTTTCACCCATTGTCGTCTACAGTTAGAGTTATTGACAACTGATGATATCACATGGATTCCCTATTCTAGGGAACATTTGCCCATTGGGTTTGAGGATGGATACCAGACTAGTGTCGAGTACATGATTTCCAACCGTAGGATTCCTCCCTTCATTGGTGGAGGATGGGAGCTATATTTTGAAGAGTGTGCTATTAGGAACACCATAGGGGAGATCTGTATACCGATCTTACCTCCTGCTAGGCGTTATTAGCCTGTATTACGGTCACTCATTATTGATATCCCATTGATGGGTGTTGATGGTTTTACACTATCAGAGGGTCCTTATACTCAGGAAATGTTCAAGCATTGGTGGTGCCCTCGTACCATCAGAGCCCAGACTCGTGCCACTCAGTTTATGGGGGATATGGTTACTGGATCCGTGATGATGACGGATTGGATGGCCTGTGTCCGAGATCTAACTCATTTGACAAAGATTGATAGTTTGACCCGGTAGTTGTACCAGACACATTTCCTTATCCGACTTTGGGCAAAGATCCTTAAGAGGCAGATATTTTTTACCCTTCCAGCTCTTTTACTGGCCCCTCAGATGATCCATATAGCTTTTTTGGTGTAGATCCTTCATTATATAGGCCTGACATCCCTGTTGATGGAGATCCAATGACTCAAGAGGAGTTACATCAGGTGGACAGGATTGATGATGTAGACATTGACACCATTATCTTCTTCTGATGTATATTCTCGTTATATCTTTTTATAGGCCTCTGTTAGATACTTGGTGGTTGTGCCCCATTCTTGCTATATCTTTTGATAGGCCTCTGTTAGTTGTTGGGCGGTTGTGCCCCATTTCCCTATATTTTTAGATGTTCAGAGATGTATTAGATGATGATGTACTTAGGAATGTATATATTGTTATTCCCTACATCATATTGTCATCTATTTTTTATCATGCATGTATTATATTATGCATATGTATGTATGTCCAGAGATATTCAGCATTGACCCCTAGATGGTCTTTATGATACGGCCCACACAGATGTCTTCTTCGATAGTTAGCTGTATTGATCACACCCCACCAGTATTGGTAGCCTCCCGTCTGAGGTCGTGGTATGATAGTATGTCACCTCCAGACAGGGTGACCGTAGATCAGTTATTACAGCATTTTATGACCCTCCTGATGTTTCAGGTTCCTACAGGCTTTGTAGAGGGTATGCTGGAGCACTGGATACCGGAGAGGCAGGTTTCTGATTTGGTATCCATGAGTTGACTCCTATCTTAGAGGAGTATACACAGTTACTGGCGCTGCCTTTAAATAGACCTTGCGTGCGGATGGCTATCGGCGACATGAGCCAATAGTTTATGACCCTCACCGGGCTGAGGCGTAGAGTCGTACAAGATGAAATTACATCCGGTCATGTGATATCCTAGCAGTTTTTAATGGACAGATTTGGCTCAGAGGACAGTTACACACGACACTCTGGGGATTTTACCATGCCGGAGGATCAGTGGGGTCTAGCCAGAGTAGACGTATTATTGATGTGTGTATTATCATACGTGTATTTACCATGGTATATGGATGAGCTGGACATTGGTGTCATTATGATAGTGAGAGCTCTTAGGGAGGGTCATACCATTGTGCAGATGATTGTAGCAGAGACATTGTGATCAGCCACATATTGCAGCACCTATCCTTTAGGGGTATTTTCAGGTAGCTCGGTCATGTTGTACGTGTGGTTTATGTCACACCTGAGACCGATTGGCACCTTCCAACGGCACCGGTATTATTTTACCCATGAGATAGCCATATCTTACTCCTTCCAGCCAGCGGAGTGTACAGACGCTATGCCTTGGTCGATATTCTTGGCAGGGATCAGAGATCCATTTGTCATCTAGTCATGTATAGGGCTCAGTTCACCCTATAGCTTTATTACTCATGCTCTTGGCATTGATTATCTCCCTCTGGTTGGTTTGAGGGGCATGACTACTTACCACCCACTGGCTGTGTTGTCACAGTTTGACTAGTTTTAGCACTTCCATCCTTTTGAGAGGGCATTGAGTCAGCGTTTGGCTTCTCGCAACTTGTTAGCAGAGGACAAATCCAGGTTATATGCTTGTTAGGATCAGCGTGAGCTAGCTGAGTTTTCTGTTATCCATCTGGGTTATTCGACAGAGTATTCTGCATAGATAGAGACAGAGATAGCATCGGCTATGGTAGTATCCACAGTGCCGGGGATTATTCTGATGATGGAGAGCCCACAGAGGACATTGATCTTCCCATCGAGGATGAACTATTCACTGGATTGCCAGCAGCTCTTGTAAATTCTCCCCAAGACGAGTGCTACTATGATCCAACATTCAGCATAGCATTTAGAGCAGATTCTTCATCTGATGACCTTTGAAAGAGATCAGGCTAGGGTGTGACGCCCCCAAAATAGGTATACATCACCTATTCTGAGTTGTCAATACATGGTACAGAAACAACTACAACTTTATTATTACAACAGTAAAACTGTGAGTTTGAATACAAATATTATCTTCTAGACAATAGCTATACTCAAATAACTCCTCATCACATTTATTGATACATTATTTTACAAAAATGGTGAGGACTACTAAACAATCCTTTCTAAAACCTTCATTCCATACCTCGACTCGTACTCGCTATATTCTCGCCTCCTGAGAAGAAAAATGGAACAAAAAGGAAAAGGGTAAGCTCAACTAGCCCAAAGAAAGAATATTATGACTAAGATAATATACAACAAATTACAGCTTAGTCTTCAATGGGAAAAATCTAATAGAATACAATAGACAACAAATTTTAAATCAATATTCGCAATGAAATAATAATTCATTAGAAGAGTTAAGTAGAGAATACAAACTACTATCTTCTATGTATGAATTTAAAAGTTCATCGTCTATCTTGTATCCCCGTAACATAAATCAATATACATCCGGAATCAAATATTCATCTTTGCACTCTGAGGCCAAAGATATTCATCGATTGGTCGTGTTCATCTAAACACATTCATCTTTGCACTACTACCAAAGATATTCTTGAAATCATTCATCTTTGCACTACAGGCCAAAGATATTCAATAATATCATCATTTAAGACTGATGATGATGAAAAATATTTTTAAAGAAACGAATCCAGTGAAACAAAATGACAAGGATTAAGGATTAAGGATTCGTACTTTGTTTTATCCATGTTCAAAAATACCTCAAAAATAATCATAGTGGTGTAAAATTCAAGAATGATCAAAACATGGATACAATCAAAGCTAGTATCCAGAATAGATATTTTGGACAAAAAGAAGAAATTTTATTTTTCGATTGAATAGTGTCAGATATCGTGAATAGTCTTGATATCGTGAATAGTAACTCCGACACCAAAAGATAGAAATTCCACAAAAAATATCTTCACGCTTCATGAATAGTACTCGTGAATAGTAACTCGTGAATAGTAACTCATGAATAGTAACTCGTGAATAGTAACTCATGAATAGTAACCCCGACATGAAAAAGTTCCAAATTTGATAAAAAGTTCCAACCAATATTTCAGCATAATGATATTGAAGAAATAATATCATTTGAGAAGAAAATAACATCCCTTACCTCGAAAGATTAGTACTTCTAGCTGGAATACCGGGTATAGTGCTGAAGGGAACTTGCACCGTCTAACAATACTCAAAGTATACTCACAAGAATACGCTCAATATATCGAGAGAGAAATAGAGAGAAACTTGGGTTTACGTGTGTTTTTCAATTCTAACCTAAGCACCCTATTTATAGGAAAATTCTTAGAACACCAAAGCGAAAATTGAATATAATATTAATATATTTTTCACATTTTCTTTAGCCCTATAGACAACTGATCTCAGCCCATTTGAATCACATGTGAGGCCAACTTAGTTGCAAAAACGTTTTCTCAAAATAATTAACTAAAACTCCCAAAAATTAATTATTTTGAACTTGAAACTTCAATAATTCATAATAAATAGCCCTTTTATCGAAAATTCAAATCTCAAGGCGTTTTTATAGAAAATTCAATTCTCTACAACTGCGCAGAAGAAAGATTTTCCAATTACAAATGTAAATTGACCAAAAAATCCACAAGCAAGCGATTTTACGTGCTATAATCAAATTTAGGTTAATAATTGTGTCCACCAACACACAAAACATGTGTTAAACATTTAATGCCACAAAATACTCTTCCTCCTCATATACTCATATATCCCACATTCATTGTAAAAATATCATCGTTAATATATTATTAAAATAATATATTTAAATGAATTATTTTAACGAGTAAAAGATAAAATATTAATTTTCAACAATTGTCACATTAAAAATTTTCTCCATCTATATCCTCATAAAATCAATATTTTCCTCATCATATAAATCAATAATTAATTATTCATAAATAATATTACAGAATCACATTATTGACAACCAGGCAGTTCCTAGGAAAAAGGGGGCTTTCCAATAAGAATTTCTTCTTCTTTGGCCGCAATTAGGTGACCAAACCTTTCCTTAGATGAGAACTTTCTAGACATTGCCAATAATGTTATCTAATAATATTATTCAGATAATATGAATTATTAATTTGATAATGAAAAATACTGTGTAATGACAATTATTGAAACAACAGCAATATAAAATATCAACGCAACAATTATTAACTCAATAAAATCTTTGAGCGAATAAGAATTATCAGTAACCATTATTGAGTAGTGCCTTCTTACGTAAGAATCAATAATTGGTGCAATACCTGGTGCTTCGTGTTTTAACCACCGGGTATTTTAATAGATAATCAGTAATAACCACGCTGCTTTTTTTAAACCACTTATATTTTCGTTTTCTTCATCCAATTGCTTTTCAGTTATGGGGGGCCCACACATGGTTGCGCCGTCAGCATTTAATATTCCCCAACGATCACGAATATTCCACGACCAAACGAATATTCCCCGACAACAATGAATATTTTATAACCACTTGCTTATTTTGAAGTATTTGCGATTTTACCCCTAACTATCCACATTAATCAAATCAACCCTTACTATTTCAAAATAATCAATAGAGAAAATTAAATTTCATTAATAATAAGTTGGGGTCTTACAACCTCCCTCCTTATGAAATTTCGTCCTCGAAATTGACGACGACTGTGTGTTTCAAAAGGTGAGGATACCTCGCTTTCATTTCCATTTTCAATTCCCAGGTCATTTCCTCTATAGCATGATTCCTCCACAAAACTTTAACTTGTGGTATGACCTTTCGCGTAGGACATGCTCCTTCCTATCCAAAATCTTGGTGGGTACCTCCTCATACGTTAAGTCTTCGGCTATCTCGTCCGGTTCTAACTCTATAACGTGGGTCGGGTCTTTCACTGTTAGGTTTGTAATATTCAAGAACGCAATCAAATTGCTAAAATTAAGCGGAAGCGAGTAAAAATCAGAGTTTAAAATTTTTACAAACCATATACCCGGATCACCCTTTATGCATAATTATTAATTAAACGAAAAGATAAAGAATAAAATCATACCCTTGAAGATCGAGCTTCCTCAGGTACAAGTTCACCTCCAAATCCTTTCGCGTTCAACTTGAATCCACCGGGGTTTTGTTCCTTCCTTTGATCAACGTTAGCCACCCATATGTTTGGCCTCTAGAGGTGATCCACCAAGGAAAAATAAAGATTCAAGAAGATGGGTTATTGGCTCAACCCTAGTTTTCTATCTCTATAGAAAGGGCGTACTCTCCAACAAATTGGAATTATTACGTTGTAAAAGTCAACAACTCCCACCACCCATAATAAGACTCCTCTTATTTATAGATGTGGGCAACCCACCTTAACAATTAAGGAATTGGGTTTATTTAATTAATTAAATTCTTTTAATTAATTAAGCTCCCTAATCTTATTAGGGATAATTAATTAAACTCTTTTAATTAATTTAACCTCCTAATCTTATTAGGAATAAATGAGAGTACTTATATTAAATTAATTCCTAAACTCTTTTAGAAATTAAAATAATAATAATTGTAATAATATTAATAAGACTTCTCTTATTAATTTATATTTAATATTTCTAAAATATTAAATAATAAATATTAAGCTATTTAATTTATTCTATCACCATAGATTAAATTAAATATACATAAATATATTATTACGATTATGCCATTAACTTCTTAAATAATTATTCTTCCTTTTATGGTGTGACCCTTTAGGTTCTCCATATTAAACCGGTTGTGAATAAATCAATTAGAACAATTCTAATCTTATTTAAATAAATAAATTAAACAATTAATTTATTTAAATAAATAATATTTATTCTCTGATAGGGATAAGCCTCTCTAGCGATCAACGACTTTCCGGATAATATAGATTTCAACATTAATCATTAAAGAACCTTTGAGTAAATAGTTCTAGTACAATTCAATCCTTCCACCATACTGATGTCCCAATTAAATATAAGACATGGAATTCTTTGTCAAGTCTTATTTTATTTAATTATATGTATTTCGATCCTTAAATGCCTGACTCCAAATAATGCAAATTAGAAACTCCTTTCTAATTTCATTACGCAACCGCCAAGGACTCTTTGGGTTGTCATTTATCGAATCACATAGGACATTCTCTTCTTTTATTAGAAGTGGTAGATTCTTTATTGATCATACATTATCTCCATGTACAACTTATTATACCCAAGCATACCCTTTGATATACCCTAAGGGTCTTAAGGAATAAGTCAAAGTATAACTCATCATACACAAGATACTATGATGATCTCAAGTCCAAGGATTACTTGTACTACTATCACTACAGAATTCCTATTGACGAGGCAAATAAAACTCCATTAGGTATTCCTTAAGCGAGCCACGTTCAAATTGAACTTATTCTCTAATAAGCACCTACATACTTGCTTTAGTGTCTCCACACAAATGATCATGAGATCAATCATCCTCATCCAATGAGCAAGCAACGTATGTACCAATCTATCCGGATTCACTAATCCCCAATTTAGTAATCCAATGATTGGGAACTATTTTAGTTTTAAGCTTTCAAAGAATTTAGATCTCATTAGAATGATCATCATCATTATTCTAAAAGCATTGCTTAAAACTATGGGTTTATCACATATTATAAAAACAAAGATCGTGTAGATAATTAAAAGCCTTTAATAAATTAATACTTTTTATTAATAAATGAATAAGATTGTTACAAAGTATATGCTTTATCATCAAACATGATTTGCTTGTGTGTATCTTTACTTTCAATCTCCCACTTGCACTAAAGCCAATCGTGGTGGTATCTTATACTTTTCTTCTCTAAGTGACGATTATCCTGCTGTTGGATAAGCTTTAGTTAATGGATATGTAATGTTGTTCTTGAGAGTCCACTATCTCTACAGTGATTTCCCATCTTTCAATGATTCTAATAATCAAATGAAAATGCCACAACACATGTTTAGATCCAAGATGAGACTTGGGAACTATTCCTAGTTCTATAATGAACTTTTAATCCAAACAATCATCTTGCAGCTTCATTTATAGCTATATACTTTGTCTTTATCACTAAACCAGCAACTCTTTCTTTGTTTGGAACCTTTCAATTTATCGCACCTTTGTTCAAGATAACGCTTTACTTTAAAGTGGATTTTTACGTCGTCTTAGTGCATTTCGAAAAACTTGAGTGCATTAAGCCCTCTAGTTTTAATTAAGATCCACCATGAATATGATCACATCCTTAGTCTTGGGTTAAGCACTTTAAGATGTTTTCAGCGACTCATAGTGAACTTCTCCATAATATGGTGATCAACATCAAGTCTCGTACATTTCATTGCATGCATGATTGTCACTCATTCGACCTCTCTTTTCGAGAGTGCGTGGGGACTATTAAGAGATACACTCCATAGCTCATCGACATGAGACATCTCTTGGAGTTTGCCATGCTAAACGACTTTAGCATCAAATGAATATACGTTCCTTGGGTTAAGTTGAGCATCCTTTTGTATCTATCTATATAGATTTTATCCCCAATTAAGATACTCTTCCCAAACCATTCATGGAGGAATGTTTAGACAACTTTATCTTTACTGATTGTAGCATTGGTATGTTATTCCTTATCCGTAGTATATCAACATATAATATTAGGAATGTCACGGCGCTCCCACTGTCCCTTTTGTACACACTAGAAGTCTTACCTCATCGAATGTAACTGGATCATCATATTCTATGATGTGTACCTCATCATCATCATCCATGATGAATCCATACCTCTGTGTATCTTGGTAATATTCAGATTTCTGATTCAGTTGTGGTACAATAGGTCCATCTATGAGGTTCCTCTTATTTGACTTATAGTGTTTTGTGGTTCTTGAACTCTTCAAGATCTATTATCCTCCCACTAGCCACTTTTAATGATAAACACCTTTATCTTACAAAGGCAGCGTGTTTCGTAACAAACACCTTTTGCTAAGTAGGATTATAGAACATATACCCTAAACTTACTTTTGGATGTCCCACAAATCGACACTTGTCAAATCTTGTCCCAAGCTTATCCTTTTGAAACCTTTTCACATAAGTTGGACACCCCTTATCTTAACATACTTAAGATTAGGAATCCTCCACATCCATAACTTTTATGGAGTCTTGAAATTTGGATTTTGAGGTTACCTTTTTCGTAGAATGTCTGACCATTTCTAGGACATTATCCCAGAAGGATATTGGAATGTCGGTAAAATCATTATGGACCACACCATGTCCAACAAGGTACGATTTTTCGTTTAGATATATCAATCAATTATTGCGTATCAGGATGTGTCCATTATGAGAAAACCATTTGAGATGATGTAGAAACTTATTGCACAAGTATTTATTCCTTGATCTAATCAAAGAATCTTAATACTTTGCCAATTTGTTTCATTTCTGAATTCTTTGAACCTTTCAAATAATTCATACTTGTATTTCAGCAAATACACACATTCAACTCTTTGAATGATCTTCTCCTTTTTCTTATTCTAATTTGTTCAATATGCAAAATTATTTTCATGTAAGTCAAGTATACAAAATTTATTAAGTAATATTCCAGTTCTATACAAAACATTATTATTATAAATAGAACAACAATTGTTCTTAATTATAATACCAAAGTTTTCATTGTCCAACAATAAAATGAAAATAATACTTTTAACAAGAACTGGAATACAATAACAACTTATTGACTTAATATATTTGCCCGTAGGCAGTGCTAAACTATAAGTTTCTATGGCTAATGTTGCAACCTTTGCTTCATTTCCCACACATAGGATTACTTATATTTGTTTAGCTTTCTACTGCTTGGTCCTTTCATAAAACTATATTTATGATAACCAAAGTTGGTATATCAATACCTAAGTAGAACCTTGACTTAAAGAAAAATTTATTTCAATCATGAACAAAAACTGTATTGTAACCGAAACTTCACTAAGCTTCTTTGGTTAGCCTCTGCAAGATGCTTCTCGCAGTTTCTTTCCAGTGTCTAGGCTTATTGCGGTGGAAGCAAACTCCTTTGCTATCCGTATCAGTTTTGTTCTTATTATCCTTTGTTTACGCCTTTCTATTTACCTTCTTTGAATCGTTCTTTTCAGAAGATCCTTTGGCCCCTACCAGTAAGACTTGATCTTTCTTGGTTGGAAAGTGACTCTCAACATTTTTCAACATGTTAAGCAAATCGTGAAGGCGATATTTAGCTTGTTTATATGAAAATTCACAACAATTGTGAAAAGAGTCAGGGAGTGAGTGCAAGATCAAATCTTGGCTCAACTCTCCATCCATGACAAAACCGGTTGTCTTAATTGATCAATCAAATTGATTATGTTAAGAACTTTTTTGTCATACTATTATAGTGCCATTGGCCATTCTAGATTGGAAGAGCTCTTTAGATATCGATATCTATCGATCCTACTTTCCTCACCATCAACTACTTGATGTGCGGGAATATAGTAGAGTGCGATGCCCCAAAATAGGTATACACCACACCCATTACGAAGTGCCAAAATACATGATGTAGTAAAACAACTACAACTTTATTATTACAACAAGTAAAGCGTGAGTTTAAATACAAATATTATCTTTTAGACAATATCTATACTCAAATAAATCCTCATCACATTTATTGATACATTTATTTTACAAAATGGTGAGGACTACTAAACAACTCTCTCTAGAACCTTCATTCCATACCCAGACTAGTACTACTCGCTACATTCTCGCCTCCGAGAAGAAAAATGGAATAACAAGAAAAAGTGTGAGCTCAACTAGCCCGATAAAGAATACTATGACTAAGATAATATACAACAAATTATCGTTAGTCTCAGCGAGGAAAAAAATCGATAGAATCTGATAAACAACAAGTTTGGATCAATATTCGCGGTGAAATAATAATTCATAGAAGAGTTACGTAGAGAATGAAATCTACTATAATCTATGAATTTAACGGTCCATCATCAATATTTTATCCTGTAACATCAATCAATATTCATCTCAAATCAAATATTCATCTTTGCACTTCTGAGGCCAAAGATATTCATCAATCGGTCGTGTTCATCTCAACACTGTTCATCTTTGCACTAAAGGCCAAAGATATTCATCAATCGGTCGTATTCATCTCAACACTGTTCATCTTTGCACTAAAGGCCAAAGATATTCATCGATCGGTATATTCATTTAAACACATTCATCTTTGCACTCTGGGCCAAAGATATTCTTGAAATCATTCATCTTTGCACTACTGCCAAAGATATTCAATAATATCATCATTTAAGGCGAGGATGATGAAAATATTTTTAAAGAAACGAATCCGGTGAAACAAAATGACAAGGATTAAGGATTAAGGATTCGTACTTTGGTTTTATCCGTATCAAAAATACCTCAAAAATAATCATAGTGGTGTAAAATTTGAGAATGATCAAAACATGGATACAATCAAAGCTAGTATCGAATAGATATTTTAGACGAAAAGAAGAAATTTCATTTTTAGATTGAATAGTCGTAGTATCGTGAATAGTCTTGAGTATCGTGAATAGTCTTGCCGTATCGTGAATAGTAACTCAGACACCAAAAGATAGAAATTCCACAAAAAACATTTTCACGCTTCATGAATAGTACTCGTGAATAGTAACTCGTGAATAGTAACTCGTGAATAGTAACTTCGTGAATAGTAACTCATGAATAGTAAACCCAGACATGAAAAAGTTCCAAATTTGATAAAAACTTGGATCGACATTTTGAAGATAATGATATTGAAGAAATAATATCATTCTGAAAAAAATAATATCCCTTACCTCAAAGAATCAATATACCGGAAGGAAAGGTCGGAAGTGATCTTTGAATGAAACTTATCTTGAGCAACAACTCTCAAAGTATCTAAATACTCACAAAATACGCTCAATAATATAGAGAGAAAGAGAGAAAACTTTGTTTACGGTGTGATTTTCAATTCTAACTTAGCCCTCTATTTATAGGAAAATGTTAGCCGTAGAAAGCGAGACTTGACACTGCTACACGATGGCTTTACACGCTACTATTGCCACCCACCACATTTGAAATAAAATTCAGCACATTTCTTCACCAACCACAAGTGGGGCCCACCAATTCTAAATTTTCCACCAAAATCATTTATAACCTAATTTACAGAATCGAGACACCTCTTAAAATTTATAACAAATCATTCGTTCATTTTTAACGGTTCAAAATTTGTAGACATATACTCAACTTATATATGTATAACATATCCAAAAATTACAACGATCCAACGGTCGGATTAAATATTATAACTCACACAATAAAGCTGTAATAACACCGATTTGATCTTTTAATACCTCCGATCAAGATAAAAAAATAAAACATCTCAACAATAATTTCTTCATTAATAACCACATAAATAAATCCATCATTTATATTCATATAAAATAAATATTTCCTTATCATATGAATCAATAATTAATTATTCACAAATAATATTCTGAATCACTGATTATAATGACGGTAGTTTCCGGAAAGAGGGGCTTTCGATAAGGATCTCTCCTTCTTGGTGGCATGATTAGGTGACCAAACCTCTCCTTAGGCAGAACTTTCTAGACATTGCCAATAATGTTATCTAATAATATTATTCAAATAATATGAATTATTGATCGATAATGGGAAATCTTTGTGCGGTGACAATTATTGAAACAACAATAATATAAAATACCAACGCATGACAATTATTGAATCAATAAAATAAAATATTGAATAGTAACTCACTGTGAAAATTATTGAGTAGTGCCATCTTACGTAAGGAGTCGATAATTCAACAATCTTATGCAATCTGGTGGTTCTGCTTTGTGCGACCACAGCGTATATTTGTATTTTAACCATAAGGGTATTCAACGGTCTTACTTGGTAACAACTACGTCGTTATTTATAACCACCCAAACTTTGTCGTTTTCCTCATCCAATCGCTTTCCGTTATGGGGCCCACACATGGTCGCTGCTGCCGTAAATACGAATATTCCCGAATAAGCGATACGAATATTCCACGACGAAACGAATATTCCAGACACAAAAATGAATATTTTATAACCACTTGCTTATTTTGAAATATTTGCGTATTTAACCCTTAACTATCCACATTAATCAAATCAACCCTTACTATTTTAAAATAATAAATAAAGGAAATTCCTTTTTATTTAAAAAATTTTGAGGTCTTACAACCTCCCTCCTTATGAAATTTCGTCCTCGAAATTGGCGTACGATACACAGTGTTTGAAAAGGTGAGGATACCTCGCTTTCATTTCGTTTCAATTCGGTCATTTCCTCTATAGCATGATTCCTCCACAAAACTTTAACTTGTGGTATGACCTTTCTTGCGTGGGGACATGCTCCTTCCTATCCAAGATCTTGGTGGTACCTCTTCATACGTTAAGTCTTGACTATCTAAATGGGTTCTAACTTCGATAGCGTGGTTTGGGTCTTTCACATATTTCTGAAATACGGATATATGAAACACATTATGAACACGAGACATACTTGGAGGTAACGCAAGTCTCATAGGCTACATTTCCTACTCGGTCAAGAATTTGAAATGGACCGATAAATCGTGGATTTGAGCTTTCCTCTCTTCCCAAATCTTGTAACTCCCTTCCATGGAGCAACTCATGATAATACATGATCCCCTACACTAAATTCCACGTCCTTTCGATGAAGATCCGCATAACTCTTTTGTCGATCTTGTCTTGGTTTGTATCGTTGTCGAATCAATTGGATCTTTTCGGTGAGTCATACGTCTTAACTTTCGGGTCCTAACAATGTTGCTTCACCCACCTCATCCCAACATATGGAGAAGCGACATTTTCGTCCATATAATGCTTCAAATGGAACCATGCCTATATTTGTTTAATAACTATTGTTGTATGAGAATTCCACCGATGGCAAGTACTTATCCCAACTTCCTTTGAAATCTAGGACACGAGTTTTAATATATCTTCAAGAGTTTGAGTAGTCCTCTCGATTGCCCATCCGTTTGAGGATGGTATGCCAAACCAGATATCGTAAATTCGTGCCCATAGCTTTCTAACCCAAAATCATGAAGTGAATCTTGGGTCACTTATCCAAAACTATGGATACTGGGCATGCCATGCAACCTCACAATCTCATTTACGTACATACTAGCAAGGCGTTCAAGGAATAAGTCTCCGTATCGGCAAGAAATGAAAGCGGACTTGGTTAATCTATCAACAATAACCCAAATAGCATTGATGCCTTGAGAAACCGTAGGAAGACCCAATGCTTGAAATCCATGGTAATGTGTTCCCACTTCCATTAGGAATCTCAAGTGGTTGCAACGGACCCTTAGGTACTAGATGCTCGCCTTTACACGTTGGCAAGTTAAACACATCGAGATAAACTTTGCAATCTCTCTCTTCATATTATTCCACCAAAATGTATGTCGAAGATCACGATACATTTTAGTACTTCGAGATGGATTGCAAATGGTGTATTGTGTGCCTCCATCATAATCTTGTACCTCAAATCAGTCGTTAGGAACACAAAGTCTAGAGTGGACTCAAGTATTCCTTCTTCATCAATTCTCGCTTAGGAATAGCTCCTTCTTGTACTTTCCTCTTCATACGCATCATTTCAAGATTCGGTGGCTTGGCTTGACTTTAACTAAAGTCGATTATACTCGTATATCATCACGTGGGTACCTAGAGTTTTATCTCCATCTCTATTATTTGTAAATTATCTGAAATTAGTCTTTGACAATATCGTACTCATTACTTATATCGATCTTTCTACTCAACGTCACCTACCACGTTCGATTTTCGAGGATGGCATGGTTAGAACATGTCTTTGAAATGAGTCTCCTCTTGAGTTCTTGAAGCTCTTCCCACATTCCTTGCTCCATTCGAATTTTGTATCTCTCTGAGTTAGGCTGCGATAATGGAATAGCGATTCGAGAATATCCTTCAACGAATCTCGATAATAACCAACTAAGCCTGAAAGCTACGTATTTCGATTCTTGACTTAGGTTGCTCTCAAGCTGTGACTCATATCCCAATCTTGGATATACGTCACAATGACACCTATCGATTTACTATCGCATGCGAATATGGCGTCCCCTACAGAGAGTGCAAAGCGGTGCATTCCACAAAGGAAGTCACAAGATAAAGGCTCGGTATCAAATTCTATAGTTGAATTTTAACTCACGAAGTTCAATAGGAGCCATTCTATATGAGATTTTAGAAATGAGTTTTGTCTAGGGTTCAAAGTCGATATAAAATTTAATATCGAGCTTTGGGAGTAAGCCAAGAAATTCTTTGAAATACATCGGGAAAAATCAATAACAACAGGAATATTATTCAAATCGGCGTGTCTTTATTCAAATCCATAACATGGACTAAGAAAACTTGACATCCGTAATAAGCGAATGACTTCATGGCTTGATATGAAAATGTTTGATTACAATGGTTTGATTGCTTGAATTGAATAACGAGTTGCTTAGGAATATGAAAACTAATGACCTTACAAAAGCAATCAATTTGGCATGATGAGTAGTTAACCTTAAAATCACATCAAAAGCAAATATCTCTATAGAAATAAGGTTAACGGTAATGTGATAGTGCTGACTGAATCAAACAAGATTTCTAAACAACAGATGTAATGAAAGTTTCTCTAACGGATTCTCCATAAATAGGTCAAAGTCTAATTTCTCGTAGTCAAGTTCAAGCGTTGGCGCAAGCAAAAGAGATAAAAGAATGGGTAGAAGCAGGTATCTAGTAAGGTATAAACTTCATAAGAATTTATAATTAACTAACCGTGCTAACCGTTCGGGTTCCTCGCATTTTGACCGGTCACGACAAGCGCTCTTCCAAGAACCGTTGACTTTGACTTTTACGGGACATCCTTTTTGAGTCACCATTCACATTTGAACTGGGTTTCGATATCGTACAATCTCGGCGATATATCCTTCTTTTCCACAATTATAGCATACCTTGGAAGGCTTTGAGCAGTTTGACCTTATATGTCCCTCCTCTCCACATCTGTAGCATCTGTCTTTGGCGATCGTTCTCTTCCCTAGAATTTGTTGATAGTCTTTGATGTTTCTTTGACGCGTCTTCCCCGTCATCGTTAAATCTTCTCTTTTTAGATTGGACATCTCTTTCCATAATATCAACGCGTCGTGCGACTTTTACCCATGCATCACTCATTCTCACTCGTTCGATTATTTCTTCTTTCATTTCGATTCGACTTTATCATCTTATACTCGCGAAAAAGTGTACATTCAAGCATCACGTATCGGGTAACACACAAGCTTGAATCATTGCATCCTTTTGCTCCACAATAAACGCTGCAATTCTTTATACTTTGCTCTTCTAACTCATGAATACGATTTTGCAATTCTATATTTCGATCATAAAATACCTCTAATAAACTCTCTTGGTACCTCTTCTTCCTCTTCTTCCTCACTCTCTGGTAATTTGTTACCCCTCTGCGATTATCTAAAGGTGCAACTATCAATTCTTCACTCACCACATGGATATCTCTAATTCCTTCTTTGCTTTGACATCACATTATCACGGTTGGCGATTAGAGGTGTCTCCACGATCTCATTCACTCCATTGTTAACGTTCTCCACTATTAATGACCATTCTAAAAAACTATCATAAAACAAGGGTTAATTAAATAAATTAACAAATCACATAATACCCCTATAATATGACCAACCAACAAATAAGCTTAGGTAGGACACACTAGCGAAGGATTTACTCGTCTCTCCCCCTAGTTTATTCCCGATCTCCATGGAGATCATATCCCTAAGCTCGATACCATTGTGTGCGCCCCCAAAATAGGTATACACCACACCCATTACGAGTCGCCAAATACATGGTACGTGAAAACAACTACAACTTTATTATTACAGGTGTGAAATAGTAAAAGCGTGAGTTTAAATACAAATATTATCTTTTAGACAATATCTATACTCAAATAAATCCTCATCACATTTATTGATACATTATTTTACAAAAATGGTGAGGACTACTAAACAACTCTCTCTAGAACCTTCATTCCATACCCAGACTAGTACTCGCTACATTCTCGCCTCACGAGAAGAAAAATGGAATAACAAGAGGAAAAAGGTGAGCTCAACTAGCCCGATAAAAGAATACTATGACTAAGATAATATACAACAAATTATCGTTAGTCTCAGCGAGGAAAAAAAATCGATAGAATCTGATAGACAACAAGTTTCGGATCAATATTCGCGTGAAATAATAATTCATAGAAGAGTTACGTAGAGAATGAAATCTACTATAATCTATGAATTTAACGGTCCATCATCAATATTTTATCCTGTAACATCAATCGATATTCATCTCAAATCAAATATTCATCTTTTTGCACACTGGGCCAAAGATATTCATCAATCGGTCGTATTCATCTCAACACTGTTCATCTTTGCACTAAAGGCCAAAGATATTCATCAATCGGTCATGTTCATCTCAACACTGTTCATCTTTGCACTAAAGGCCAAAGATATTCATCGATCGGTCATATTCATTTAAACACTGCTCTCATCTTTGCACTCTGAGGCCAAAGATATTCTTGAGAAATCATTCATCTTTGCACTCTGGGCCAAAGATATTCAATAATATCATCATTTAAAGGCGAGGATGATGAAAAATATTTTAAAAACGAATCCGATTGAAACAAAATGACAAGGATTAAGGATTAAGGATTCATACTTGGTTTTATCCACGTCCAAAATACCTCAAAAATAATCATAGTGGTGTAAAATTCAAGAATGATCAAAACATGGATACAATCAAAGCTAGTATCCGAATAGATATTTTAGACGAAAAGAAGAAATTTCATTTTTAAATTGAATAATAAGCAGTCAGTATATCGTGAATAGTCTTCAGTATCGTGAATAGTCTTGATATCGTGAATAGTAACTCAGACACCAAAAGATAGAAATTCCACAAAAAAACATTTTCACGCTTCATGAATAGTACTCGTGAATAGTAACTCGTGAATAGTAACTCATGAATAGTAACTTCGTGAATAGTAACTCATGAATAGTAACCCCGAGCATGAAAAAGTTCCAAATTTGATAAAAACTTCAGATCGACATTTCAAAGATAATGATATTGAAGAAATAATATCATTCTGAAAAAAATAATATCCCTTACCTCAAAGAATCAATACCGGAAGGAAAGGTCGGAAGTGATCTTTGAATGAAACTTATCTTGAGCGACAACTCTCAAAGTATCTAAATACTCACAAAATACGCTCGATAATATAGAGAGAAAGAGAAAACTTTGTTTACGGTGTGATTTTCAATTCTAACTTAGCCCTCTATTTATAGGAAAATGTTAGCCGTAGAAGCGGACTTGACTTTCAACTACTGATGGCTTTTACACGCTACTATTGCCACCCACCACATTTGAAATAAAATTCAGCACATTTCTTCACCAACCACAAGTGGGGCCCACCAATTCTAGAATTTTCCACCAAAATCATTTATAACCTAATTTCTGAATCAGACACCTCTTAAAATTTATAACAAATCATTCGTTCATTTTTAACGGTTCAAAATTTGAAGACATATACTCAACTTATATATGTATAACATATCCAAAAATTACAACGATCAACGGTCGGATTAAATATTATAACTCACACAATAAATCTGTAATAACCACGATTTGATCTTTTAATACCTCAATCAGATAAAAATAAAACATCTCAAACAATAATTTCTTCATTAATAACCACATAAATAAATCCATCATTTATATTCATATAAAATAAATATTTCCTTATCATATGAATCAATAATTAATTATTCACAAATAATATTCTGAGAATCACAATTATGACAACCAGTAGTTCGAGGAAAGGGGCTTTCAATAAGGATCTCTCCTTCTTTGGGCGCGCAATTAGGTGACCAAACCTCTCCTTAGATGCAGAACTTTCTAGACATTGCCAATAATGTTATCTAATAATATTATTCAAATAATATGAATTATTGATCGATAATGGGAAAATTTGTGCGGTGACAATTATTGAAACAATGATAATATAAAATACCAACGCATGACAATTATTGAATCAATAAAATAAAATATTGAGCGGTAACTCTTTGTGAAAATTATTGAGTAGTGCCATCTTACGTGAGTCAATAATTCAACAATCTTTGTCTGCAATCAGGTGTCTTCTTTGTGCGACCACGCGTATTCTTGTATTTTAACCATGGGGTATTCCAACGATCTTAGCGGTAACAACTTCGTAGTTATTTATAACCACCCAAACTTTGTCGTTTTCCTCATCCAATCGCTTTTAGTTATGGGGCCCACACACATGGCTGCCGCATTGCGCGAATAAATGCGAATATTCCCTGAAGCGATCTGAATATTCCACGACCAAAACGAATATTCCAAACAAAATGAATATTTTATAACCACTTGCTTATTTTGAAATATTTGCGTATTTAACCCTTAACTATCCACATTAATCAAATCAACCCTTACTATTTTAAAATAATAAATAAAGGAAATTCCTTTTTTATTTTAAAAATTTGGAGTCTTCTACAAGGAGCATCTATAGTTTCAGATCTTGTCATTGAAGCTCGTTACTTTCATAGATGCGAAGCATGATGCATTGAGTTAATTGCATCATCTTGCCACTTTCTAAAAGTAGCAATGTCTTCCTCAGAGGCATTATGCGCAACCATTCTGGAGGATAGGCGTATTAAGGACATAAGATAACTTTTTCATTATGAGAACTATTCTCAAATTCCTTAACCAATCCTTTTAATATGGTTTGGTTAATTTAGCATCTAATATGCTTCGCAGTTGATAGTAATTTTAGACATCGTAAAATTACGTAAATGAATTTGTAATTAACAACATTTTAACATACATTCTTTTATTAATTACCAAAATAAATTAGGTCTTGTTTTAAATTGGTATCTCCCACTATTTTCTTCAAACTATATTACCCTCACTTATATAGTTTTAAAAAAATCTAATTAAAGATTTGCTAGTGAGAATAAGGATCCCATTTCAAATGTATATAGCCTTGTGGTGACACAACAAACTATATATAAATAAATAGGTAGACAACTTTTGTCAATTACATCAACTATGCAACTCCTTTTATTTTGCCTCTTAGATTATTTTGATCAAGTGGTGGCACATCCGAATCAAAATTATCTAAGTTAAGTCCGACCTAGCACTCCATATATTCAAAATAGAAAAATATCATCCTTGTGGTGACACAACAAAACAATATTGTTCAATTTTCTTTATAAGCATCAAATGTGATAAATTAACATCTTAAATACTTAATACTTGCTTTGTGGTGACACAACAAACTCATATTAAATATTTAATACTCTATTAATTTTATCATGCTAGAAGGCTGACGTTCGATATTCCAAATATCTTTGAACGCTTAGGACTTAATATAAAAATTGAGGGTTTGTTATTAATTTGTCTCATCTTGTTTAGCGCGCATGCATATATATATATATATAATATATATATTATATTAATTAACATGCGAAGCATGTTTGCATAATATATAATATATATAGTATAAGCATGCACATATAGAATACTATATTCTACCCGGATTGATTATGGACTTTTATTCTAGTTTGGTTCACTAGAGCCACCAAGTGAACCAAAAGGTCAAACCCTAGGGGTGCAAGAAATAATATTTAAATATAACTATTACATTTAAACTCGGGCTCCATTACAAACGGGTCTTTTAGCGCTTCTTGCTCCTTGATCTCTAATTCTTCAAAAATTAATTCTAACTATTCCTATTACAAAACTATTTAAAATAAATAGAAACCTTGATCGTGATCGGGGAAGTACATAGGAGGAGATAGAATTTACATTAAGAAAAATTAGAGAAGGCGAAGGTCTGCAAACCCCATTTAATAAAACCCATACATTCATGCATCCAACTAAAATAAATCCAATCGCATTGGTCAATAGTCCATAATCAATCCCATTTATTATCATACACATCACCATATGTATCAATAAATTACATTCATCTTATGAATAATAAACATTTAATATATATATTGATATCATTTAATGGGCAAATTTAGTTAGTATAAAATCTATTTTTGAATAAAAATAAACTCCTTTATTTAAATCCAAATTTAAATCAAAATAAAACTATTTTATTTTAATTTATCTAATTTTGAATAAAATAAACTATTTTATTTTAATCAAAATCTTTAATCAAAATAAACTCCTTTATTTTAATTAATTATGGAATCCAATTCCATATAAAAAAAAAAATCTTTAATTAAAATAAACTCTTTTATTTTAATTAATTATGGAATCCAATTCCATGTAAAAAAAATCTTTTATTAAAGGAAACACGGATATTCTTTCCTATTCACAAATAAACTCCTTTATTTTGAATAATATAAAATCTTATTCCATATTTAAATAAACTCCTTTATTTAAGGAAATACGGATTTTCTTTTCCTATTCACAAATAAACTCTTTTATTTTGAATAATATGAAATCTTATTTCATATTTAAATAAACTCTTTATTTAAGGAAACATGGATTCTCTTTCCTATTCACAAATAAACTCTTTTATTTTGAATAATATGAAATCTTATTTCATATCTAAACAAACTCCTTTATTTAAGGAAAGATGGATTTACTTCCTATTCACAAATAAACTCATTTATTTTAGGAAAAATAAAATCCAATTTCAACTCCAATTAGTTATCATGGAATCCAATTCCAACTCTAATTAGTTAGCATGAAATCTAATTTTAAAATTAAAATAAACTTTTTATTTTAATATTAAAATAAACTTTTATTTTAAAATTAAAATAAATTTTATTTTAATTATAAAATAAATAATATATATATATATATATATATATTAACCGTATAATATATATAAATATATATATATATATATATATATATATATATATATATATATATATATATATATATATATATATATATATATATATAGAAAACAAATCCATCACGTTAACCTTTTTTTTTTTTTTTTTTTTTTTAAAACATGGTCATGATTACTTTAATCATTACATGCTAATGATTACTATAATCATTACAAGCTAATGATTATTGTAATCATTAAGGGTTTTTTTTTTTTTATATATAACATGGTCATGATTACTTTAATCATTACATGCTAATGATTAGTATAATCATTACAAGCTAATGATTATTATAATCATTAAGGTTTTTTTTTTTTTTTTTATGTGATCATGATTTCCGTGCATCATAGCATACACTTAACCGAAGCCTTCCTTAATAAAAAAAAAACAACCCAGCGCAAAAGAAAAAAAAAAGAGAATTCACGTTTTTTTTTTTTTTTTTTTAAAATAAATTTTATACAATAAAATTATGCCCAATTAAATTGTTCTAAGCACATATCAATATACATATCAAATTTAAACAATTAATAATTCGCATAAAGGTTTGGCTCTGATGCCACTGTTAGGTTTGTAATATTCAAGAACGCAATCAAATTGCTAAAATTAAGCGGAAGCGAGTAAAAATCAGAGTTTAAAATTTTTACAAACCATATACCCGGATCACCCTTTATGCATAATTATTAATTAAACGAAAAGATAAAGAATAAAATCATACCCTTGAAGATCGAGCTTCCTCAGGTACAAGTTCACCTCCAAATCCTTTCGCGTTCAACTTGAATCCACCAGGGTTTTGTTCCTTCCTTTGATCAACGTTAGCCACCCATATGTTTGGCCTCTAGAGGTGATCCACCAAGGAAAAATAAAGATTCAAGAAGATGGGTTATTGGCTAAACCCTAGTTTTCTATCTCTATAGAAAAGGCGTACTCTCCAACAAATTGGAATTATTACGTTAAAAAGTCAACAACTCCCACCACCCATAATAAGACTCCTCTTATTTATAGATGTGGGCAACCCACCTTAACAATTAAGGAATTGGGTTTATTTAATTAATTAAATTCTTTTAATTAATTAAGCTCCCTAATCTTATTAGGGATAATTAATTAAACTCTTTAATTAATTTAACCTCCTAATCTTATTAGGAATAAATGAGAGTACTTATATTAAATTAATTCCTAAACTCTTTTAGAAATTAAAATAATAATAATTGTAATAATATTAATAAGACTTCTCTTATTAATTTATATTTAATATTTCTAAAATATTAAATAATAAATATTAAGCTATTTAATTTATTCTATCACCATAGATTAAATTAAATATACATAACTTTATATTATTACGATTATGCCATTAACTTCTTAAATAATTATTCTTCCTTTTATGGTGTGACCCTTTAGGTTCTCCATATTAAACCGGTTGTGAATAAATCAATTAGAACAATTCTAATCTTATTTAAATAAATAAATTAAACAATTAATTTATTTAAATAAATAATATTTATTCTACAATAGGGATAAGCCTCCCTAGCGATCAACGACTTTCCAGATAATATAGATTTCAACATTAATCATTAAAGAACCTTTGAGTAAATAATTACCGTATAATTCAATCCTTCCACCATACAATGTCCCAATTAAATATAAGACATGGAATTACTGTCAAGTCTTATTTTATTTAATTATATGTATTTCGATCCTTAAATGCACAACTCCAAATAATGCAAATTAGAAACTCCTTTCTAATTTCATTCCGCCTTGGCCAAGGACTACTGGGTTGTCATTTATCGAATCACATAGGACATTTCTCTTCTTTTATTAGAATTGGTAGATTCTTTATTGATCATACATTATCTCCATGTACAACTTATTATACCCAAGCATACCCTTTGATATACCCTAAGGGTCTTAAGGAATAAGTCAAAGTATAACTCATCATACACAAGATACTATGATGATCTCAAGTCCAAGGATTACTTGTACTACTATCACACTGAAATTCCTATTGACAGCAAATAAAACTCCATTAGGTATTCCTTAACGAGCCACGTTCGGTGAACTTATTCTCTAATAAGCACCTACATACTTGCTTTAGTGTCTCCACACAAATGATCATGAGATCAATCATCCTCATCCAATGAGCAAGCAACGTATGTACCAATCTATCCGGATTCACTAATCCCCAATTTAGTAATCCAATGATTGGGAACTATTTTAGTTTTAAGCTTTCAAAGAATTTAGATCTCATTAGAATGATCATCATCATTATTCTAAAAGCATTGCTTAAAACTATGGGTTTATCACATATTATAAAACAGCATCATGTAGATAATTAAAAGCCTTTAATAAATTAATATTTTTTATTAATAAATGAATAAGATTGTTACAAAGTATATGCTTTATCATCAAACATGATTGGCTTGTGTGCATACTACTTTCATTCACATATTTACGAAGTACAGATATGTGAAACACATTATGAACACGAGACATACTCGGAGGTAACGCGAGTCTATAGGCTACATTTCCTACTCGGTCAAGAATTTGAAATGGACCAATAAATCGTGGATTGAGCTTTCCTCTCTTCCCAAATCTTGTAACTCCCTTCCATGGAGCAACTCGCAATAATACATGATCCCCTACACTAAATTCCACATCCTTTCGATGAAGATCATTCTTTCGATGAAGATCAGCATAACTCTTTTGTCGATCTTGTGCCTTTTGTATACGTTGTCGAATCATTTGGATCTTTTCTGTAGTCATACGTACCAACTCGGGTCCCAACAGTGTTGCTTCACCCACCTCGTCCCAATATACTGGAGAGCGACACTTTTGTCCATATAATGCTTCAAATGGAGCTACACCTATACTTGCCTGATAACTGTTGTTGTAGGAGAATTCCACCAATGGTAAATACTTATCCCAACCGCCCTTGAAGTTCAGGACATGAGTCTTAATAAATCTTCAAGAGTTTGAATAGTCCTTTCTGATTGTCCGTCCGTTTGAGGATGGTATGCCGAACTGAATCGTAAATCGGTGCCCATAGCTTTTTGCAAGCTAACCCAAAATCTTGAAGTGAATCTTGGGTCACGATCCGAAACTATGGATACAGGCATTCCATGCAACCTCACAATCTCATTCACATACATACTAGCAAGACGTTCAAGTGAATAAGTCTCCCGTATCGGCAAGAAATGAGCAGACTTGGTTAATCTATCAACAATAACCCAAATAGCATTGATGCCCTGAGAAACCGTAGGAAGACCCGTAACGAAATCCATGGTAATGTGTTCCCACTTCCATTTCGGAATCTCAAGTGGTTGCAACGGACCCTTAGGTACCAGATGCTCCGCCTTTACACGTTGACAAGTTAAACACATTGAGATAAACTTTGCAATCTCTCTCTTCATATTGTTCCACCAAAATGTATGTCGAAGATCACGATACATTTTAGTACTTCCGAGGATGGATTGCAAATGGTGTATTGTGTGCCTCCATCATAATGTTGTACTTCAAATCGAGTCGTTAGGAACACAAAGTCTAGAGTGGACTCAAGTATTCCTTCTTCATCAATTCTCGCTTAGGAATAGCTCCTTCTTGTACTTTCTTCTTCATACGCATCATTCCCGATTTGGTGGCTTGAGCAACCTTAACTTTTTCTATTAAAGTTGGCTCTATCGTATACTTGACATCATCGCACTTTTCGTTCTCGCATATGATCTTCTACTCAACGCGTCACCACTACCACGTTCGCTTTTCGAGGATGGTATTGAATAGTGTGGTCGTAGTCTTTCAATAGCTCGAGCCAACGTCATTTGCCGCATGTTGAGTTCTTTTTTGAGTGAAGAAATATTTAAGGCTTTTATGGTGCGAATATATCTCCACTTTCTCCCCATATAGATAGTGCCTCTATATCTTTAGCGTAAAAAACGATCATTGCGCTAACTCTAGATTATGAGTAGGATAATTCCTCTCATACTCTTTTTAAGTTGTCATGAGGCATAGGCTATGACTTTCCCACGTTGCATGAGAACACATCCTAACCCTTTGCTTGAAGCATCATTTGAGATAACAAATCCATCCGAACCGGATGGTATTGTTAGAAAACAGTCTTAGAAATAAGTCTCCTCTTAAGCTCTTGGAAACTCTTCTTGCATTCTTCGCTCCAAACGAATTTTGTATCCTTCCGGAGTTATTTGGGTTAATGGAGTAACGATTCGAGAAAACCCTTCCACGAATCTCCGATAATAACCACTAAGCCCAAAAACTTCGATACTTGATCCACCGACTTGGTTGCTCCCAACTTTGATTGCTTCAATCTTCACGGATCAATAGATACTCCATGTTTCGACACCACGTGCCCAAGGAATGCTACTTCCTCAAGCCGTAACTCGCATTTCTTCAATTTGGCATATAGTTTGTTTTCACGGAGCCTTTGGAGTACCAAACTTCAAATGGTGCTCATGATCTTCACGACTTTTGGAATATATGAGGATGTCATCAATAAAAACAACAACGAACCCGATCCAAATATTCCTTTAATACTCGGTTCATCATATCCATGAAAGTCGTAGGAGCATTAGTCAATCCGAAAGATATGACTAAGAATTCATAATGCCCGTCATCGAGTTCTAAAGGCGGGTCTTTGGAATATCCTCGATTTTAATCTTCAAATTTGATGATATCCGTAAGCGAAGATCGATTTTTGAAAAGAATTGTGCCTTGCAATCTGGTCAAACAAGTCATCAATACGAGGTAGAGGATACCTATTCTTGATGGTGACATGGTTCAATTCCCGATAGTCAATATTAAAGTCGCATACTCCCCGTCTTTCTTCTTTACTTAATAAAACAGAGCACCCCAAGGAGATGTACTAGGACGAATGAAACCAATGTCCAACAATTCTCGTAGTTGGACCTTTAACTCCTGAAGTTCAATAGGAGCCATTCGATATGGGGTTTTAGAAATGGGCTTTGTACTGTGTTCAAGATCAATAAAGAATTCAACTTCACGCTCGGGGGGTAGGCCGGAAGTTCTTCAGAAATACATCAGAAAGTCAATAACAATGGGAATATTATTCAAATTTGACGTGTCTTTATTCAAATCCATAACATGGGCTAAGAAAGCTTGACATCCGTTTTTCAATAAGCGAATAGCTTTATGATTAGATATGATAGTGATTGATTTTAATGGTTTAGTTTCTTGAATTGCATAACAAAGTTGGTTAGGAATATGAAAACTAACAACCTTAAGAAAACAATCAATTTTGGCATGATGAGTAGTTAACCAATCAATCCCTAAAATCACATCAAAAGTAAGTATCTTTAAAGAGATAAGGTCAACAGTAAGGTAATGGTGCCAACTTGAATCAAACAAGATTTATAAGCAGTGGATGTGATGAAAGTTTCTCCTAACGGAGTTTCCACGAGATAAGTCAAAGTCTAATTTCTCCCGAGTCAAGTTTAAACGTTGAACACATGCAGAGAGATAAATGAATGGGTAGCACCCAGTATCAAGTAAGGTATAAACTTCGCAAGAATTTATAAATAGCTTACCCGTGATCACCTCGTTTGGGTTCCTCGCATTATGACCGATCACAACAAACGCTCTTCCGGAATCGTTGACTTTGACTTTTTTTGGGACGATCTTTTGAGTCACCGTCCCCATTGAACTAGGGTTTCGCTACTATACAATCTCGAGCGATATGTCCTTCCTTTCCACAATTATAGCATACCTTGAGGCTGTTGTGGGCGGTTTGGTGATATGTCCCTCTTTTCCGCATTTGTAATATATGACCGGTGGTCGTTCTCCTCCCTTAGAACCGATTCTTTTCACGCAAGACTGTCGTCTTCACATGGTCATTGTTAAATCTCCTCTTTTAAAATCTCCTCCTCGACTCGCTTCTTCTATTTTCATGGCCATGATTACCACCAGAGTGGTTACCATTTTGTCGTCTATTTCTTTCTCATTTGGTTATCATTATTTTGTTGTTCGCTATCTCAGTACGATCCTCGGTTATGGTCCTCGGTTGACCGTACTCGTTATCTCGCTTCTAATAATTGAGCCCTGTTTACAACAACATCGGAAGAGAGAAAGTTTATGAGAAATGAGATCTCGACGTATCTTGGGTTTCAAACCTCTAAAAACACGCGTCATCACGTTCCTCATTCTCCACCAAATGAGGTGCAAACACTCGATAACTCTGCAAACTTTGCCTCGTCTTGAGAGACACCGCCATGTTGTTTTGCTCTAATCGATGAACTCCACTTCCTTCATACGACCGAACACTTTCGGGAAAGTATTTGTCATTAAATAGTTTCAAACGTCTCCCAAGACATCTTTGAGTGCAATTTGGATGGGTACGCTTCACGAGACTCCCACGATGAGTACGCCCGCCACTAACGGAATATAAAGGTGGCGAATGGAACCTTCGATCCTCCGTGCATCCCAAGACATCGAATATCTTGGTAATTTTTTGACCCATGTTTCCGCCATGATCGGATTTGGCTTTCCCTTAAATTCTCTTTGGTCCCAACTCTTTGAAGCGCTTGGGTTTGTGACAACCCGTGTAATTGCTATCATTTCCTCCACGTATTTTGAACACGAGTCTCCTTATGCGATTTTGCATGAAGCGCAAAAGCTTCTAAACATCCCCTCGTTCATCATCACGCTCGGTTGGTGTTGTTCACGGGAGGAACATTGCCCACTTGTTGCACGTTCTCCTCGTTGGTGAGTATAAGCGTCTCTACACGGTCTCATTTCCATTGTTAATATTCTCGGTTGACATTCTCAAATCTTGTCATAAAACAAGGGTTAATTAAGGAAATCAATATATCACATAATATCCTATATATCTTGACCAACTAAAAAAATAAGCTTAGGTAGGACACACTAGCGAAGGATTTACTCGTCTCTCCCTCCTAGTTCTATTCCCCGATCTCCGCCAGAGATCATATCCCTAAGCTACGATACTAACCGTGACGCCCCCAAAATAGGTATACATCACCTATTCCGAAAGTTGTCAATACATGTGTATGTAAACAACTACAACTTTATTATTACAACAAGAAACTGTGAGTTTGAATACAAATATTATCTTCTAGACAATATCTATACTCAAATAAATCCTCATCACATTTATTGATACATTATTTTACAAAATGGTGAGGACTACTAAACAATCCTTTCTAAAACCTTCATTCCATACCCCACTTGCACTTGCTATATTCTCGCCTCACGAGAAGAAAAATGGAACAAAAAGGAAAAGTGTGAGCTCAACTAGCCCGAAGAAAGAATATTATGACTAAGATAATATACAACAAATTACCGTTAGTCTTCAACAGGGAAAAATCTAATAGAATACAATAGACAATAAATTTTAAATCAATATTCGCAATGAAATAATAATTCATTAGAAGAATTAAGTAGAGAATGCAAACTACTATCTTCTATGTATGAATTTAAAAGTTCATCGCTCATCTTGTATCCTCGTAACATAAATCAATATACATCTGGAATCAAATATTCATCTTTGCACTACGTGCCAAAGATATTCATCGATTGGTCATGTTCATCTAAACACTGTTCATCTTTTGCACTACTACCAAAGATATTCTTGAAATCATTCATCTTCGCACTACAGCCAAAGATATTCAATAATATCATCATTTAAGATCGATGATGATGAAAAATATTTTTAAAGAAACGAATCCAGTGAAACAAAATGACAAGGATTAAGGATTAAGGATTCGTACTTTGTTTTATCCATGTTCAAAAATACCTCAAAAATAATCATAGTGGTGTAAAATTCAAGAATGATCAAAACATGGATACAATCAAAGCTAGTATCCAGAATAGATATTTTGGACAAAAAGAAGAAATTTTATTTTTCGATGAATAGTGTCGTATACGTGAATAGTGCCGTATACGTGAATAGTAACTCCGACACCAAAATATAGAAATTCCACAAAAAACATCTTCAAGCTTCATGAATAGTACTCGTGAATAGTAACTCGTGAATAGTAACTCATGAATAGTAACTCGTGAATAGTAACTCATGAATAGTAACCCCGACATTAAAAAGTTCCAAATTTGATAAAAAGTTCCAACCAATATTTCAGCATAATGATATTGAAGAAATAATATCATTTGAGAAGAAAATAACATCCCTTACCTCGAAAGATTAGTACTTCTAGTCGGAATAAGGGTATAGTCTTTGAAGGAACTTGCACCGCCTAACAATACTCAAAGTATACTCACAAGAATACGCTCAATATATCGAGAGAGAAATAGAGAGAAACTTCGGTTTACGTGTGTTTTTCAATTCTAACCTAAGCACCTATTTATAGGAAAATGCTTAGAACACCAAAGCGTAAAATTGAATATAATATTAATATATTTTTCACATTTTCTTTAGCCCACCTTAGAAAACCGATCTCAGCCCATTTGAATCACATGTGAGGCCAACTTAGTTGTAAAAAAACGTTTTCTCAAAATAATTAACTAAAACTCCCAAAAATTAATTATTTGAACTTGAACTTCAATAATTCATAATAAATAGCCCTTTTATCGAAAAATTCAAATCTCGAGGAGTTTTTATAGGAAATTCAATTTCTACAACTTTTTTGAATAAAGTTTTTCCGAATTCCAAATGTAAATTGACGAAATCTACAAGCAGGCGATTTTACATGCTATAATCAAATTTTGGTCAATAATTGTGTCCACCAACACACAAAACATGTGTTAAACATTTAATGCATAAAAATACTCTTCCTCCTCATATACTCATATATCCCACATTCATTGTAAAAATATCATCGTTAATATATTATTAAAATAATATATTTAAATGAATTATTTTATCGTAAAAGATAAAATATTAATTTTCAACAATTGTCACATTAAAATTTTTTCCATCTATATCCTCATAAAATCAATATTTTCCTCATCATATAAATCAATAATTAATTATTCATAAATAATATTACGTAATCACATTATTGACAACCGGTGTAGTTCCTGAGGAAAGAGGGGCTTTTCAATAAGAATTTCTTCTTCTTGGCGCGCATAATTAGGTGACCAAACCTCTCCTTAGATGTAACTTTCTAGACATTGCCAATAATGTTATCTAATAATATTATTCAGATAATATGAATTATTGATTCGATAATGAAAAATCTTGTGTAATGACAATTATTGAAACAACAACAATATAAAATATCAACGCAAAGAATTATTAACTCAATAAAATATTGAGCAGTAATTATCGTAACCATTATCGAGTAGTGCCTTCTTCACGTAAGAATCAATAATTGGTGCAATACGTGTAACTCTACGTGTTTTAACCACCGGTATTTTAACAAGATTAATCGTGTAATAACCACACTGTTATTTTTAAACCACTTATATTTATCGTTTTCTTCATCCAATCGCTTTTCAGTTATGGGGCCCACACATGGTCATACTTGGCAGCATTTAATATTCCCACAAGCACGAATATTCCACGACCAAACGAATATTCCCCGACAACAATGAATATTTGATAACCACTTGCTTATTTTGAAGTATTTGCCTATTTTACCCCTAACTATCCACATTAATCAAATATACCCTTACTATTTCAAAATAATCAATAGAGAAAATTAAATTTCATTAATAATAAGTTGGGGTCTTACATAGGGCCTTGATACTGACAGCTCTTTATGGGAGAGATGCCGCTCTATTGGAGAAAGAGAGAGAGGAGGTTGTAGCTCATAGAGACACCGCTTTTGTTGAGCGGGATGAGGCCAGATCATCCAAAGATGCATTGATTGTTAAGAAGGATGTTTCCATATCTACCCGGGATGTAGCTGTTGCAGATGGTACTACAGTGAGATCCCTTACTACTGGTATGATTGCCGATATGAGTGCATATATTGATGAGCATCATGTCACCATGCAGTTGGCTGTGGATCTGTTAGCTCGTGTAGATACCCTTGGGCAGGAGCTTGCAGCGTTGCCTCCTTCTTCGAAGAGAGATTCCATGTTGGACTTGATAGCTCGTATATCCACAGGATTGTAGATAGACTTGTATTTTCCTGCACAGACTAGCTTAGCCATTTTGTCATGTAAAACACATATTGTATATCAAACAGCATTATATATGGCAGGGAAATATATTTTGATTCACTTCCCTTTTAGTTGTGCCTTGCTACTTGCTTGATATTTGCCTGCTTCTTCAGGGCTTGTGGTCTTGATGTATTCTGAACTCATCCTTGATGGGTGGACATTTAGATGTCTTAGGATCTTTTAGAATGGATCATTGATCTGTGTGTATCCCTACCCTCTTTGGTGTCTTGGGACTGGTTTCTGTATGTAGATGTGAAGAGGAGTGTGACTTTTCCTTTCTAAGATTCATCGCACCACAGATGGTTGTCGGTACTCCTATTGAAGAGGAGATCCAAAATTGTTGCATTTCTTATGGATTGGTGTTTCTCTTCGAGGAATCAACCACAGCTTAGATGGTCGCCAACTCTCCCATTTATGGGAAGGCCAGGTAGTTCCATCCCTTTGGTCTGAAGCCGATGAAATGTGGTGGATTAAAGTTTGATCCCAGTACCGCTGAGAAGTATTTGTTTTGGTAGGGGTAACACCGAACCATAAATGGCTGCCTACGTACTCCTATTGTAGAGGAGATCAGGTCTGCGTAGTTCAAACCTAGTGTAAGAGGTTCAACGCAGTATGTGAAGGGGTAGAAAGTGTAGAAATGTTTTTGTGATTTTTGTTTGTATGGAAGGGTGTAGAAAAGTTTTTGTTATTTTATTTTATTGCCATATAAAATGGTTTCCTACGTACTCCCAGGTATTGGGGAGATCCGGTCGACGTAGTTCGCCCCATGTTCAGGACGATTTGCACCCAAAAGAGTTTGATCCCATGTTCAGGACAAACTGCAGGGGAAAAGTTTGATCCCATGTTCAGGACAAACTGCAGGTGTGAAAAGTCTTATCCGTAGTGGAACAAAACTGTGGGTGTGAAAGGTTCAATCCTTGGTGGGATAACATGAAAGGTTTGAAATGAAGTTGAGTGAAAGATCTGATGATCTGAAAACCAGGTTGCTAGCTTGAATAGTGTGTTTCCCTGATGGGGCAAATGGGTATGAAGAAAGGTTGTATGTAGTAAGGGTTAGAAAACCTAAAATGACTGGGGATCTGGTGATCCAAAACCAGGATGTTTGCTTGATGGTAACTTTAGACATAGTACCATTTCACGGTGTCCGAGTTGATGAGCTGTAGAAATTCATCGTTGTCCTTTTCCTGTAATCTAAGAGCACCTCTTGTCAATACCTCCTTGACAATAAATGGGCCTTCCCAGTTTGGAGCAAATTTTTCCTTTGACTGATTTTTGTTGTTAATGATCTTCATTAAAACAAAGTCATGTTGTTTAAACCTCCGTAGCAAGACTTTTCTATTGTAGGATCTGACGATCCTTTGTTAGTATAACTAACCATGGAAGATAGCATGACTTCGCCTTTCGTCTATTAGAGACAATTGGTGATACCTGTCTTGTAACCATTGGTTTTCATCCAGCTGAGCGTCTATCAACACTCTGAGGGATTCCATTTCCACCTCTATGGGGAGCACTGCTTCCATCCCATAGGTCAATGAGTAGGGGTGTTGATCGATTTCGCAATCATTGAATACGTGAAAGTATACACGGTCAACAAGTAACAAAGTGAAAGTAGAGTATCGTTCCCACGAGGAATTATTTAATAAAAATCCCCAAGTACTAATTCTTAACCAAACTAATTTTATTTAAACAATCTCAAATCGTGATTTTTCTAATTAAGAAAACTAAATTAACTAATTAAACTGAATTACTTTATAAATGAATTCAAATAAATAAAGGTTAAGACTCCAATGTCCCCAATTACAAACTATAAATCAATTATCCAATTATCCCAATTATTATGCCTACTGAATTGTTAACAGGAATTCTCAAATGCCAAAAGTCCTTTTCTAAGTGATCAATTGTCTTCTATTTAATCCAGATTAATCTTGCTATATTCCTATGCAAAACAATTGAATTAAACTCTTTTCAATCCCAATTCCTTATGTGTTACATGCGGCGAAGAGATATTTCCATTCCATTCACAAACCTAATTATTCACTGTGCAAATAACTAAGTCACATGTCATCATGCGCAGTTCTAACCCTAGAATTCCTCTTTCAATTCCTTCTAGAGTAACAAGG
The DNA here is from genome assembly GCA_020205615.1 of Panax quinquefolius. Taxonomy (NCBI): domain Eukaryota; kingdom Viridiplantae; phylum Streptophyta; class Magnoliopsida; order Apiales; family Araliaceae; genus Panax; species Panax quinquefolius. The sequence goes on along the minus strand of CM035156.1, from coordinate 117,160,475 downwards.
TAATTACTGATCAGATAATTAATCAATAAGCATAAGACAAGATAAATAATTCACTTTGACACAAATAATTGGAATAAATTGAATAACTAATTTATAGACATAAAAGATTCAATTGAAATCTTAATAAAAGAAATTTAGTTCATAATTAATGAATTAAAATAAAGAATCCACAACTTAATAAACATTAAAAGATAGAAGTAAGAGAAGAGAAGAGAAGAGAATCTATTGTCAGTAGTCTTGAGACTCCTCTTTTGCTCCTGCTTTGAATCTTCAATGGTCTCCAAGTTGCTTCAATCTCAAAAAATAATAAGAACTAGGGTTATGTTCTAATCTAATGGAGTGTGTGTCTCCTCTAATCTATGTAATCTCCCCTTATTTTATGCACTACATCAAGTATTTATAGGTTACAAGTCCAATTTTTAGCTTAGGAACAAACCCAATTCGATTTGGAGTAAAAAAGGTGTCACAATTCGCCCCAAAATGCGTCCAAGCCTTCCCAGTCTCTTCCCCAAATACTTGTTGTCATTGGCTCCAAGATCTTCTTCCCTGCCTCCCAAATGACCTTCTTGCTGGGCATAGGCTTAAAATGGGTGCCCCGGCGCTAGCACTTGTTCTGACATTTTCTGCTCCAACGTCCTTTGGGAAAATGGTCATAACTTCTTCGTCCAAACTCCGATTTTGATGATTCAAGATGTTACGAAAAGAGGAGAAGTAGATCTATATCTTTCATTAAGTTTTTTGAAATAAGGTCCAGAGCAATACTCAAATTGGCTCTGAAGTGACTGCTATGTAAATGGCAAGCTGAAAACGCGAATCTAGCCACCCCAAACGTCGATCCAAGTAACTTTTGTCCCAATTCCTACAAAACAACGTAAAACATGCATGAATAGACACAATCACTTAAAAACTTCAAAAAAATTAAGTTCAAATGCACTCAATTATGAATATAAAACTTACTCATCAAATACCCCCAAACTTAAACATTTGCTTGTCCTCAAGCAAAAACACAAAAGAACTAAAAATAAACAAACTAACTCAACTACATGAATGCATATGCATGATCTACTTCCTAATATACCTACGAACCCAGTAATAAATCATTATGATATATAGCAACAGGCCTCAAAGATACCAATGATACTCAAACAGTATATCCAATCAAGTCAAAATCCATAACTCTATCCAATTAGTCAATCCAAACATGTCATCACCCATGTTGTGTGTGTGTGCTTGTTAACCATTCTAACCAACCACAGTTCAAGATAATCACATAACAAACTTCTTAGAAGGAAAATTTCAATTCCAATTCAATTACTTTTGTGAACATGACAACTCCGGTTAAAACTAAGCAATTACCAAGTCTAAGGGTAAATACAAGATTTATTTATACTTTTATTCAACCACGAGGGCATTTTTTCTCTTTCTCGTGTTTTATTCATTTTTTTTTCTCATGGCTGTGCAATGTCTTATTCCCTTAGGCCTTTCAGTGCTACCTTAACTAGCCTTCGACCAACGACTCCCAAGCCATTAAGACATTAGGGCGCTAGGTGTAAAGACAATCCCCTCGGGCTTACTTACTCAAGTAACAAAGGCCACAAAACTAGACAAACATGCCACGGTGTTTATTCTCTTTTCTTTTTCTTTTTCTGGATTTTCTATTTTTTTCCTTTTCATCAGTTCTTTATTTTTTTTCCTCTTTTTTTTTTCATTTTCATTTTGTATATATATATCCCATAGATTCCCCAAAACTCAAGATTTTACGTCATTCCAACCTTTGCTGCCAGTTCGCTAATTTCATTAAATTTTAACCAAGATTTTCCCTCAGAAACAAGTTATGAAACCCTTGAACCAAGTGGATCAAAATAGTTAAACTTTAAGTGCTAACCGGTTACATAAGTTTCAGACAGGCTAAGATTATCATTATGATTAAAATTAGAACTCATCATCAATTATCAACATTGTTTAAGTTAACATGCAAAACAATCTTATCATAGGCTGAGCTATGACCACACCAACCGATCACACAGATTCATGCAAAAAAAATAAAAAAAATAAAAAAAAATGCAAATATACTATATGAACACATACTAATGCAACACATATATGAATATACAAATAACTACAATGTATTATATGCAACCTAAAAAACACACAATACTAACACATAAAAAAATGAACTACCATGCAGATAACTAACTATATGTAGTACGACACTAAAATGCCCCCAAACTTAAACTAGACATTGTCCTCAATGACTAAGATAGAAAAATTAAAGCAGAGGTCTTCCCTGAAAATCTAGCAATCTTCCTCCTTGTCCGCTAAGTTTGGAGAATATGTTAGGCACATGGAACAAATTGGGCACCACACTTGAATTTGACTTGAATAACCTGTAAAACCATGATAGAAGCAATTTTATTAAATCCTAAATAAATGCAAATTCAAAACTGCTAATATAAAACCTAATAAAAACTAAAATAAAAATTAAACTTGGGTTGCCTCCCAATAAGCGCTTGTTTTATAGTCTCAGCCTGACTTCTTCAATTCTCTATCCAATTCCCCTTCGAAAATTGAGGAATCCTCCATCCATCAGTAATAATGTCTCTTTTGGGAGGTTCCCATTAGCAAAAACCCTTGAATTGAAGTCACCTAGCATGCTCTTTGGAGATAGGTTCCCTATTAAGAACGTCCAACAACTAGGTGTTTTCTTCATTATGTCTATGATCAGATTGGGGCATTGAAGCTTAATAAACATAATGGAATCTTCCTCTATCTTCTCCTTTTCATCCCACTAAAACTCCACAATTGTACTAGCTCTTATGTCACAAAGAGCTTTGCCGACGACATGACTGCCAATTGGGCATGGTTTTGCAAAACTGCCCGGATTATTGAACTTTGGTGGAGGAGGCACATGGGATACTAATGAAATCGGTTCATCTTTGTTGAATCTTACAGTTAAATCTTCGTCGATCTCCTTTTCTTGATTCCCAATTGTTTCCTCTCTTTCAATATCTTGTGGCTCATCTAGTTGCAAATTTTGTTCGGGCTCTCCATCAGTCTCGGAATCCATGTCAGAGGGCCAAGTGTATTGAGGACGGTTGTTCAACGCATGTGCTATCTGCCCCCAATTGATTTTCCAGATTCTTGATCGACGCACCTAGGCTTTGCATATTCAGCTCTATTTGATTAATTTTTTTTTTCATTTTCCTCGTTCTTTTTATTTCAGAAGCTTTAATAAATCTCTCCAAGACTTCTTCAAAACTTGATTTCCTCTCTGTTTGTTGTTGAGTCTAATTTTGGAATCCGGATGTCTTTTGTTGTCTAGGTGGTTGAGCTTGAGCTTGATTTTTACTCCATGAAAAATCCGGGTGATACCCCCAATCCTGATGATAGTTGTTGGGATAGACATAATTATTGTGGTAATCACCACTATATTGTACCGGCTCAAAACTGATAGCGCATTGATGACTCATATGATTTCCAGCACAATAATCACAAGTATCCGCCACACTTTGATGACGTTGAGCTTCAAAAGCTTCTAACATCCTCGAAAGTGTCTCAATCTGTGCTGACAATGCAGAAAGTTTCTCGAGTCTGTCAATCTCCGATCCCCTTGGCTGAGTCATTCTTGCCATCCTTCGACTCTGTTGGGCTGTGATAACCTCCAATGTCTTCGAAGTTGCCTCAATTTGTATTGGCTCTATAGAAGATGTATTAAGTCCACCAATCCCTGTTTCCCTTGGTTTAGTCATGTACGTGTATGGCCATTGATATGCAAAGTCATCCATGGTACCTGAAAAGAGAGAAATATAGGAAGAGAATTAAAAATAAAAATAAAAATAAAAATGTTTAAATTAAGACTAATTTGATTGAAATTAATATTGGTAAATAATTATTAAATTAATTCCCCGGCAACGGCGCCAAAAACTTGTTGATTGATTTTGAAATCAATGAATACGTGGAAGTATACATGGTCAACAAGTAATAGAGTGAAAGTAGAGTATCGTTCCCACGAGAAATTATTTAATAATAATCACCAAGTACTAATTCTTAACCAAACTAATTTTATTTAAACAATCTCAAATCGTGATTTTTCTAATTAAGAAAACTAAATTAACTAGTTAAACTGAATTGCTTCATAAATGAATTCAAATAAATAAAAGTTAAGACTCCAATATCCCCAATTACGAACTATAAATCAATTATCCAATTATCCCAATTATTATGCCTACTGAATTGTTAACAGGAATTCTCAAATGTCAAAAGTCATTTTCCAAGTGATCAATTGCCTTCTATTTAATACAGATTAATCTTGCTATATTCTTATGCAAAATAATTGAATTAAACTATTTCAATCCCAATTCCTTATGTGTTACATGCGGTGAAGAGATATTTCCATTCCATTCACAAACCTAATTATTCACTATGCAAATAACTAAGTCACATGTCATCAAGCCCAGTTCTAACCCTAGAATTCCTATTTTAATTCCTTCTAGAGTAACAAGGTAATTACTGATCAAATAATTAATCAATAAGCATAAGACAAGATAAACAATTCACTTTGACACAAATAATTGGAATAAATTGAATAACTAATTTATAGACATAAAAGATTCAATTGAAATCTTTATAAAAGAAATTTAGTTCATAATTAATGAATTAAAATAAAGAATCCACAACTGAATAAACATTAAAAGATAGAAGTAAGAGAAGAGAAGAGAAGAGAATCTATTGTCAATAGTCTTGAGACTCCTCTTTTGCTCCTGCTTTGAATCTTCAATGGTCTCCAAGTTGCTTCAATCTCCAAAACTAATAAGAACTAGGGTTATGTTCTAATCTAATGGAGTGTATGTATCCTCTAATCTATGTAATCTCCCCTTATTTTATGCCTTACATCAAGTATTTATAGGTTACAAGTCCAATTTTTAGCTTAGGAACAAACTCAATCCAATTTGGAGTCAAAAAGGTGTCCAAATTCGCCCCAAAACTCGTTTAAGCCTTCCCAGTCTCTTCCCAGTCACTTCAAATACTGGCATGGCACTATAAACCACTGCTCCCCAATGACCCGCTGGGCATAGGCTTAAAATGGGCGCCTTGGCACTGGCACATGTTCTGACATTTTCTACTATGACGTCATTTGGGAAAATGGCCATAACCTCTTTGTCCGAACTCCGATTTTGATGATTCAAGATGTTCCGGAAAGAGGAGAAGTAGATCTATAATATTCATTCTTTGAGGATTTCGAAATAAGGTCCGGAACAATACTCAAATTGTCTCTGAAATAACTGCTGTGTAAATGGCAAGCCAAAAACGCGAATCTAGCCACCCCAAACGTCGATCCAAGTAACTTTTATCCCAATTCCTACAAAACAACATAAAAATGCATGAATAGACACAAACACTTAAAAAAATTCAAAAGATTAAGCTCAAATGCACTCAATTATGAATATAAAACTCACTCATCAAGGAGGTTGCCCCAGTGGAAGTACACATTGAATTTTTGTAGGCTAATAGAGTCAGAGGTAAGAAGTCAAGCCATCCTTTGTGATTGGCGAACAACTTTTGCATGATCTTCTTGATGTTCTTGTTAGCCACTCCAACAGCATTATTCATCTTTGGACGGTAGATGATGGAGTTTAGGTGTTTGATGTGGAATTTACGCACAACTCCTCCATCATTTTATTGTTGAGGTTCTTAGCATTGCCTGACACAATAACCTCTAGTTATCCATATCAACTAATGACATTCTTTATGATGAAAACAATGATAACTTCTTTGGTAACCCTGGGGAAGGAGGCTGCTTCTACCCATTTGGTGAAGTAGTCAATCATGGTGAAGATAAACTGATGCCCATTACTTGCTTTGGACTCGATGGGCCCGATCACATCCATTCCACACATTGAGAAGGTCCAAGGTGAACTCATATTGTGGAGCTCCCTCGGAGGGGCGTGGATAGCATTCCCATGAATTTGGCATTGATAACATCTCTGGACGTGATCATCACAGTCAGCCTTAAGCGAGAGCCAATAATGCCCTATCCTGAGGATCTTTTTAATGAGTAGAGGGCCGCTCTTGTGTGGGCCACATACTCCACCATGGATTTCATCCATGAACCTCTGAGCATGGTTCTTGTCCAGACATCTGAGGAGACCTAGTCGTGCATCTCTTTTGTATAGTGCATCTCCACTCAGGTAGAACATCATAGCTAGTTGATGGATCCTCCTTCTTTCTGTCAAGCTCGCCTCAGCGGGTGTAGATCCATCTCTCAAGTACTCCTTGATGTTCTGATACCAAGGGTGTTGGATGGGAGGTAGCTTAACCGATACTTCTCCAATGTAATCCCCATAGGCTGGAGCCTTTGTAGGAAAAATGGGATGCTTGGTATGTTTTCCTTGTCCAGAATGTTGATCAAGGAGGCCAAAGTTGCTAGCGCATCTACAAAATCATTCCTATTTTGAGGAAGGTTATTTCTTCGAACTCCGTAGCCATCTGTAAAACTTATTGATGGTAAGGCAACAAATATAGCTCTTTGGTGTAATAGATTCCTATGGTTTGTCTGATCACCAATTTTGAATCTCTAAAGATAGTTAATCGCATGATACCCATTGATTGGGAAAGTTTGAGTCCCATGATACAGCCTTCATACTCAGTTATGTTGTTGGTGCTGACAAACTATAATTTGACTAATGACGGACACCGCTCCCCATCTGGGATACTAGAACCGCTGCCCACCTCGTAACCTTCCATTTTAAAAACTCCATCAAAATACATTTTCCATGATTGGTGTGTATCGTACTGATGGTGTTGCTACACTGTCATTACCCCCTTCATCGAGGAAGTATGTTTCTAGGGGTTTGAAAACCCCTTGAAGGTGTGGCGGCCAGTTGATCCGTAATTCCTTGACCTTTAATGGACTTTCACATCACATAGACGATGTCAAATTAATGTAGGATCAACTGCCATCTGGATAGCCGACAATTTAACATGGGTTTACTGAACACGTATTTGAGAGGATCCACGCGGGATATGAGATGGGTAGTGTGACCATGGAGGTAATGTTGTAACCTCATGGAAGCCCATGCTAAAGCACAACAAGTCTTCTCAATGGGAGTGTACTTGTGTTCACTGTTGTTGAATCTTTTATTGAGGTAGTAGATAGCTAGCTCTTGGCCTCTATCGTCTTTTTGTCCTAGTGGGGAACATCATCCCTGAGAGGTACCAAAATAGGAGCGGTAACCAGCTGCTCTTTGATTGTAAGGAAGGCTTTTTGACACTCATCGTTCCATTTCATGGAGGAGTTCTTCCTTAACATCTTGAAGATAGGCTCACAGATTGTTGTGAGTTGGGAAATAAACCTGCTAATGAAGTTGATCCTTCGCAAAAATCCCCATATTTCCTTCTCTGTCTGAGGAATGGGCATTTCTGTAATGGCCTGGATTTTGGAGGGATCCAGCTCAATCCCTTTGTGGCTGATTAGGAATCCTAGCAACTTGCCTGATTTAACGCCAAAGGCGCACTTGGCTGGATTAAACATCAACTTGTTAAAGAGCTTTCTGAGATGGTCTAAGTGGTCTTCTTCCCTTTGAGATTTGACAATGATGTCATCCACATAGATCTCAATCTCTTTGTGCATTAAGTCGTGGAAAAGAGCCATCATGGACCGCTGGTAGGTAGCTCCGACATTGATGAGGACGAATGATAATCGTTTATAGCAAAAGGTTCCCCAAGGCATGATGAATGCAGTTTTCTCACGATCCTCTTTAGCAACCATAATTTGATGGTACCCCAAAAAATAATCAGCAAAGGAGTATATATCGTATTGAGCAGTATTTTCAATGAGTATGTGGATAAATGGCACGGGAATGCTTTCCTTAAGGCAAGCTTTAATAAGATCCTGTTAATCCATGCAAACTGGTACCTTTCCTCCCGTTTTAGACACGGGGACTATGTTGGATAGCCATTCAGGATATGTGGACACCATAATGATGTCGGCTTGAAATTTTTTTACAATTTCTTCTTTAACCTTTAAACTCTACTCAAGTTTTAATCGCCTGAGCTTCTACCTAATTGGCTTGAGTACCTCTTTAATGGGAAGGCGATGGATGACGATATCAGTGGAAAAACCTACCATGTCTTCGTGAGACCATGCAAACACATCCTAGAATTGGGTTAATAGTGAAACCATATCATTCCTTTACTTTGGAGTGAGGTCTGTACCAATCTGGATTAGCTTACGGTTTTCTAAGGTTTCGAGATTAAATGAGGTGGTTTGATCAAGATTTTGTTTGGGTTTATCGTCGACCCATTCATTGATCTTCTGAGGTATCTCAGTGTCCTCTTATATTTCCATCAAGTTTAAGTTCAACTTTTCATCAAAGTTACAATCCTTGTGGAGAAAAGGCACCTCATCAGCAAGTATAGGCACATCTAAGTTCAGAGTTCTAAAAAAAAAATATGCTTTTACTTCATATATGAAAATGTTCAATCATACAAAGTGTTAGCATGTACTGACAAAATAATTGCTAATACTATACAGTAAAGTAAGCAGTTAAAGCTATTTATAGGACAGAGGGAGTTTCTGCCCTTTTTACCCTTGATGACAAATGCAAGGAGTGTTGCTCCAATTTTCAAGGGTGAACTCCTGATGGACGGTAGTGATGAAGTGGTTGTCATCGTCCTCCTTCTCCCGAATAATGACCATAATGTCAGGACAATCATCATCTGGAGTGTATCTATTTATGTGCTCATCATGTAAAATGATGCGTAGGTGAGACAAACTCCTGGCGATGTCTTGTTTACGTCTCCGTTCCTTTTCTTCCACTTCGGGATCAGGAATCAAGACCTCTTTTGCTTTAACCGGTATCGGTTTGGGAAATAGCATAGCTATAACATGGACAAAAATCTTTACTGGAGACCGTACAGGCTCAGGATCTGTAGGTGAAGATAATCATCGTATAGCTAAAGATGAAGGAATCTATTTATGCTTGTGAGGATTCCTGTGACTGGAGCTAGCAGAATAGCCTAATCCAGCTGTCCCTCTTTGACTGGAAACTTGAATTGGGCACTTAATGCCCTGATGATCTTTGCCCAACCCTTGTCAAGGTTGATGACCCAATGACATCATCTCTTGAGTGGTCGACATTACCTCGACAGAAATCTTGGGTGTGAGAGGTGGAGCCCCAATGGGATGGTAATGAGTGTTGCTCACCTCCAGGGCATGGAAACTGATTGGCTCAACTTCTGCGTTGAAGCTGATGAGTGGTATGTCTTCTTGCTTAGGATATTCTGGCTCAGCATTAACAGTGATTAGGATATTGTTGATAATGTATTTAAGTTACTGATGAAGGGTGGAAAGGACAGCTCCAGCCATATGAATCCACGGTCTTCCCAAAACCAGGTTGTATCCTGTGGAGATTTTGAGCACATGAAAGGATACACTAAATGTACGTGGATCAATCTCCACAAGTAGTTTAATTTCCACAACATTTCGTCGGGATCCATCAAAATCTTTGATAATCGTATGGCTTCTTTTGATCCTCTTAGGGTTGATATTCATTTTCTCCAAGGTGACATAAGGGCAGATATTCAAAGATGATCCACCATCTATTAGAACTCCTCCCACCATGTATCCGAAGGACAAAACAGCTATATGCAACAGCTTGTAATGACCAGTCCCTTCGGGAGGTATGTCGTCATCAATGAAAGATATCACATTGTTGTTAAAAATGTGATCAACCAGATGTTGGAATTTTTCATCATCCACTGATTTCGGCAAATGAGCTTCTTCCAAGTCCCTTAACAAGATCTTCCTGTGATCTTCGGAAGAGAAAACCAAGTCAAGTATGGAAATTTGTTGTGGAGCTTCTCTCAAGCTTAAAACCACCTTGGCTTCATTATGGCCCATAGTACGGAGGAACTCTTCAATCCTCTTAATGGGAACTTTCCCCTTTGATTTAATGGTACGTTTTATCACCCGATGGGGAAGATACAGTGGATTCTTCTTCGACACTACAGCAGTTATGTTTGATGTAGATCCTTTAGCCTCTCCATAATTCCATGGTACTTTTTGTAAGTTGACAACATGATACTATTTTCTGTATGGCAAGAGAATTGGCTCTGGTGCAGCCACTTTCAAAGGATTTTTAACATCCTTGAGTTGAATTGTTTGTATTATGAGTGGTCTGGTAGCCAAATCATCCTCAACGGATATAACTACTATGACGTCCTTCCACTTTGCAGGACATATGTTCCCACTCTTGAGTAACAAAGTATCATCATCTGCCATTTACAGGACACCACTATTAATTAAATTATGAATGAGATGGCAGAGTGCCTAGCATTCTTCTATGTTGTGACCGCGAGAATGGGAGTGATACTGGCACACTCCATTAGAATTGAACCATCTTGAATGGGGATTGATTGGAGGTAGAAGAGATTTAATTCTTCCTTCATGAATCAGCATCTGAAATATTTCCTCCATAGGTTGGCCCAGGTATGTAAATTCCCTCTTATTGGCAAAATCCCGATGGGCTTTGGCACTTGCTCTTTTTGCAAATGTATCCTCCAATGTTTCATTTTCTGAAGGCGATGATGGAGTATTCATAACAAAAGGAAGGAGATTAGCATGCTCCTAACTGACTAATTGGCATGTGACTTGGTGTCGATGGATCATTAGTTCTGTCAATTGCTCTACTTGCTTACAAAGAGCATCCATCTTTCGTTCCATCACAAACTGGAATTGTGCGTAATCCCATTTGTCAGCACCATCCTTGCTGGTCTAGGAGGATTCCCCAATTAATCATATTAACCTCTTCTTCTTTGTGTTGAGGAAGAGGGTTGCCTTGCACATAAGGTTGGTTGGGTTTAGTCACCACGATTTCCCTATTGTTGATTAAATCCTAGATCTTATGTTTCAAGGCCCGGCAATCCTGAGTATCATGTCCTGGAGCTCCAGCATGATAAGCACATTTCCGAGTAGCATTGAAACCCTTCCCCTTTGGGTTGGTTGATGTAAGAAGATGTGTAATTTTCTTCTGAGTAGTTAGAAGATTGAGAACATTCTTGAGTGAATCCCCTAGGGGTGTGAACACTCGGTTACGTCGGACTTCTCCACCGTTTGGTGATGTAGGGTTGCAAGACTGCGCTTGAAATGGAGAATAGTTTTTCCTCTAGATAGGCATATTTTGACTGCCTTTCTTACCTTGCAGTATCAAGGAAACACCCTCCTCTTTCTTCTTATGGACCCTCTGGGGGTTTTTTCCATAAGTTCCAGACTAGATTTGCTCAGCAATAGCTTTTAGAGCGGCTAGGTCTTGGATCTTTCCTGACTTCAATCCAATCTCAATCATCTCTCCATGTTTGATTATTTTAGAAAATGGCTTGCCAATGCCAGCTAAGACTCTCTCATAGAAGGGAGCTTCTTCTATGTCTATGAAGGTCATCACCATTTCTGACTCAGTCATAGAGGGAATAACTTGAGTAGCAAGGCATCTCCATCTCTGAGCATATTCTCAGAAAGACTCATTGGCTTATTTCTTGACCTTAGTAATTTGGTACCGGTCCGGAGCCATCTGAGATTGGAAGCTGTACTGACTGACGATGGCATGAGCTAGCTCTTCCCAGCTATGTATCTTAGAATTGTCTAATCTGGTATACCATGATCAGGATTCTCCAGTTAGACTCTTTTGAAACAGCTGCATTTTGAGTTTCTCATCCTCAACATAAGATCTGAGTTCCCGAATAAACACCTTCAAATGTGTATAAAGATCTCCCAACCCATCATACTTTTCAAAGTCAGGAGTCTTGAATTTCTCTCGATAATGAACACCGGGGAATATATAGAGGTCGGCATATGAGACACTCTTGTGTGCTCCAATCCCTTTTATAGACAGAATGGTCTCTTCCATTTGAAGGACTTTTTTCATGATATCACTGGTGTCTGGATATTCTTTGAGATGGGTGTTTTCAGGAATTTTGTTGGACTTATCCAACTGAAGCTCAGGTATTGGATTTTTTTGATTCATACTTTGTGTTCTTCCATGTATAGAGGATTCTGTATATATGGGTATTCGTAGACCCTGAGTAGACTTGTGTAGTTCTTTAAACAAAACATCCAAATCTATAATTTATTTGCTTAATCCGTCAAACTCCTCACGAGAGACAGGAGCAGGATTAGACTGGTCAGATGAAGATATAATTGGCTGTAGGCTCGTGGCCTTCTTGGACTTTGAACGGGTAACATGCCCAATTATTTCCCTATAAAAGCTTATGTAGTTTAGTCTTAGGGAATGTATAAATGTTTACATGCTATCATAATGTGTCCATTTTTAGGAGTATTATCCTACAAAACGGGTGTCAGTTGATAGAATGCTAGGCTCTAATATGTATGTACACATATTCTTCATATTTTCCATTATATAGAGATTTACATGGAATGAAATTACAAGTAATTGTCCTTATAAGTCATTGAAAATGGAAAGCATGAAGAGACTTTCCTCCGCATTTGGTTTATCAGAAGCTGACCTATCTTAGGTTACTCTCGCGACTTTTTGGCATGAAGGTTCCCAGATAATCACAATTTACTTGACAGTAAGTTAATCCGGTCTTTCAACTAGAGCGAATCTGGGTGGTGCCTTTCCTGAGTCTCATTGTAATTAGTCTCCCTACGAGTCCAGTAATCAAACACCAACAAGATAGCCTTCTGAAGGAGAGACCACACAACATACATTCACATACAATGTGTTTCACCGTTATGGAAATGATGACATGTGCGAAGCACTAATATCGTATGCAGATATAGTGTAAAGCATTAAGTGCAGTAAGTAAATGCATTTGTACACATTCATCAAAATATAAATGCAACATCCACATACAAGTATATAAAAATTTTGAAAAGTTTGTAGTAGCGGCTTAAATCCTCTTATTGGTGTCCCCAGCAGAGTCGCCACCTCTCGACGTCGGGATTTTTACTGTCCCTTTTCTATTCTTATCTTTTGGTGTTCTCATGTTAGGTGAGATTTGTTTGAAAACATAAATTGTGAAAAGGTCCGACATTTATATGTTGAAGATTGGACTATAAGAGTTGCCATTTGGTATTTTTAAATGGTTGCACCAACTCAATCGAGAAAAGGTTTGCACATTGACCACGTGATGTAACACTGTTAAACTAGTCTGTGAAATCGAGATTCATTAGGGTCCGGGGACTTGCTTATGCGGAGGGAAGATGTTAGGCACCCCCCGACATTCGTGTTACCACGGTAACTGCCACTTTTTCAATTAAACTATTATATGAATGTGTGTGTGTGTGCGGGTTAATGTGCAATTATTTGGAAGTAGTGTTATGCCTCGTTCAAACCTATATACAAAGGGTTTGAATTTGTGTAAAAATTCAGTTTTAACAAGATATAGTAGTGATGTTTTGTAAAAGAGATTTTTCAAACCCTTATGCTCAATAGTAATTGACACCTTTGATACTTCCATTTTATTAAGTGTTCGGCTTAGTTGCTTTTATTTTCGAGATGAGAGACATCTTCGAGAAAATAAGATATATAGCAGTGCTGAACTTCTTGTGGGCATGAGAGTCGTCTAAGGAAATTCAGACACCATGACTAATGTACAAGTTGTTTACAGCCAAAAATGTCCATCAGAGGAACAGAATCTAGATTCAGAAGACTGAATCTGTGATCACATGATTCCTAGGCTCACATTATGTAACAATTTATATGAAAGATGTAAGCAGTTATATATAAAAGCTCTAAATATATACATATAGACTGTCAACCACCACGAAACGAATTTCATGGGGGACTGAAAATGTAAATATATAAAAGCGGTAAATATATATATAAAGACAAGATCAACCACCATGAAGCACCTCCATGGGGGATCGGAAATGTAAATAAAGCATTAAATACAATCAACCGCCACGAAGTAAACTCTAGGCAGGACAAAATGTAAATAAAGCAGTAAAAACGATCAACCACCACGAAGTAAACTCTAGGCGGGACAAAATGTAAAAAAAGCAGAAAAAGGCCACGAAATAAACTCCAGACCGGACAAAAATGTAAATATATATATATATAAGCAATCAAATGCTCTGAATATAAAATCCAGGCTCATCGAACAGAGTCCGACAACAGTTTATATATAAGTATATATATATATATATATATAAAAGCAATAAATGCACAGGATATAAATCCAGGCTCATCGAACAGAGTTCGACCACATTTTATATATATATATATATATATATAAAAGCAATAAACACTCTGAACGTGAGACCAGGCTCAATTGAGGCATAACTCGATAATGTTAGTCATATATATATATATATATATATATAACAAAATAAAAAGCCACGGACCGAAGTCTGGGCATACACATGTAACACGAGTCTCAACGTGAAGAACGGTGTGTGCAAAATGTGGAGAAAAGGCTTTGAAAGGTATAAGAAGGCTTACAGTGGACTGCCAAAGAAGACTTTTATAGCTTTAAATGGATGAACACTCAGTTCCCAGTGGTAAAAATATAGCAATATATGAGCTCACAAGTGTTTAAAATGAGAAAGCACTCAGTTTATAGTGTGTACAGAGCTAATTAGATAGGGCTTCCTCGCCATTTTCTCTTATAAAATGGCCACCCCAAGCCCTCTATTTATAGAGGGGGGAGCCGTAGGTGCACCTGCGGCTGCCCGGGGTTCCCCGGGCTCCACAGATCCTGCTGTCTCAAAGTATGTGCACGCATGCAATGTGTTATCCGCACGAACTTTCAGAACTTCAATCCGGGCATTCGATTGAGGTGTATAAGACCTGTGTCGAATTACTTTTGTCGAGAGCTACACAAATGACATGGGATTAGAGGTTGTAAGAAGTCAGGAAGATGGGACCATGCCCTTGGTCTTCAAGCTTCAAATTCCATCCGGTGTGTTGTCTTGTGTAGTAGTCACTCGGGATTACAGCTATTTCGTTCTTGTAGGACACTGCTGTGTAGAATGTATGCTGAAATGTGTTGAGATGGCGCACATGTGGGATTGAGGTGGAAAAATGATGATTTTGCCCCTTACTAGGGTTATCTCCGATTTGGGCTGATAAAGCAATCGTTGCTTAGGGTTATCTCTGAGATTGAGCTACTGCAAGTACTGGATGCCCTTAGGGTTGTCTCTAAGGTGTGCCTGACCTCCCAAGGTTATCTCTGGGTTTGGGACTGAGTGCCTCGGGGTCATCTCTGAGGTTGAAGCTGATTGCTAGGGGGCTGAAATGAGCTTTTCTGGGGTTATCTCCAGAACTGCAACTACACTCCTTGGTGTTATTTCCGAGGTTTAAAATGAAACTCCCGGTGTTATTTCTAGGTTTAAATATATTGGGGTGAATATATTGGGGTTATCTCTAAAAGGTGATTCTGCCCTCCTGCAATGTTAGTAACAGGAATGCAAAATTTTTAGTGTCTACACCCCATAAAACAATCAGCAAAGGAGTACATGTCGTATTGAGCAGTATTGTCAATGAGAATGTGCATAAATGGCACGGGAAAACTATCTTTAAGGTAAGATTTATTCAAATCCTAGTAATCCACACAAACTCGCACGTTTCCTCCCATTTTAGGTATGGGGACTATGTTGGATAGCCATTCAGGGAATGTAGACACCATGATGATGCCTGCCCGAAATTTTTTAACAATTTCTTCTTTAACCTTCAAACTCCACTCAGGTTTTAATCTCCTGAGCTTCTGCCAGACTGGTTTGAATCCCTCTTTAATAGGAAGATGATGAATAATGATGTCAGTGGATAAACCAACCATGTTTGGGCTGATAAAGCAATCGTTGCTCAGGGTTATCTCTGAGATTGGGCTACTGCAAGTACTGGATGTCCTTAGGGTTGTCTCTAAGGTGTGCCTAACCTCCCAGGGTTATCTTCGGGTTTGGGACTGAGTGCCTCAGGGTCATCTCCGAGGTTGAAGCTGATTGCTGGGGGGGTTAAAATGAGCTTTTCTGGGGTTATCTCCAAAACTGCAACTACACTCCTTGGTGTTATTTCCGAGGTTTAAACTAAAACTCCCGGTGTTATTTCCAAGTTTGAATATATTGGGGTGAATATATTGGGGTTATCTCTGAGATTGAAAAGGCTTCTTCGGTGGGATTTCAAGAACTGGAATTATTTTGTCCTCTAGGGCTATCTCTGAAAGGTGATTCTGGCCTCCTGTAATGTTAGTAACAGGAATGCAAAATTTTTAGTGTCTACACCCCATAAAATAATCAGCAAAGGAGTACATGTCGTATTGAGCAGTATTGTCAATGAGAATGTGCATAAATGGCATGGGAAAACTATCTTTAAGGTAAGATTTATTCAAATCCTGGTAATCCATGCAAACTCGCACCTTTCCTCCCGTTTTAGGTATGGGGACTATGTTGGATAGCCATTCAGGGAATGTAGACACCATGATGATGCCTACCCGAATTTTTTTTACAATTTCTTCTTTAACCTTCAAACTCCACTCAGGTTTTAATCTCCTGAGCTTCTGCTTGACTGACTTGAATCCCTCTTTAATAGAAAGATGATGAATGATGATGTCAGTGGATAAGCCCACCATGTCTTCATGAGACCATGCAAACATGTAAGACCCCAACTTATTATTAATGAAATTTAATTTTCTCTATTTATTATTTTGAAATAGTAAGGGTTGATTTGATTAATGTGGATAGTTAGGGGTAAAATATGCAAATATTTCAAAATAAGCAAGTGGTTATGAAATATTCATTGTTGTCGGAGAATATTAGATGCTTTGGGAATATTCGCACGACTAGTAGCGAAAGCCCATGTGTGGGCCCCATAACGGAAAGCGATTGGATGAAGAAAGCGACAAATATAAGTTGTTTAAAAATAATTGGCGTGGTTGTTATTCAAGATTATCTTGTTAAAATACCCGGTGGTTAAAACACAGAAGAGTACACGGTATTGCACCAATTATTGATTCTTACGTAAGAAGGCACTACTCAATAATGGTTACGTAATTACTATTCAAGATTTTATCGAGTTAATAATTCTTTGCGTTGATATTTTATATTCTTCATTGTTTCAATAATTGTCATTACACAAGTATTTTTCATTATCGAAGCAATAATTCATATTATCCGAATAATATTATTAGATAACATTATTGGCAATGTCTAGAAAGTTACGTTTAAGGAGAGGTTTGGTCACCTAATGCGCGCCAAGAAGAAGAAATTCTTATTGGAAAGCCCCTCTATCCTGAACCGCACGGTTGTCAATAATGTGATTCTCGTAATATTATTTATGAATAATTAATTATTGATTTATATGATGAGGAAAATATTGATTTTATGAGGATATAGATGGAGAAAATTTTAATGTGACAATTGTTGAAAATTAATATTTTATCTTTTCTCGATAAAATAATTCATTTAAATATATTATTTTAATAATATATTAACGATGATATTTTTACAATGAATGTGGGATATATGAGTATATGAGGAGGAAGAGTATTTTGTGGCATTAAATGTTTAACACATGTTTTGTGTGTTGGTGGACACAATTATTAATAGAAATTTGATTATATACGTGTAAAATCGCTTGGTTTGTGGATTTGGTCAATTTTTATTTGGAATTTGGAAAACCTTTCTTCTCGCAAAGTTGTAGAGAATTGAATTTCCTATAAAACACGCAAAATTCGAATTTTTTCGATGAAAGGGATATTTATTATGAATTATTGAAGTTCAAGTTCAAATAATTAATTTTTGGGAGTTTTAGTTAATTATTTTGAGAAAACGTTTTTGCAACTAAGTTGGCCTCATGTGATTCAAATGGGCTGAGATCAGTTGTCTAAGGTGGGCTAAAGAAAATGTGAAAATATATTAATATTATATTCAATTTTCTCGCTTTGGTGTTCTAAAGCATTTTCCTATAAATAGGTGCCTAGGTTAGAATTGAAAACACACCGTAAATTGAAGTTTTCTCTATTTCTCTCTCGATATATTGAGCGTATTCTTGTGAGTATACTTTGAGTATTGTTAGGCGGTCGGCATAAGTTCCTTCAAAGACTATACCCCGGTATTCCAAATTTAGAAGTACTAATCTTTCGAGGTAAGGGATGTTATTTTCTTCTCAAATGATATTATTTCTTCAATATCATTATCTTTGAAATATTGGTTGGAACTTTTATCAAATTTGGAACTTTTTCATGCTGGGGTTACTATTCATGAGTTACTATTCATGAGTTACTATTCACGAGTTACTATTCACTTAGTACTATTCATGAAGCGTGAAGATGTTTTTTGTGGAATTTCTATCTTTTGGTGTCTGAGTTACTATTCACGATACTGTGACTATTCACGATATGGCACTATTCACCTAAAAATAAAATTTCTTCTTTTGTCCAAAATATCTATTCGGATACTAGCTTTGATTGTATCCATGTTTTGATCATTCTTGAATTTTACACCACTATGATTATTTTTGAGGTATTTTTGAACATGGATAAAACAAAGTAAGAATCCTTAATCCTTAATCCTTGTCATTTTGTTTCTTTGGATTCGTTTCTTTAAAAAATATTTTTCATCATCCTCGGTCTTAAATGATGATATTATTGAATATCTTTGGCCTGAAGTGCAAAGATGAATGATTTTGAAGAATATCTTTTCGTGTAGTGCAAAGATGAGAGGTGTTTAGATGAACATGATTAATCGATGAATATCTTTGGCACAGTAGTGCAAAGATGAATATTTGATTCAGATGTATATTGATTGATGTTACAGGGATAAAAGATAGACAATGAACTTTTAAATTCATACATAGAAGATAGTAGTTTGCATTCTCTACTTAACTCTTCTAATGAATTATTATTTCATTGCATGAATATTGATTTAAAATTTGTTGTCTATTGTATTCTATTAGATTTTTCCTGTTGAAGACTAACGGTAATTTGTTGTATATTATCTTAGTCATAATATTCTTCTTTCTTGGGCTAGTTGAGCTCACCTTTTCCTTTTTGTTCCATTTTTCTTCTCGGGGAGGCGAGAATATAGCGAGTACTTAGTCTGGGTATGGAATGAAGGTTTTAGAAAGGATTGTTTAGTAGTCCTCACCATTTTTGTAAAATAATGTATCAATAAATGTGATGAGGATTTATTTGAGTATAGATATTGTCTAGAAGATAATATTTGTATTCAAACTCACAGTTTTACTATTGTAATAATAAAGTTGTAGTTGTTTCTGTACCATGTATTGACAACTCAGAATAGGTGATGTATACCTATTTTGGGGGCGTCACAAAACACATCCTGGAATTGGGTTAAAAGTGTAACCATGTCATTTCTTTGGTTTAGAGTGAGGTCCATACCAATCTAGATTAGCTTAGGGTTTTCTAAGGTTCTAAGATTGAATGAGGTGGTTTGATTAAGATTTTGATTGGGTTTATCCTCGACCCATTCTTTGATCTCCTGAGGTATCTCAGTGTCCTCTTGTATTTCCATCAAGTCTGAGTCTAACTTTTCATCAAAGTTAAAGTCCTTGTGGAGAGAAGGTACCTCATCAGCAAGTATATGCACATCTAAATTCAAAGTCCTGAAACAAAATATGCTTTCACTTAATATATGAAACTGTTCAATCATACAAAGTGTTAGCTTGTAATAACAAAACAACTACTAATATTATTCAGAAAAGTAAGCAGTTATAGCTATCTACAAGGCAGGAGGAGTTTTAACCCTTTTTTACCCTTGTCGAGAAATACAAGGAGTGCTGCTCTAATTATCAAGGTTGAAATCATGTTGGACTGCAATAATAAAGGGGTTGTTATCTTCCTCTTTTTCTTGAATGATAACCATAATGTCTGGACAATCATCGTCTGGGGTGTCTCTATTTGTGCGCTCATCATGGAAAATTATACGTAGGTGAGACAATCTCCTGACGATATCTTATTTATGTCTTCGTTCCCTTTCTTCTACTTCAGGATCAGGAATCAAGACGTCTTTTGCTTTAACCGGTATCGGTTTGGGAAATAACATAGCCATTACATGGGCATGCACCTTTATCAGAGACTGTATAGGCTCAGGATTTGTAGGTTAAGATAATCGTCGTGTGGCTGAAGCTGAAGGAATTTGTTTATGCGTATGAGAATTCCTATGACTAGAACTGGCAGAATAGCTTAGTCCGGCTATCCCGGTTTGGTTGGGAACTTGAATTGGGAGCTCAATGCCCATATGATCTTTGCCCAACCCTTTTCCAAGTTGATAGCCCAATGATATCATCTCTTGAGTTGCTGTCATTACCTCGGCATAAATCTTGGGTATGAGAGGTGGCGCCCCAATAGGATGATAGTGAGTGTTACTCAGCTCCAGGGCATGAAAACTAATCAGTTCAACTTCTGCATTGAAGCTGATGAGTGGTATGTCACCTTGTTCAGGATTCCGGCTCAGTATTATAAGTGACTAGGCTATTGTTAATAATGTATTTAAGTTGCTGGTGAAGGGTGGAAGGGATGGCTCCAGCCATGTGAATCCACGGTCTTCCCAAAAGCAAGTTGTATCATATGGCTATTTTGAGCACGTGAAAGGATACATAAAAAGTATGTGGACCAATCTCCTTAGGCAGTTCAATCTCTCTGACAGCATTACGTTGGGATCTATCAAAAGCTTTGATAATTGTATGGTTGCTTTTGATCCTCTTGAGATTGATGTTTAGCTTCTCTAAAGTGGCATAAGGACAGATATTTAAAGATGAACCTACACCTATCAGAACTCCTCCCACCATGTATCCGGAGGACAGAACCGCTATGTGCAATAGTTTGCAATGACCAGTCCCTTCGGAAGGTATGTCATCATTAGTGAAAGATATCACATTGTTGTTAAAAATGTGATCAACCAGATGTTGGAACTTTTCAACATCCACTGATTTTGGCAAATAGGCTTCTTCCAAAACCTTTAGCAAAACCTTCATGTGATCTTCAGAAGAGAAAACCAAGTCCAGTATAGAGATTTGTTGAGGAGCTTCTTTCAAGCTTAAAACCACCTTGGCTTCATTATGGCCCATAGTACGGAGGAAATCTTTAATTTTGTCTATGGGAACTTTCCCTTTTGATTTGATGGTAGGCTTTCATCACCCGATGTGGAAGATACAATGGATTCTCCTTCAATACTATAGTAGTTATGTGGGATGTGGATCCTTCAGCCTGTCCATAATTCCATGGTACTTTTTGCAAGCTGAAAATAGGATATTGTGGCCTAGATGGCAATGTGCTTGGCTTTGGTGCAGCCACTTTCAAAGGATTATCAGCACCTTTAAGTTGAATTGCTTGTATTGTGAGTGGTCTGGCAGCCAAATCATCCTCAGCGGATATAACTGCTACAACTTCCTTCCATTTTGTAGGAAATGTGTCCCCACTCTCGAGTAACACAGTGTCATTGTCTACCAACTGCAGGGCACAACTGTCAATTAAGTTCTGAATAAGATGGCGGAGTGCCCAACATTCTCCCGTGCTATGTCCGCGAGAGTGGTAGTGATACTGACATACTCCATTAGAATTGAACCGTCAGGAACGAGGATTGATTGGAGGTATTAGAGCTATAATTCTTCCTTCATTAACCAGCATCTGAAATATCTCCTCCATCGGTTGGCTAAGGTATATAAATTCCCTCTTGTTGGTAAAATCCTGATGAGCCTTAGCATTTGCTCTTTATGCAACTTTATCTTCTAGAATTTCAATTTCAGGAATTAATGGAGTATTCATAACCAGAGGAAGGAGATTAGTATGCTCCTGGCTGACTCCTAGCTGACTAATTGGCGTGTGACTTGATGCTGATGGATCACCAGTTCTGCCAATTAATTAACTTGCTCATACTGAGCCTTCATCTTCCATTCCATCATAAACTAAAATTGTGCATAATCCCATTTATCAGCACCATCCTTGCTAGTTTGGGAGGATTCACCACTATAATTGGAACTCTGTCCACTGCTCCAATTAATCATATTAACCTCTTTTTCTTTGTATTGAGGAAGAGGGTGTTCTTACACATGAGGTTGGTCAGGTTTGGTCACGACGATCTCACTGTTATCAATTAAATCCTGGATCTTATGTTTCAAGGCCCAACAATCCTGAGTATCATGTCCTGGAGCTCCAGCATAATAGGCACACTTCCAGGTAGCATTGAAACCCTTCCCATTAGGGTTGGCTGGTGGAAGAAGATGGGTAATTTTCTTCTAAGTAGTCAGAAGATTGAGAATATCTTTGAATGAGTCCCCTAGGGGTGTGAACACTCGATTACGATAGACTTCTCCACTCTTTGGCAATGTAGGGTTGGAAGACTGTGCTTAAAAAGGGAAGTAGTTTCTCCTTTGGATAGGCATTTTTTGACTACCTTTTTGGCCTTGTAGTATCAAGGAAACATCCTTTTCTTTCTTTTTATGGACCCTCCTGGGTTGTTTCCATAATTTCCAAACTGGATGTGCTCAGCAACAACTTTCAGAGTGGATAGGTCTTGAATCTTTCCTGACTTCAATCCCATCTCTCCATGTTTAATAATTTTAGAAAATAGCTTACCAATGCCTGCTAAGACTATCTCATAGAAGGGAGCTTCTTGTATGTCTATGAAGGTCATCACCAATCCCGACTTAATCATAAAGGGAATAACTTGAGCAACAAGGCGCCTCCACCTTTGAGCATACTCTCTGAAAAACTCATTAGATTGTTTCTTGACCTTGGTAATTTGGTACCGGTCAGCAGCCATCTTAGACTGGAAATTGTACTGGCTGAGGAAGGCATGAGCCAGCTCTTCCCAACTATGAATCTTGGAGTTCTCTAATCTGGTATACCACAATCGGGCTTCTCCAGTCAGACGTTTCTGGAACAGTTGCATTCTAAACTTCTCATCCTTGGTATAAGATTTGAGTACTCTATTGAATACCTTCAAATGTAAGGATCTTCCAACCCATCATACTTTTCAAAGTTAGGACTCTTAAACTTCTCTGGATAATGAACATCAGGGAATATACAAAGGTTAGCATATGAGACACTCCTGTGTGCTCTAATTCTTTAAATAGACAGAATGGTCTCTTCCATTTGAAGGACTTTCTTCCTGATATCACCAGTGTCTAGATCTTCTTTGAGATTGGTAATTTCAGAGGTTTTGTTGGACTTATCTAACTAAAGATCAGGTACTGGATATGCTTGGTCAAAACCTTGAGTTCCTCCCTATGTAGAGGATTCTGTATGTATGGGTATTTGTGGACCCTGTGTAGACTGGTGTAGTTCTTTAAGCAGAATAACCAAATCTGTAATTTGTTTGCTTAATCCGTCAAACTCCTCACGAGAGATAGGAGCAAGATTAGTTTGGTGAGATGCAAACATAATTGGTTGTAGGCTCGTTGCCCTTTTAGACTTTGAGCGGGTAACAGGCCCGATTATTTCCCTAAAAAAAACTTATATAGTTTAGTCTTAGGGAATGTATAAATTTTACATGCTATGTGATGTGTTTGTTTTAGGAGTATTATCCTACAAAATGGATGTTTGCTGTTTGTAATACAGGATAGCATGTCATATTATAAATTATGCATGTTATCCCAGTACAATGAGATTGATATGGCATGACATTACAAGTAATTGAATATATGAGTAATTAAAAATGGGAAAGTATGAAGAGACTTCCCTCCGTGTTTGGTTTATCAAAGGCTGACCTATCTTAGGTCACTGTCGCGGCTTTTTGGCATGAAGGTTCCCAGATCATCGCAATATACTTGACATGAAGTTAATTCGGTCTTTCAACTAGGGCGAATCTGGGTGGTGCCTTTCCTGAGAGTCATTGGAATTAGTCTCCCTACGAGTCCAGTAATCAAACACCGACAGGATAACCTCCTGAAGGAGGGACCACACAACATACATTCACATACAATGTGTCTCACCGTTATGGAAATGATGACATGTGCGAAGCACTTTAATATCACAAGTAGATACAGTACGAAGCACTAAGTGCGGTAGGTAAATGCATTCGTACACATCTATGTAAATGCAAATGCAATATCCACACACAAGCATATAACAGTTTGAAAAGTTTGTAGTAGCGGCTTAAGTCTTCTTACTGGATGTCCCCTGCAGAATCGCCACCTGTCGACGTCGGGATTTTTTATTGTCCCTCTTTTGTTCTTATCTTTTGGTGTTCTCATGTTAGGTGAGATTTGTTTGAAAAAACAAGTTGTGAAAAGGTCCGACATTTATATGTTGACGATTGGACTATAAGAGTCGCCAGTTAGTATTTTTAAATGGTTGCACCAACTCAACCGATAAAAGGTTTGCACATTGACCCAATGATGTGACACTGTTTAACATGTCTGTGAAACCGAGATTTGTTAGGGTCCGGGGACTTGATTATGCGGAGGGAAGGTGTTAGGTACCCACCGACATCCGTGTTACCACGGTGACCGCCACTTTTTAATTAAAATGTTATATGAATGTGTGTGCGTGTGTGGATCAATGTGCAATTATCTGGAAGTAATGATATGCCTCGTTAGCACCTATATTCAAAGGGCTTGAATTTGTGTAAAAATTCAGTTTTAACAAGATATAGCATTGATGTTTTGTAAAAGAGGTTTTTCAAACCCTTATGCTCAATAGTAATCGAGGCATTTGATACTTCCATTTTATTAGATGTTCGCAATTGATATATATCGATCCGAGCTTCGGTCATTAATATATATATATATATATATATATATATATATATATATATATATATATATATATATATATATAAGCAATAAACGCTCGGACGTGAGTCTGTGCTCAATCAAGCATAACTCGATAATGTTAATATATATATATATATATATATATATATATATATATATATATATATATATATATATACAAAAGAAATAAAAAGCCACGGGCCGAAGTCTAGGCATAAGCACACAACAAGACTCTCAACGTGAATAACTGTGAGTGCACAGTAGTAGAGAAAAGCTTTCAAAGATGTAAGAAGGCTTATAGTGGACTGCCAAAGAAGACTTCTATAGCTTTAAATGGATGAAAACTCGGTTCCCACCGGTAAAAATATAGCCAAATATAAGCTCACAAGTGTTTAAAATGAGAAAGCACTCAGTTTATTGTGTGTACAGAGCAAATTGGACAGGGCTTCCTTGACTTTTCTTCTTGCAAAATGGCCACCCCAAGCCCTCTATTTATAAAGGGGGGAGCCGCAGGTGTACCTGTGGCAGCTCGGGGTGCCCCAGGCTCTGCGGGTCCCGTCATCTCGAAGTACGTGAACGCATTCAATGTGATGTCTGCTCGAACTTTCAGAATATCAATCTGGGCATTCGATCGAGGTGTATAAGTCCTTTTTTGGAGTGTTGATGTCGAGAACTACAAAATGACATGGGATTAGAGGTTGTACGAAGTTAGGAAGATGGGACCATGCCATTGGTCTTCTAGTTTTCAAATTTTATCCAGTGTTATTTTGTGTAGTAGTCACTCGGGATTGGAGCTATTGGTTCTTATAGGACACTGTTGTGTAGAATGTATGTTGAAAGGTGTTGAGACGGTGTGAATGTAGGATTGAGGTGGAAAAATGATGATTTTCCCCTCACCGAGGTTATCTCTGGTTTGGGCTGATATAGCAGTCGTTGCTCAGGGTCATCTCTGAGATTAGGATGCTGTAAGTGTTGATTGTCCTCAGGGTTATCTCTGAGGTGCTCTTAACCTCTCGTGGTTGTCTCCGAGACTAGAACCGAGTGCCTCGGGGTTATCTCCGAGGTTGAAGCTGACTGCAGAGGTTGAAAATAGCTTTTCCGAGGATATCTCCAAAACTGTACCTGCACT
The DNA here is from genome assembly GCA_020205615.1 of Panax quinquefolius. NCBI lineage: Eukaryota > Viridiplantae > Streptophyta > Magnoliopsida > Apiales > Araliaceae > Panax > Panax quinquefolius. The sequence goes on along the minus strand of CM035156.1, from coordinate 117,134,657 downwards.
CCCCAGGGTTGTCTCCGAGGTTATAACTGAATCTCCCGGTGTTTTTTCTAGGATGAAACTTATTATCTCGGGGTTATCTTCGAGATGAAAGAACTTTCTCCGGTGTTATTTCTGGAACTTGAACTGCATCCCTCGGGGTTATCTCTGAGGTTGAAACTGGAACTCTCAGGGTTATCTCCGGGATGGGACTGATTATCTCAGGGTTATCTCCGAGTTGGTAAGAACTAAGTATCCCAGGGTTATCTCCGGGATTGAGCTGAGCTATCCTCCAGGGTTATCTCTGAAAGATGATTCTGCCCTCCTGCAATGTTAGTAATAAGAGTTCAAAAAAAATTCAAGTGTCTACAACTGCTACGGGGAAGTACCACGGGGGCCTTCTTCATGGATTTCTCATAACCGATTTGTGCCGCAAAGCTGGAGTGCAATGGTATACCTCTGAACCGATACAACAACCAATGGTTATAATCGACCATGCTACCATTGAGAAGTACAAGGTATGGGAGGGGGCGAGATCACATCCAAGAGAAGGTTATATCATGATTCGATAACCCTCACCCCAGTTGCAATGATCCAATGGAGGAGCAACATTCTCGAGGTTCACAGAATCAATTTTTATGGCTGGCTCAATGTCGGGATTTGATGCTTCAGTACAATGTTAACGCTTTCAACACTCTTACTAAAGCATTTTCTCACTGCAATTCGAGTGCCGGTCCGGTGTCCATGCACGTTCCTCTTGTTCTCCTAGCATACGCTCCTTTGGACGACGACGAGCAATGACTCGTCTTTTAGGGAAGTCATCACGCTTTTATTTTCTTTATATTGACGTAATGGGGACATTACTTGAATTAAGTTTGGGGGGTTTTATTTTTTGTTAGATTAATTAATTTTGTTGGTGATATCATATAATATTCATAGTTCATAGTTAGTTTTTGATAAATTATTATAATTATTTTGTTGATAATGACATTTAGATTAATTCATTCATGCATAAAAAAATTGAATGTTTTACAATTGCATTTAGTTCATCTTGCATGAATCCAGCTATTAGATAGTAAAAGTCTATTTTTGTCAATGATGATATTAGAATTGTGTAGACAAGTGTACTATTGATTATTAAGGCTTTGATGTGCTTTTCTGGTATGAATTGAATCTTTTTCTGTTTGAATCTGGTATAATCAGGTTAGCACGATATAATCAATCTTGTTGACTGATTAAATTTAAATTGACACGTAATCGAACTCTTAAGGATACTATTAGTTTAAATGAAGAATGATGAGAATGGGTAGTGATGGCTAAAATTAGGCAAGAACCTAAGTTTGGGGGGAAAATTTGGAGTATATGAGCTTTATTCATAAAAAAATGAATAAACACTGTGGCTAGTCTAGTTTCATGGCCTTTGTTACTTGAGTAAGTAAGCCTGAAGGGATTGTCTTTACACCTAGCGCCCAAACGCCTTAATAGTTTGGGAGTCATTAGTCGAAAGCTCGTTAAGGTAGCATTGAAAAGCCTAAGGGAATAAGACAATGCATAGCCATGAGTATAAAAATAAATAAATAAATAAAATAGGAAATAAGAGCAAAAACCCCCGTAAATGAAAAAAAATAAAGCATAAGTACCCTATGTTGACCCTTGATATTGGTAATTGTGTGATTTTAGTTGGATCTTGACTGTTTTTTGAATTTCTTGAGTTTACACTGTGTGATGCCTTTAAAGAGACCTATTATGTGTTGTATTTAGCATTATATCAGTTAGTATGGTTGTTAAGCACACACACACACACACTATATTTGTGTTGACGTTGAGATTTTTATTTGTCCCTTTCTGTTCTTATCTTTTGGTGTTCTCATGTTAGGTGAGATTTGTTTGAAAAAAAAAAGTTTGAAAAGGTCCGACATATATGTATATGTCAATGATTTGACTGTAAGAGTTGCTAGTTGGTATTTTTTTCAAGGTTGCACTAACACAATCGGAAAAAGGTTTGCACAAAGACCTAGTGATCTGACACTATTAACTGGTCTGCAAAACCTAAAATTCTTTAGGGTCTGGGGGCTTGATTAAGCAGAGGAAAGGTGTTAGGCACCCCCCCCCCCAACTTCTGTGGTGACACAGTTACCGTCACTTTTCAATTTAAACTCTTATCTAAATGTGTGTGTATGTAGGTCAATGTGCAATCATCTGGAAGTAGTGATATGCCTCATTTGCACCTATATAAAAAAGGGTTTGAATTTTGTATAAAAGTTCAATTTTAACGAGATATGGCAATGATGTTTTGTAAAATAGGTTTTTTAAACCCTTGTGCTCAATAGTAATTGAGGCCTTTGATACTTCTATTTTATTATGTGTTCAGCTAGATTGCTTTTATTATTTTTTGAGATGCGATGCATCTTCGAGAAAATAAGATACATAGCAGCACCGGACTCTTTGTGGGCATGAGAGACATCTAAGGAAATTAAGACACTATGAATAATTTACAAGCTTGTTGCAGCTGGAAATGTCCACCATGGGAACCGAATCTAGATTCGGGAACCGAATCTGTGATCACATGATTCCTAGGCTCACATGATAAAGCAATATGTACAAAAGCTAAAATAAGAACTAGATTTGAATAAATCAAAACTATTTCAGCTACATCGGTTCCAGTTTAGTCATCATGAACCGATTAAAGTGTGAAATAGCCAGATTCAGGTAAATCTAACCCGTAGGCTGATAAACAATTATATATATATATATATACAAGTAAAACACCTATTTAGGAATACTCTATATAAGAATAACCTCTATAATATTATAAAAAAAATTGATCCCAATTTGGGCCAGTTATAAATAAGAAAACATCTAAATTATAATATGTTATATACTTTCTAAGTCCCGCATTAAGAAACTATACTTCTATATTGTAATAATTTCATATATATATATATATATATATATATATATAGAGAGAGAGAGAGAGAGAGAGATATAATATTAATCTTAAAAGACTACATTTTTATAAAAGACTACATTTCCTATAAAGACTACATTTCCTATAAAAGACTACACTTTCCTAGTTTGAAAATCTAAATAATTTATGTTTTCTTTAACTTTGCATAAATATTTTTTGAATAATAATTATTAGGGAGTTTTTATTGGTATTTTTGTTAAAGTGGATATTTTTGGGTGTTCGGAAAATATTTTGTACCAATACCTCTATTTAGTAATAACCTCTCAATCAGAATACAAATAGTTTGGTCCCAAGTCTATTCCTAAATAGAGGTTTTACTGTATATATATATATATATATATATATATATACAGTACCGATCTTGTCAGGGAGCCCTGATTTTAACTAAAATCCGAACTTCTTTTTTCAACCATGGGATGATATCCAATGGTTAGGACTGGAAGCTTTTGGGGGGAAAAGACGAGGATCTGATCGGGTAAAAAAAGGACTGGTCGGGTCAAAAAAGGACTCCTCTCTCTTTTTCCTAAATCACGAGACTCTATCTTCTACGCAAGTCGCCCGACGAAAAAAGGCTCGTGGTCTCTGTCTCCAGCCAAAAACTCACAGCAAAACTAAAACTCGTGGTCTCTGTCGCCTTTCGAGTAACCGTGTCTCTTTGTCTCCCAAGGTAATTTCTAATTTTAGGTTCTAACCGCGATATCTTGGGATGGTTTTATTTGAATCTATTGGTTTTTTTGCTGTATTTCATAACTGTGATCTCTCTATCAAGTTTTAGAGCACTGGGTCCTCAACTTGGTTGCCATAACGCGAAAAGTGTTTTGGGAGAAACTTTTGATTGAATTTAGAAGGTATGTTAATCTATCTAATAGTCTTACTCCTACAATATAAGATGATACTTGATATACCTAGAGACAGCTCTGCTATGTCCATTGGTATTCAAAATCTTTGTTTAAGCTATACCATTCTGTTGAGGTTCCTAGATCAATAATAATAACTTTGAACTGGGGAAGATGGAATCTCTGTTCACAAGGTGGAGACATCTATATAAAAAGTGCCACATACTACATTTTTTTATTTTTTCACTGCATCTCATAATTTTTATTTGATATTTGGGTCTCTCATTTGGAACATTCTTTGTTTTATAACAAAAGCTATGGTGTTTTAAGGGTGAAAACTTGTGCAACTGCTAGTCTGAACTGTATAATTCTTTTTGTGCGAATATACTCTTTTTATTGATAGACAAAGTCCTTGCTCTTGACAACTAGATTTGTATAGTAGAATCCAAAAAAAAATTTAGCCATGCGAGTATATAAATTTTATGCTCGTGTCAAAACATTACTAGGCAGCTTCTTTTTATTAAAGATAGTTATGAAAAGTCCTTGCTCAGGTGCATCATATTGTTTTAGGAATCTCCTTTAAGTTAATATACAATATAGAGATCATAACCTCACCTCAGTATGATAGAATCAAGAATCTATGTAGAATACAAAATAGTATATATATATATATATATATATATATATATATATAAGATTTAGGTAGTTTTAACTGCTCCTGTTGTATTTAACCATTTGGGTATAACATTGAACTATTTTTGTTCATGTGTAATGATCTGTGGATTACCAACTGTGGAATGTCTCTAAAACGTTGCAATCTTATGGTGGTTTTGACAAATAAGGTTCAACAATGGCATGTCTACTTCAAGCGACATGAGCATTCAAACTCATGATACCCGATTTCGAAACAAGATGTGTTATTATCGCCTGAGAACTACTGTGAGAATATCTGAATCAGAGAAGAATCCTGGAAATCTCTACTATGACTGTCCAAGGGAGAAGGACAAAGGAAAATGTAAGTTTTGGGACTGATGCAATCCAATTGGGTATGGTGAACCCAACTCCGTTGATGAAGCACACGTGCAGCTGCGCAGCAATGATGATACTCGACTTGGAGTCATTGAAATCAATGTGGCAAATCTTAAACACATCATCAATATCATCGTGTTCTTTTGTGGGCTAGGCTTGGTAGTCTCGTTCATGGCACTTGTTAAGTGATTGTAAAAATTGAGTACTCTGCTACCCTAACTGTAATGTCTGTTTTCATTATCTTGTTAAGTGATTGTAATGATTATCTTATTGCAACTGGGTTAAGAAAACATTACTTTTCAGACTCCTTGTCATGACTCAGACTTTTAGATTCTCTATTTTTCACTTTTCAAACATAAGGATTATGTAATCAGTTTGGTAGTTTATTCAAGTTTTAGAAATACACATAAATAAGTGAAGGGCTAATCATTCCTGATTCCACCATATTTAGGAGGCTTATTTTCGAGGCCTGTTTTCTTTCTTTGAGAATCTCAAATATAAGTCTTGTGAGAATTTAACTATTTGTGTTACAGACCAAAAAAGGAAAGCAGCTACCAAACATTATAAGAACCAAATTTACCATTTTTTTTTAAAATTGAAAAATAGTATTTTGTTTTAGAGAGATTGGATACAATGGAGAAACAAGTGAGAACTAGTGTCACTATCTTGCATACACACCATACATATATTTGTGTAATTGAAACAAGTTGTTACTATTGAGCCTACCAAGATAGAAATGCATGATTTAGCATATCGAGATTCTTTTTTTTCTCATCCTTAAAATACTCAAACAACAGATTAGCATCATGACCCTTTAAAGCACTCCTCCTATCTTTTTCAGCATTATAAAGATCTCATGTTGTACATCCAACATTTTCAAGACCTCCAACTTCAATCTCTAAAATACTTATTTGTTTCCATGTTGGCACATTAGTTTTTAATAGTTGTTCTGTGAAATTTCTTTTGGCAAGTGTCACTACACAAGGAGAGTGCAACAAATGTATTTTTCTTGGGGTTGTAAGAGGATGGTTATGACCCTCAACAAATTGTCTAATAACAAACCCCCCCCCCCCCCCCGCATCGGTCCGGTCTTTCACAACTACCACTCTCGTACTACAAGCAGCTCTAGTTAGGCCCCGTTTTTGTACAATCTGTTGAGTTTTGTTGGGCACAATTCTCCTCAACCCTTCTTTATAACAAACAAATTCCTTTCTAATTATTTCACTATTAGGACTCTTCTTACTAAAATTTAACCACGTACAAAATCCACCTTCTCTACCATAGTTGTTATAAAAGTCGAGAACATCGCCTAAGTTATGAAAATGTTGCCCAATTTTTGGCATCAACTCGTTTTCAACTTGCGGAGTGTAAAGTTGTTGAGAAGAATTACCAGATGATACCATTTCTGTCTCTTCTACACAATGTTGCATTCTGCAACCCCAACAAGTATACAACTCAGAATAAAAATCAAGCATATATCAGAAATACATATATATATATATATATATATATATATGATTTAAAAAAAATACACACACACACAAGTAATAATCCTGAGGAACGAACACTAGCCTCTGCCAAAGCAATTTGTAATAGTGTTTATGTCATTGCCACAAATGCAAGCAAAAGACTCCTTCAAACCAGCAATCAGTTAATTTTCATTTGAGATAACCCAATTGAAAATTAACTATTAACCCACAAAGCGCTAACCTTATAGTCGATCAATTAAATTCTATTGACAGAACTTAGTTTTAAATTCACTACTAACCATAAAGTTTTAACCTTTACTCAATCAATTAAATATTTATATTGAACAAAATTGAATTTCTATTACTATGACATAAAAGTTCGGCCGTTCACTATGACATATTTATATTGAACCAAATTTATTCAAGGAAGAAAGTACAAAAACCCTAAACCCTTACCCGTTTGTGTTCAACCTCGGTCAGAATCTTGGGAGACAGAGACAAAGACAGAGAGATTCAGTTCATGTTCAACTTCGGCCAGAATCTCTTTGGGATGGAGCGCGATGATTTCATCCAGAGCTTTGTGAAAGAAAGACGTGATTTAGAAAAACGAGAGAGGAGTTCTTTTTAACCACGAAGCTTTGTGTTCAATTACGAGTTTTAGTTTCACTGTGAGTTTTTACCCGGAGACAGAGACCACGAGCCTTTTTTCGTCCTGTGACTTATGTAGAAGGGAGAGTCTCGCGATTTAGGAAAAAGAGAGAAGAGTCCTTTTTTGACCCGACCAGATCCGCGTCTTTTGTTTTCCCCAAAAGCTTCTTTTTCTGGGCCATTGGATATCATCCCCTGGCTGAAAAAGGAAGTTCATATTTTATTTAAAATTAGGGCTCCCTAACTAGATCGGTACAGGTACGGTATATATATATATATATATATATATATATATATATATATATATATATATAAGCAATAAAAGCCACGGATCGACGATCCGAGCATACACACACAACACGACTCTCAACGTGAATAAGTATGTGTGGATGGAAGTAGGGCTGATCATTCGGTTATAACCAAACGGAATAGGCTATTCGATTATAACCGAATACTGAAATATCCCTATTTTCAATATCCGAACTAATAACCGAATTTTAGTAATAACTGAATAACCAAATACCGAATTATTGAATTATAAATTTGGTATTTCGGGTAATAACTGAACACTGCTATCAAAAATAACACCCAAAATTATGAATCCACAAAATGCCTAAATATGTTATCCATACCAAAATTGAAGAGTCACATGCAGTGAGATTGAAACAAATTTTTTATCTTATTGCAGTTAATTTTGGGAAAAGATCCGATTATGGATATTCCCAACTGTGCTCAACAGACCAATCAGGTCTTCCATGATCGGTCACCAGCTGATGTAGCCTATCCGCCGGCGAAATTGATGACGACCCACAACTGGATTTTGACTCCCAATCAAATTTAACCCAAGAATTGAGCTCTCTATTATATTCCGGCCATGACAAACACTTTCCCATAAAATCTTTTCCTTCCTAAGACAACTTTTCGGGAATCTCTGGCACCTCCTCCCTAACCCCAATCCTTATCAACAGCCTTCCAAAATTAGACTATCACCGAGCATCTCCATGCCAGAGCTCCGGTCACCATCTCAACACCTTGGGAGTTAGGATGAGAGGCGGATAGGTTGAGAAAGTGAGAAGTGAGAGGCGGAGGCCAAAAATTTAAGATTTGGGATGAGAGAGGCGGAGAGGCAGGAGAGGGAGAGTGAGATGAAAATTTGGGAAATGAAAATGGTTTAGTGCAGTCTGCTATTCCTAGGAAGAGAATGACGTAATGTAGGAAGACAATGAATATTATATATATGTGCAGACTTCGGTGGTGAATAGAATAGAATTTATATAAGTATAAAATTCGGTTATTGGGGGTATCCGAATAGTTTGATTTTTACTGCCGAACCCAAAATTGAATACTGAACAAAATATCGGATATAACCGAAATTAGAAAAAAAAAACGAATAACTGAAATAATTCGGTTTAAAAAATTCAGTTATGTTTGGTAATTCGGTTTTACCCATTTTTTGCTCACTCCTGGATGGAAGTGAGAAAAAGGATTAAGAAATCTAAGATGTCTTACACTGGGCTGCCAAGAAGACTTCAGATAGCTTCTAATGAATGAATACTCAGTTTCCATCTATTAAATATAGCAAAACACGAGCTCACAAGTGTTTAGAAAAAGAAAGCACTCAGTTTAAAGTGTGTGTAGAGTAAAATGGACATGACTTCCTCGCCTTTTTCTTTCTTAAAATGGCCACCCCAAGCCCTCTATTTATAGAGGGGGGAGCCGCAGGTCCACCTGCGGCTACCCGGGGTGCCCTAGGCTCTACGGGTCCTGCCATCTCGAAGTACGTGTATGCATGCAACGCATTGTCCGCTTGAACCTTCATAACTTTCAATTTGGGCATCTGATTGGGGCGTGTAATACCTTTTTGGAATGCTATTATCGAGAGCTATACAATGACATGGGATAAGAGGTCGTACAAAGCCGGGAAGATGGGTCCATGACCAGATCTTCAAGTCTTCAAATTCTATCTTGTGTACTGTCTTACGTAGTAGTCACTCAGGATTTTGAGCTATAGTTCATGTGGGACACTTTTGTGTAGAATATGGGTTGAACTATTTTTGAGATGGCACAAATGTAGTATTGAGGTGGTAAAATGATGATTTTTCCCTTCACTAGGGTTATCTTTGGCTTTGGGCTGATCCAGCAGTCGTTGCTCAGGGTTATCTCTGAGGTTAGATTGGAATCTTGGGGGTTAGAACGGACTTTTCCGGGGTTATCTCCAGAACTGGAATTGTATCACTCTGGATTATTTTCGAGGTTGGAACTGAATCTCCTGGTGTTGTCTCCAGGATTGCAAATGAGTATCTCGGGTTTCTCCGAGATTGAAAATTGAGGATTCTGGGGTTGTCTGCGGGACTGAACTAATTTTGACTTCCAAGGTTATCTCCAGAAGATGATTTTGCCCTCCTGCAAGGTTAGTAACAGGAATGCAAAATTTTAAGTGTCTACAGATGCCCCTCTTTATCATATTCATGTGATATAATGGCATGGATAGGATAAAGAATACTAGACACTTGAAATGTGACAAGATAATCATGATGCAATGTAATGTAGCATGATGTATGATGAAATGTAGTTTGTTGGACCATTTTCTAATGGGATGTGATGACTGTCTACTCCCACAACTTATGTTGGGGAATGAAGCTATCACTGATGATCCTAATGAATTGCTTGGATGTCTACTCTAAAGCTCACAAGAACCTCCAGGATGTTGACATTGGGGTTATCACCAAAGTCCTTAATCATGAATATAGACTTCCCACTGAATATGTACTTCTCATGTACGAGAGACACTTTGGGAATTGTGCTTTGTCTGATGAAGACTTGTATAACAGATTCCATCATCGGTCCTCCTCGATGAGGATGGATTTCCCTGGTTTGTATCGCCAAGTCTTTCCAGTGCTTTGTTGGAGTTACTGCCAACAGTATTGTGTGGTCAGGGCTGCCTGACCTTCATTAAAATGTCCTTCAACGGTTATTGTCATTAGACCACGTCTAATACTTCATGGGTTTAATTGTGTTGGTTGAAATCTAATTACGCTCACACGCAAGTGCACGTGGTCGACAAGTAATATAATGATAAGTAAAAGTATCATTCTCACAGAGATTACTGTGAAATTAATCCTAACAATTACAAGTTTTCTATTATTCCAAATTTTATTAAACTAACCAAAATAATGATTATAAATACGAAAAACTTAAAATACCAATCAATCAACACAATTTAAAAATTGTAATGTCAAGCAAATATTGGAGAATTAGGCTTACAACTTCACTTTAAGTCTCACTCTAATTACCACACCTTCTTCCAGTTTAACTCACTATCTCAGTTTATTAATCAAGAACACTTAGGTGGAATTAGCCATCTCTCGATGCACTAATTGGAACGACCCCAAAATTCATACAATTTATAAAAATATTAACCAATCTAAAATTTGACCCAAAACACATGTTCATACTTTATTTTCATGTTTTAAACACATTTAACGAATTTGATCGCCACGGCTTCGTTATTTAACCGATTAACATGATTTAAACTACGCCGCTTTCGTTTCTTCACATACTAACATAATCCAACATTAATTTACATATTATAACACATATTAAACATGAAATTTTATACTTTCTTAAGCCATTTTTCATACATAAACACTGTTATCCCAATTTCGTCCTACAATCCCAATTTCACGTGTTTGATACTCAAACAATCACTCATATACATTAACAGATTATAAATCCTTTACAACATAATTACCAACTATTCTAGGAAATTATCCACCTAATTTCTTCCCTTTTTCCCAAAAACTTAAGAATGCCAACCATAATTTTCATGGATTCTCTTACTACAATCATGTATAAATATCAACCATATATGATGATTATCAGTTTAAAATCTATATATACAAATATATATATCAATCCAACATGAATTAGCAATAAAATTTCAAAAATAAGGGTTTTCACTAGAATAAATTATACCTTGTTCGTTTGGTTATTTGCTAGCAAAAAGATGATGATGATTAGGTTTAGAAATTTCCCTCCTTCCTCTTGAAAATCACAGAGAACTCTCTCTTGCTTCCAAGCTCTCTTCTCTAAACTCTGCTCTAAGGATATAGAAGAATATGTGAAATAAAAATAAGCCAACTGATAATCGTGAATATCAGTTAGCAAAACCAATAGGCGTAAGTTACAGTAAGCCAAAGGCCATAGGGCCTTGTTTGGCTACCACCTATCCCCCAAACTAGATTATTTTAATAATCTTTATATTATATAGTTTCATGTCACACCATTAAATTAATTTAATTAACTCATACTTATAATTATAATAATTATAATAATTATAATACCCATTGTAATATAATTAATAAATCTTTACATATCTAATTTAATTAATAAATTAGATCAAAACAACATTTTATTTAATTTAATTATTTTCTTAAATATTAAGCAATTGATTTAATTTAATTATTTCCTTAAATTAAGTCCTTCAAATAAAATTAACATTATTCAATTTAATTTACATTAATCAATTTAGTTACTAAATTAATTCACCACAATTTTATCAACCATTTATTTATCCTAATAAATAAATTAATTAAAATATTTATTTAATTCAATAAATATTTAAAATTAATTACTAAATTCATTTAATTCCTTCAATAGTTAACTTAACTATTAAACCTCACTTTCCCAATATATGAATATATATTTCTCTTCACACCAGATCATTTATTTCAACATATATAGCACGTATATATACATACTCAAACTCAAAACATCTCATAATAAGAATTTTAATTATTAAATTTTATTTTAATAATTTATAAAAATTTGGGTTGTCACATCTTTCCCCCCTTATAAGGATTCCGTCCTCGGAATCAACGAAACCTCCCTTACTCGGTTTTCACCAAATCTCTTTTAAAAATTTATCGTTGAATTTCTTTAACATATTACCTTAATATAGGTGTTATATTTCCTATGACATTCATTACCTCAACAAATTCTAGGTTTTTATTTCATAACCTTTACTTAGACTCAATTATATTTGAGTATTACATATTCTTTGACCCTTTCATTGTCTTTCTCTAAGGATCATTATCATATACTATATTCTCTAACTCTCGAGACATTACGTTCACCCTTTCTTCTAAGAATTTCGTCCTCGAAATTTTTTTGACTTATTAATTTTCATTCATTCCATTTATCAAAATAGATTTTATGTTAATATCTATTTATTCATTAGGTTCTGCAACCAAATTCTTTCTCTAAGGATCTTTCTAAGATCATCATATTCCTCACCTCTTCCTCTTCGAGGAGTTTCACATTTCTCTTCCTTCTAGAATTTCAAATTTTTTTCTTGAAATTATTATGTTTTGCTTAATTTTCTCATCCTTTCCACTTTCACCTTTTAGAATAACAAGAATCTTCCACAATTGCTCAATAATTTGGAAGCAATATGAATAATAGGAATTTAAAAGATTCCAAATCATGTTAAGGGGTCATAAGACCTTGAACTACGTCCCTAGGTTATCAAGTATCTCGACTTGAATCTTTAACAGTTATAAGACTATACGGAACTTGAACTCTTCTCAAGGTTTAACAGTGCATCACCACCATAAACCATCTTTAATAGAATGTTTAGCAATCACACAGACTGAAAACACTCTTTACAAGTACTCTAGGTGATCAGCCTATCGTACCCCTACGTCGTACACAACGTATTACATCTTAACATCGTAACGACTATATGCGTTACTTTCAGAACCATTGTCTCCGATAACATGTCCCTTTTACAAGGTTGTTCACCTTAGCTTTTTAACATCTGAATCCGCACCAAAACAATTTGGTTTGGCATAACTTCTCAAGAAACGCTTGAATTTCATGAACATCTTTCAATATTCGTCTAGATGAACCAAATAGCATAGACTTCTATAACAATCCAAACATCAATCGAAATATACATATACATATATATACATATATATATATATATATATATATATTCTCATATCTTAAAGAAATCTCAAAAATCCTTTTATGGAGTCATGATTATGACGTTGTCATACTACATCTCACCATAGTGGGCTGACGATCGTATGATCACATCCAACACCAGGTTCCATTGCATTGATGACTCCATTGTTTATCATATCACCCGATACATATAGTTAAAATATATTTTGAAAATTTAAAAATCATTTTTTTATCTAGCCGAAACAAACAACATAGATATGCGAATAATAGCACTGTTTAAAACAAATTCTTTGGTTCACTAGTGTGACCCAACATTTTTCAAAAATCAAAATATAACCATTGGCACGAAGTTAATAAATTTTGAAAATCTAGCAAAGCTAGAAGATTTGGAAAACCTATGTCTCCACTTTTTATACTGATCCATTGCTTAATAATTCTATATATTCCCATAATTCTCAATTCTTCATTCATAACTTATCTATACCCCAGTATAGTTCATCAAACTTACCGCACATTGGAAATTTAGGAACTTGCCACAATAATATGAGTTTAAGAACTTATCCTAGTCAGACCATAAGCGTCCATTCGCTGAGGGGTTCAAAACATACCATATTATTGTGAGTCACAAACTTACCATATGCATTAGTTTTAAGAACCACACCTAATCCTAATAATATCTGACTAATCTTAATAGTTTCTAACTATCAAATAGACACATGAGAAAAGAATCACTTTTTCTCCACATATACATCGATAGCGCGATAACAATATTCCAATGATTATCAATGTGATAAACTGAGTGCAAGCACAAAACCCTCGCCCATACAAGGATTTGTACAACTCAGCCATCACATGAGTCCTTAATTGAAATCCCACCTAACTCTATCTTACTCTTAACTTGCTCTTTGCCCGATATGAATTCCTCGTATCACATCATCTATAACTCCTCATGAGTTATCTCGTACTATTTCATAGTACATCATCTTCATAGCATCAAGCTATAATTATTCAAACATTACAGACCGTCTTTCCTTTATAACTTAAACAAATCACATCGTGATCTTATTCTATAATCATCTCCCTTAAAATTCTTTTCTTAACTCATGATCGTTTTGCTTTACGATCCTCTTTCTTTCCTGTTTCATCATTTATGACATTATTCGTTATCTTGGCTATTGGAGTTAGGCAACTACCATTTCTTATCTTTACATCTCTTCAAGATTCTTCTTTGAATTTTCTTGTTTATATAATAATTCTTCCTTTAAGAATTTCTAACTTCATTTACATTGCTCAACAATTCATTCGAGTTCTACATTTTCATCATACATATCCATTTTCTAGACTTGGTACACATCGAGTCTCTAATAGTTTAATATAGTACGCTGAGTGATTTCCCATAAATAACCAACAAACTAGGTTCTGAGTTGCTAGTTCGTATATACCTCCGCTCTATGAATGAATCATTTAGCCCAGATACCACACATCAACCATTAAAGAGTACAAGTGTACCATACTTAAATATAACTTTCTATTCTTAACTTTTTTATCATTCTCTTCTTATAGACATTGTCTATTTTTTATCACCTTACATCCTTATTATTGGAGTTGGGTAACCCCACATTCATACTCCTTATAACTCAACGAGATTCTTCTTTGAATCCTCTCACACATGTTTTAATCCTTTCTTTATAAATTTCTTAAATTACTTCTTATTATTCAAACTCTACTTGAGCTTATTCTTTCATTATCTTCACCTTCCTTCTTTAAGGTTATAGCCTATGGTACTCCTACCTAAGGTTTATAACCTACGGCTTTGATACCAACTGTAACGACCCCAAAATTCATAGAATTTATAAAAATATTAACTAACCTAAAATTTGACCCAAAACACATGTTCATACTCTATTTTCATGTTTTAAACACATTTAGCAAATTTGATCGCCACGACTTCGTTATTTAACCAATTAACATGATTTAAACTACGCCGCTTTAATTTCTTCAGTTACTAACATAATCCAACATCAATTTACAGATTATAACACATATTAAACATGAAATTTTATACTTTCTTAAGCCATTTTTCATACATAAACACTGTTATCCCAATTTCTTCCTAAAATCCCAATTTCACGTTTTTGATACTCAAACAATCACTCATATATGATGATTAATAGATTATAAACCCTTTACAACACAATTACCAACTATTCTAGGAAATCATCCACCCAATTTCTTCCCTTTTTCCCAAAAACTGAAGAATACCAACCATAATTTTCATGGGTTCTCTTACTACAATCATGTATAAATGTCAACCATATATGATGATTATCAGTTTATAATCTATATATACAAATATATATATATATCAATCCAACATGAATTAGTAATAAAATTTCATAAATAAGGGTTTTCACTAGAATAAATTATACCTTATTCCTTTGGTTATTTACTAGCAAAAAGATGATGATGATTAGGTTTAGAAATTTCTCTCCTTCCTCTTGAAAATCATAGAGAACTCTCTCTTGCTTCCAAGCTCTCCTCTCTGAACTCTGCTCTAAGGATATAGAAGAATACGTGAAATAAAAATAAGCCAACTGATAATCGTGAATATCAGTTAGCAAAACCAATAGGCGTAAGTTACAGTAAGCGAAAGGCCACAAGGCATTGTTTGGCTACCACCTATCCCTCAAACTAGATTATTTTAATAATCTTTATATTATATAGTTTCATGTCACACCATTAAATTAATTTAATTAACTCATACTTATAATTATAATAATTATTATACCCATTATAATATACTTAATAAATCTTTACATATCTAATTTAATTAATAAATTAGATCAAAACAATATTTTATTTAATTTAATTATTTTCTTAAATATTAAGCAATTAATTTAATTTAATTATTTTCTTAAATTAAATCCTTCAAATAAAATTAACATTATTCAATTTAATTTACATTAATCAATTTAGTTACTAAATTAATTCACCACAATTTTATCAACCATTTATTTATCTCAATAAATAAATAAATTAAAATATTTATTTAATTCAATAAATATTTAAAATTAATTAGTAAATTCATTTAATTCCTTCAATAGTTAACTTAACTATTAAGCCTCACTTTCCCAATATATGAATATTTCAACATTTATAAGACGTATATATACACGTATATATACATACTCAAACTCAAAACATCTCATAATAAAATTTTAATTATTAAAATTTTATTTTAATAATTTATAAAATTTGGGTTGTCACACTAATACCATATTAACTTAAATCCATAAATTAGATAGAATTAAGCCAAACACCCTAATTAAGTAATTCACTATATCTCTATGTGAAATAAAATCAAATATGGTTTCAATTCAAGTTATCTACCCGATTATATGTGATGCTAGGTATATCTATATCCTAACATAAATCAAGATTCCATTCAAACACAGAATTCAAGAACACATGCTAAAGTTACTAAGTCTATTCAAACATTATCTCTCGAATCCATATAAATCCACATAGAATTGGTGATCAAATAATTCATAAATTAAAGCATAAATCACAATAGATAAACTGAATTCAAGGTATGATAATCATCGTTCAACAATAAAGATCCATCATAAGCCTAATAAGTAAATTAGTTCATCATATATGAAATAAAAACTGAAATCATAAAAGAATCCATCAACCCAATTACAATAACTAAATTAAAGAAGTAGAATAGATACAAAACCACCCTCTTTCCCTACTCCAATTTGTAATCTTCGTGACTCTAACTTTCAATCCTTTCCTCCAATGCAATTTACTCAAATTAGGGCTCAAAATTGTCAATTGATTGATTCTTGTTAATTTTCTCTGCTATTATGTTATATCCAGCATAAGACACGTATTTTATCCATAAACCTACGCCGAACGAAGTCCCAAGCCATGCTAACTGGATTCCTTTACGCTGTTGCAGAACTCTAATTGAACCAAACTTCTTATCTTCGCCTCGTACCCCCGCCCTGGCGAGGGTTTTTGCTCAATGAAGGCCCGCCCCAGCGGACGGTCATTTTGTTCCTGCTCAAGCATCCCCGCCCGGATGGGGGGTTTCTTTTATATAATGCCCACCCCGGAGGGGTGGTATTCTGCAGCTGCACATTGTTGCTCATTTTGTTGTCCTTTCATGTCACAACACCACCTTTATGCCACCAATGCCACACCATGCCACCTAAACATAAATAAGTAAAAATAAACCAAAATATATAGGATTAACACAGTTTAAGCTCGAATTAAAGGCCGATTTGTAGGTATAAAACTCACTCATCAAACTCCTCCAAACTTAAACCCGTGCTAGTCCTCAAGCACAAAACTAAAGAAAAATGCTATGAAATGCAATGCAATGCAACTAATATACATGCCTATGAATCCAGCAGTCATGATAAAAACAAGTATGTTCAATCGGCCTTAGAGAAATCAAGTAAACCAGATAATACCACTTATCAAAACAAATCAGTAATTTCCCAATCAATCATCAAAACTTAAACTGTTATCACTGATATAATGCGTGTGTGCTCAAGACCTATGCTAACTGATACAAAATCAAATTTAACACATAACAGGTCTCTTTGAAGGCATCATACAGTGTAAACTCAAGAAATCCAAAAATAGTCAAGATCCAACTAAAATCAAATAATTACAAATATCAAATGTCCAAATAGGGTACTTATGCTTTATTTTTCAACTACGGGGGCTTTTCCTCTTATTTTCCATTTTATTCTCTTTTTATACACATGGATGTTAAATGTCTAATCCCCTTAGGCTTTTCAATGCTACCTTAACGAGCTTTCGACCAATGACCATTAAGACCTTAGCGCGCTAGGTGTAAAGACAATCCCCTCGGGCTTACTTACTCAAGTAACAAAGGCCACAAAACTAGACTAGCCACAATGTTTATTCATATATTTTTTCTTTTTTTTATAAAGCTTTTATACCCCAAATTGTCCCCCAAACTTAGGTTCTTGCTTAACTTTTGCCTTCACTGCATATCCTTGTCATTCCTACATTCAAACTAGCATTACCCTTTAAAGGTCCAATATGTATCAATTTGAACTTAATCAGTCAACATAGTTGCTTATTACCGTGCTAACCTTATTATACCAGTTTCAAACAAAAAAAGATTCGATTCATAACAAAAAATCATATCAAAGTACTAATACTCAGTACTATACTGATCTACTCGAAGTCAGTCTCATCATTAGCCCACAATAGATTCTAACATATCAAACAACTGAACTCATGCAAGATAAACAAACTAAATTAAAATTTTTGTGATTTTTATTTTTTTATTTTTATTTTTTATTTTTTTAAATAATATGGCATAATAGAGATAGAAACTAATAAAAATTGATTACAAAATTACACTACTATGCAAACTATTATGCAATTATACTACATGAATGCAACATATAATGAACCTAAAACTAAATATGACAACATATACAAAACTATAACAAACTAAATCACACATGCAATAACACTAAACTAAACTAACTCCCCCAAACTTTAACAATTATAATGTCCTCATTGTAAAAATATAATAATAAGTATAAGAGGACTTCCCTATAATCAATTAAAGATGAGGTAATGGTGGTGATGGCGGTCGTGGCTCAAAAACTCGGTGTTCTTCATTGTCAGAATCAGAAGGTGGAAATTATGGCATGGGCTCTGGCTGTTGGTATGGAAAATGGTCGGCGGTGGTTGGATTCAGTGTCTATAAGGCCGTATTTAGCGAGGCAAAGGATGTGTTCATGGAATTAAACATGTGGTCCTACCTGGCTGCCAGTCTTCTCATCTGTCTAATGGCTTCTTTGTCCTTTTTGTCCATCAGGCGCTAAAGACTGTGAAATTGGTTGCTAAATATAAATCTGCCCATCCTTTGACTCTCTACAGTCTCCTTCTCTCTAGTCATCTCATCGGCTCAAAACTCTTCATCTTCGGATGTGTCTTCAGCCTCTTCCTCCAGCTAGAGCGGTTGCTGGGTAGGCTCATCACCGGACCATCTAACACCAACCTGCCTGCACAACCCACAGATGAGGGATGGGTGTGGTAGGACGCCAGAAAATGGCCCTTGTAGGCATCTTCGTATCGAGAAATTGATAATGGCATCTGTCGACGTCGGGATTTTTAGATGTCCCTTTTCGTTACTTGTTCTTTGGTGTTCTCATGTTAATGTGAGAAATATTTGAAAAAACAAGTGAAAAAGGTCTGACATGTGTAATGTCAACGATTTGACTTTAAGAGTCGCCAGTTGGTGTTTTTAACTAGTTGCACCAACGCAACCGAAAAGGTTTGCACATTAATCCAATGATGTGACACTGCTAAACGGGTCTGTAAAACCTAGATTCATTTTAGTTCGGGGGCTTGATTATGCGGAGGGAAGGTGTTAGGCACCCCCCGACATCCATGTTACCACAGTGATCGCCACTTTTCAAAAAAACTGTTATATGAATGTGTGTGTGTGTGGGTGGATCAATGTGCAATTATTTGAAAGTAGTGCGAGGCCTCGTTCGCACCTATATACAAAGGGGTTGAATTTATAGAAAAATTCAGTTTTAAGCAAGATATAGTAATGAAGTTTTGTAAAAATAGGTTTTTCAAACCCTGTGCTCAATATGAATTGAGACCTTTTCATACATCCATTTTATTATTAAAATGATCGGCTTATTTGCTTTTATTTTTGAGATACGAGGCATCTTCGAGAAAATAATATACAGCAGTGCCGAACTCATCATGGGCATGACAACCATCCAAGGAAATTCGTAACCTATAAATAATGTACAAGTCGCCATAATTTGAAAAATGTCCATCACGGGAACCGAATCTAGATTCAAGATGCTTTGAATCTGTGATCACATGATTCCTAGGCTCACATGATCTGCAGCTTTATATGGAAAGCAATAGAAGTTGTATATATATAAAAGTTATAATATATATATATATATATATATATATATATATATATATATATATATATATATATAAAGACATGATCAACCACCACGAAGCAACTCCATGGGAGATCAGAAATGTAAATAAAGCAATAAATACTATCAACCGCCACGAAGTAAACTCCAGGCGGGACGAAATGTAAATAAAGCTGTAAAAGCGATCAACCGCCATGAAGTAAACTCCAGGCCTGACAGAAATGTAAATATATATATATAAGAAGTAAACGCACCGGATGTAAAATCCAGGCTCATCGGATATGTCCAACAACAATTATATATATACACATATATATATAAAAGCAATAAATTCTTCGGATGTAAAATCTAGGCTCATCAGATATGTCTGACAACAATATATATATATATATATATATATATATATATATATATATATATATATAAAAGCAAGTAAACGCTCCAGACATAAGTCTAGGCTCAATCGAGGCATAACTCGGTAATGTTAGTCCATATATATAAATATATACATATATAAGTATATATATATACAAACAGAAATGAAAACCATGGACCGAAGTCCAGGCATACACACACAACACGACTCTCAATGTGTAGAATAGGGTGTGCAAAGATGAAAACAAAGGCTTTATAGAGTGTGAAAAGGCTTACAGTGGGCTGCCAATACAGACTTCTATGACTCTATATGGATAAACACTCAGCTCCCGCTGGTAAATGTATAGTTATATGTGAGCTAACAGGTGTTTAAAAAGAGCAAGCACTCAATATGGGTGTGTACAAAGCAAATTGGGCAGGGCTTCCTTGCCTTTTTTTTAAAATGGCTACCCCAAGCCCTCTATTTATAGGGGGGAGCCGCAGGTGTACCTGCAGCAGCCCGGGGTTCCCTGGGTTCCGTGGGTCCCATTGTCTTGAAGTACGTGCACTCATGCACTGTAATGTCCGCTCGAACTTGCAGAACTTCAATCCTAGCATCCGAACGAGGTATATACGACCTTCTTTGGACTGCTTGTGTCGAGAGTTATGCAATGACATGGATTAAAGGTTGTACGAAGTCAGGGAGAGGGGACCATGCACATGGTCTTCAAGCTTTAAATTCTATTCGGTATGCTGCCACGCGTAATAGTCACTCGGGATTGGAACTCCTTGGTTCTTGTAGGACATTATTGTATGTATGTATGTATGAAGTGATGAGACGATGCGCATGTGTTGAGGTAGCAAGATGACGTGTGACTCCTCACTGGGATTATCACCGGTTTGAGTTGAAAGATGACGTTACTCAGGGTTAAATCTGAGATTGGACTGCTGCAAGTGTTTGAATTCCGCAAGGTCATTTATGAGAATGAATGTCTGCCCGGTGTCAGCTCCAGGTCTGAGGTATGAGTGCCTCGACGGTAGGTCTGATTGAAGCTGATAGCATGCATTTGAAACAAGCATTTCTGGAGTTATCGTCGGACCTGCAACAGTATTCCTTGGGGTTATCGCCAAGGATGAAACTCGAGGTTATCTCCAAGGTTGGAACTGATCCTTTCAGTGTGTGTTACGGGGTTGGAAATGACATTCTCAGTGTGTGTTCCGAGGTTGAAAATGATGTTCCCGGTGTATGTTCTGGGGTTGAGACTGAACTTCCGGTAGTATTCAGAATGGATGTGAGTTGTCTTCTAGTGTTATATCCGAAAAGATGAATCTGCCCTCCTGTAATGTTAGTAACAGGAGTACAAAAAATTTCGAGTGTCTACAGATGCCCCTCTTTATCATATTCATGCAATGAAAGTCATGGATAGGATAAAGAATCCTAGACACATGAAATGCAACAAGATAAACATGATGTTATGTGCAGCAACATGATGTAAATGTATGATGCATGAATGAATGATTGGCTAATCCTGTTGGGATGATAATCACTGATGTCTTGGACATGTGATCCAAGTATTCAAGGATGTTAATGTTGGGGCTATCACCAAAGTCTTGAATCTTAGACATATATTTCATTTTCCATAGAGGTGCCTCTTGTGTACAAGAGATTTGTGGGGATAAAGCTCTGTCTGCTTGAGGATGTGTATAACATATCCCATCATCCTGTCGGAGTAACTGCCAATAGTATGTACTTGTTAGGGTTGCCTGATCTCCGCTGATGTGTGTATCACCGGATAAATCCCTACCGGGTGCATTTGTCAAGACTGCTTAACTTTCATTGATGAGTGTACCAATGGTTGCATCGCGTCGTGACCCTTGCTGGGGAAGGTTGCTTCGATGGGTTTACTTGCCATCGACTAAGACATCGTCAAGGTTTCTTGACCTTTATTGATGTGTATATCAATGGTTAAAATGCGTTTTAACCACCGCCGGAGGAGGTTGCTTCGATGGGTTTACTTACCATCGGCGGAGACATCTTCAAGGTTGCTTGACCTTCATTGATGTGTATATCAATGGTTGAATTGCGTTGTAACCCCCGCTGAGGATACTTATTTAGTTCATAACTTCAGCGTTGTAACCCCCACCGGGGATACTTCATTAGTTCATAACTTCGGCGTTATAACCCCCGCCGGGGATACTTCTAGGGTTGTGACCCTGCACTGACGGCATCGGACCTTTGTGAGGTATTGCCGAGCATGAATTGTAAAAGTTAAGGCCATTGGTATAGTATACCTTGTATGCAGGTGAATACCAATGAATAAGATATGGGACCAGAGTGTGGCCCGTGAAAACCAGGATTTCAGGTTATTCCGCTCAATCGCGTAGCATTTTTATTCCTGATTTGGCCTTTTTCACCTAGCGAAACCTAATTTGTAACTCTAACTAGAGCGAGCTGGAGGTGTGGGACCCACAAAGGGATGTCACAAGTACACCTGCACAAGCCGTAGGTGGACTTGCGGCCAACCGTGGCTATACAAAGCCTGCGGGTTACTTTCATAAGTCATTTTCAAGATGCAAAATGAAGGAAATCTGAGAGCTCTTCTTCAGACCTGTTGAGTTCGGATAACTTTCTGCATATTCTAGTACCGTACAAGCATTCTTCACTGTCCTGGTAACGTATGCATGTATTTTTTTTTCCAATTTCTATCCATTGGAAATTGACTTATCACATGAAATGCATTTAGACACATAATAGTGAATATGCATGCTGATATGACTTTGTAAAAAATATTCAACACAGTAAATGTTAGTATTAAATCATGCTGAACATAATGATGTGAAAGAATTTGACTTTTTATACAGTCAAATTGGTAACTATTACTATCATTTATTATCCTATTAATGCATGTAGGATGCATATGACTATTGGTAGAAAAGGTAGAAAAGTAAAATAACCCTGGTAATTAAACTACAGTTATGAATTTTTTACTGTGATATATTAATGCATGTAGGATGCATATGACTGTTGGTAGATGTGCTACTGAATGGCCACCTAGTCATGCCTATATGCATGTGGATAGTCCCATTTACAAAGGGGGCTATGGAAAATATTTTCCAAAATGTTGGCATTGGGTAGTCATTCATTTTTAACCGTACTATAGATTTATGTTAAAAATAATGCATGCATGCATGTAATCATAAAAATGCATTTTGTAAAGCTCCAGGTAAGAATTTACCACACCCTTTCTGAGGTGATTTGGTGACTTAATGTCCAGATATTATGGATTTGGATTAGCCGAGTAGTTCCCGCAGGACCACTTCTGGTGTACGGAGGAGGGCTTCTGAAGTAGCTCGACCCCATTCTGTTAGACAGCCTCGTCGTTTGGTGGAGGCGGTGATACGTCCAATCCGGGTTGAAGTTCCAAATGTCGAGGTTGAGGAGGAGGATGTACCGATTGAGGTTCCTATTTCTGCTGCATGTGTTCCTTGTAGGGATTTTCCAGGTATTCAAGTGGCGAACCCAGATCTTCTAGGTGACTTGAGTCGGCATCATTCAGTCTACGTGCACGCAAATGAGGTATGAAATTAGATTTTTAATCTTCCTTATTTCTTATTGATGACGAGAAAAGGGTTCTGATGTTGATCTGTATTTGATGTAGGTTCCCGGCTTTACACAGCCTCGAGGGAACTGGTTTAGCATCCACTCTATGTATCAGGTTTTGTATGATGACTATAGAGAGATTGTAGATGGCTGAGGATTCGGGATGTTCTTTTCCATTCTTCCCCTTCGTTGTCCCTGGGGTTACCTCAGGGCATTGTCTGAGCGGTGGTTTCACCAGACTCAGTCACTCCATTTGTTGGACTGTGAGGTGATGATGATGCTGATAGATTGGCGGTTTATCACAGGTATGGAGTTTAGAGGGGATCTAGTGCCTTGCACGACGGATATTACCCCTACTGCCATCACATCTTTGCTAGGAGTTCTGGACGGAGCACTCAAGGGCAGGACTGTTCGTACAGGTCCTTTGAGCGTAGATGCTATGAGCTGGCTGTTGAGTGAGCCTATACTCGATGATGTGAGAGTCAGGGATCGCATTCTTCGGCGATTGTTCCTGATGATCATTAAGGGCTGCTTCATAGTAGATAACTCTTCTACGATGTCCTTCACTTTAATCAGTGCCACTCGACATGTGGACCATATAGGAGACTATGATTGGGGTTCCTACACCTTTGCCTACTTCCCCGGGAGAATGCGCATGAGATCGCAGGGCTTCACCGAGGCTTGGTTAGGATTCTACCCATTTCTGCTGGTGAGTATTTCTCTTGTCTTTTCCCATGTACAGTTAAGTGTGTTGACTGACAGCAGATGTTTACCTTTATGTTGGCAGTTTTGGGCCTATAAGAGGCTTCCATGTTTGCGTCCTATGAGCGTGTTAGGTTTAGACACCTATTCACGAGGACGGAGATGGCATAATTCTATACTGGCGGAGGTCCCTGTTATTGAGGGTTTCACTCATTGCCGCCTATAGCTGGAGTTGTTGACAGCGGATGTCATCATATGGGTTCCCTACTCTAAGGAACACTTGAGTGTTGGATTTGAGGATGGGTACCCGACTGGGGTCGAGCACGTTATGTCTACCCGGAGGATTCATCTCTTCACAGATGGAGGATGGGAACTCTATTTAGGAGAGCGTGCTATCAAGAGCACTACAGGAGAGATTTGCATACCGATCTTTCCTTCTACCAGGCGTTATTGGCATGTTTCGTAGTCACCCATCATTGACATCCCATTGTTGGGGATCGACGCTACACACATTATTGAGGGCCCTCGCACTCGTGGAGATGTTCCAAAGATTGGTGGTTCCCTTGTACTATTGGAGCTCAGACTCGCGCCACATAGTTTATGGGGTATATGGTTCCAGGATCTGTGATAATGATGGATTGGCTAGCCTGTGTCAGAGATTCGACTCATGTGACACAGATTGACAGTTTGACCCGGCAGCTGGACCAGGCACATTTCTTTATTCGGTATTTGGGTAGAGATCCTTCAGAGGAAGATACTTTTGATCATTCCAGCTCTGGCGCTGGCCCCTCAGGTGACCCATATGGTTTTGTCGATGCAGATTCTCCCTTGTATAGGCCTGACATCCCTGTATATAGAGATTCAGTGACTTAGGAGGAGTTACATCGGGTGGATAGGATTGATGTTGTAGACATTGATACCATCGACTTCTTCTGATGTATATTTCTCATTTATCTCTTTTGATAGGCCTCTTTAAGCTGCTGGTTAGCTTCGCCCCATTCTCGCTATATCTTTTAATAGACCTTTATTGAGATGTTGGGTAGCTTCGCCACATTTCCCTGTATTTTAGCTGTACAGAGATGTATTAGATGATGATATAATTAGGAATATATGTACACTTTTTTCATTCCCTATATAATATTTCCATATATTGTATCATGCATGTTATTATGTTATGCATATGTATATATGTCCAGAGATATTCAGCATTGACCCCTGGATGGCCTTATGACACGGCTCGTACAGATGTCTTCTTCGACAGTTAGCCGTATTGATCATACCCTACCATTTTTGGTGGCATCTGGTATGAGCTCGTGGTATGATAGTATGTCACCACCAGACAGGGTGACTCTAGATCATTTGTTGCAGCACACTATGACCTTGTTGATGTTTCAGGTTCCCACAGGGTTCATAGATGGTATGCTAGAGCATTGGGTACCAGAGAGACAGGTCTTCCGATTCGGGACCCAGGAGTTGACTCCTACTCTGGAGGAGTATGCACGGTTGATGATGCTACCATTGGATAGACCTTGCGTGTACATGGCGATCAGAGACCTAAGTAGACAGCTCATGACCCTCACCAGATTGAGGCATAGAGTGGTTCAGGACGAGATTACATCCGTCCACGTGATATCCTAGCATTTTCTGTTTAACAGATTTGGCTCTGAGGATAATTATGCATGGCATTCCAGGGATTTCACCACACCGGAGGACAATTAGCGTTCAGCCAGAGTGGATGTACTACTTTTGTGCGTATTGGCATACGTCTATATGCCATGGTACATGGATGAGTTGGACATCGGAGTCATTATGGCAGTGAGAGCTCTTCGGGAGGGTCACACCATCCTACCAATGATTATGGCAGAGACTCTGAGGTTGGCCACATATTGCTGCACTTAACTGGCAGGAGTGTTCACAGCAATTTCTACCATGCCAGACGTGTGGTTTATGTCACACTTGGGACCGATTGCATATCTGCATTTTCCAAGCATGGATATTGTTGCACCCATGATGTAGCCATGTCATATTCCTTTCAGCCTGTGGAGTGTACACATGCTGCATCTTGGTCAGCTTTCCTGGTAGGGATCGGAGATCCATTCGCTATATTTCCGTGTACAGGGTTTAGCTCACCCTACAGCTTCATTACTCATGCTTCGGGCATGGATTATCTACCTCTAGCTAGTTTGAGAGGGATGATCACCTACCACCCACTGGCCGTGATGTGCCAGTTGGATCAGTTTCAGGATTTCCACCCATTTGAAAGGGCAGTGATTCATCATTTCTCTTCTCACCACTTATCATCGGCGGACAAATCCAGGTTGTATGCCTGTTGGGATCAGCGAGGGCTAGCTGAGTTTTCAGTTAGTCATCCAGGTTATTCTGCAGAGTATTCAGCATAGATGGAGACAGAGACTGCATCAACTATGGTAGTATCCACAGTGCAGGATATTGATTTTGACGATGAGGAGCCTATGGAGGAGGATGACATTCCCATCGATGGGGACTTGACTGCTGGGCTGCCAGATTTGTGATGGATTCTCCTACCCTGAATGCCACTGTTACTCAGTATTCAGAACAACATTTGGAACAGAGCTTACATCTGATGACCTGTGATAGAGATCAGGCCAAGGCCGTGATGTTGACAACTCTTGATGAGAGTGACACCGCTCTATTAGAGAGGGATGAGGCTAGATCAGCCAGGGATGCATTGATTGTGGAGCAGGATGCCGCTCTATCTGCTAGGGATGTGGCCATTGCAGACAGTACCTCAGTGAGATCCCTTACGACTGGCATCCTTGCCGATATGAGTGCATACATCGATGAGCATCATGCCACCATGCAGTTAGCCTCTAACTTTCTAGCTCATGTAGATGCCATTAGGCAGGAGCTTATAGCTTTACCTCCATCTTCAAAGAGGGATGTTATGTTAGATCTGGTAGTCCGCATATATACAGATCTGTAGATAGCTTTGTATTTTCCTGCACAGACTAGCTTAGCCATTTTGTCATGTACAGCACAGATGTATATATCAAACAGTAGTATATATGGCAGAGAAATATATTTTGATTTACTTCCCTTTTAGTTATGCCTTGATACTTGCTTGATATTTGCCTGTTTCTTCAAGGCCTTGAGATCTTAATGCATTCTGAACTTATCCTTGATATGTGGACATTGAGCCATTACAGGATCTCTCAGAATGGATCATTGATCTGCATGTATCCCTACCATCTTTGGTGTCTTGGGACTGGTTTCTGTATGGAAATATGGAGAGGAGTGTGGCTTTTCCTCTATGAGATTGACCGCACCACAGATGGTCGCCAATACTTCAATTTGTGAGAAGCCTAGTTAATTCCATCTCTTATGGATTGGTGTTGCTCTTTGAGGCACAACCATAGCTTAGATGGTCACCGAATCTCCTATTTGTGAGGAGAGGTTGGGTAATTCCATCCCCTTAGTTTGAAGCCGATGAAATGTGGTGGATTGAAGGTTGATCCCAGTACCGTTTGACAAGCATTTTTGTTCTGGTAGGGGTTAGACTGAACCATAAATGGTTGCCTACGTACTCTTATTGAAGAGGAGATCAAGTCTACGTAGTTCGAACCTGGTGTAAAAGGTCTAATGCTGAATGTGAAAGGCCGATAGGTATAGAAGTAATTTTGTTGTTTTTGTTTTTGTAGAGAAAGGGTAGAAATGTTTTTGTTATTTTTTGTTTATTGCGACCCGGCCATATAGAATATGGTTGCCTACATACTCCCGGGTATCAGGGAGATTAGGTCGACGTAGTTCGCCCTCAGGACGAATCGCAGCAAAAGAGAAGTGTGAATCCCATGTGCAGGCTATACTGTGGGGAGAAGAAAGTTTGATCCCATAATGGGGACAAACTGCAGGTGTGGAAAAAGTTTGATCCCATCTTCAGGATAAACTGCAAGCGTAGAAAAGTTTAATCACGTCTTCAAGATAAACTGCAGGTGTGAAAATGTTTAATCCCGTCTTCAGGATAAACTGCAGGTGTGAAAGGTTCAATTCCATCTTCAGGATAACCAAATTTGTATTGAAGGTTTAAAATGAGGTGAAACCAGGCTGCTGGTTTGATGTGTATGTTTCCATAAGGGATAGAAGAATTTGTAGAAAAGAGAGGGTTCAAAACCGGAATGACTGGTGATTGGATGATCAATACCAAGATGTTTGCTTGATGATATCATCAGACTTAGTACCATTTCACGGTGTCCAAGTTGATAAGTTGTGGAAATTCATCGCCATCCATTTCCTGTAGTCTGAGAGCACCTCCTGTCAATACCTCCTTGACAACAAAAGGGCCTTCGCAGTTAGGAGCGAATTTTCCCTTAGATTGATCTTGGTTGTCAATGATCTTCTTCAAGAACAAGTCATGTTGTTTGAATTGCCATAGCCGGACTTTTTTGTTGTAGGATCGTTCGATCCTTTGCTGATATAATTGACCATGGAAGATAGTCGCGATTTGCCTTTCGTTTATTAGAGACAATTGGTGATACCTGTCTTGTACCCATTGGTCTTCATCTAACTGAGCATCCATCAACACTCTGAGAGATTCCATTTCCACCTCTATGGGGAGCACTGCTTCCATCCCATAGGCTAAAGAGTAGGGGTTTTCCCCAGTGGAAGTACGCATGGAAGTTCTGTAGGCTAATAAAGTCAGAGGCAAGTGGTCAGGACATCCTTTATGATTGGCAAAAATTTTCTGCATGATCTTCTTGATATTTTTATTAGCCGCTTCAACAGCACCATTTATCTTTGGATGGTAGATGACGGAGTTAAGGTGTTTGATATGGAATTTACTACATAACTCCTCCATCATTTTGTTGTTGAGGTTCTTAGCATTGTCTGACACAATGACCTCTGGTTGTCCATATCAATAGACTATATTATTTCTGATGAATGCAATGATGACTTCTTTGGTAACCCTGGGGAAGGAGGCTACTTCTACCCATTTGGTGAAGTAGTCGATCATGGTGAATATGAATCGATATCCATTACTGGCTTTGGACTCGATGGGCTCGATCACGTCCATTCTCTACATCGAGAAGGGCCCACGGAAAACTCATATTGTGGAGTTCCCTTGGAGGGGCGTGGATAGCATTCCCATGAATTTGGCATTGATAGCAGCTCTTGACATGATCATCACAGTCAGCTTTGAGCGTAAGCCAATAATGCCATGTTCTGAGAATTTTCTTAACAAGTAAGGGGCCTCTCATGTGTGGGCCACATACTCCACCATGGATTTCACCCATGAGCCTTTGAGCTTGGTCTTTATCCAAATATTTGAGGAGACCTAATCCTGCATCTCTTTTGTAGAGTGCATCTCCACTCAGTTAGAATTTCATAGCAAGTCGATGGATCCGCCTCTTCTCAGTTAGGCTCGCCTCAGTGGGTGTAGATCCATCTCGCAGATACTCCTTGATATGCTGATACCAAGGGT
Organism: Panax quinquefolius; assembly: GCA_020205615.1. Lineage (NCBI taxonomy): Eukaryota > Viridiplantae > Streptophyta > Magnoliopsida > Apiales > Araliaceae > Panax > Panax quinquefolius. Next base: position 117,104,678 of record CM035156.1, on the reverse strand, counting down.
GGTGGATAGGAGGTAGCTCATCCGATACTTCTCCAACATAGTTCCCATAAAATGGGGCCTTTTGCAGAGCAAATGTGATGTTTGGCATGTTTTCCTTGTTAGGTATGTGAATCAAGTAGACAAACGTAGCTAGTGCATCCGCAAAATCATTCCTATTACGAGGAACGTGTAGGATGGAGATTTCTTCAAACTTTAAAGCCATCTATAAAACTTGGTAATGGTAAGGCAACAAATGTAATTCTTTGGTTTGATAGATTCATGTGGTTTGTTTGATTACCAATTCGGAATCCCCAAAGACAGTTAACCGCCTGATGCCCATTGAACGTGCAAATTTAGCCCCATGATACAGCCTTCATACTCAGCTGTGTTGTTGGTGGTGACAAACTGTAATTTGACGACGACAGAATACTGCTCCCTCGTACCGGATATTAGAACTGCTCTAGCTCCAGAGCCTTCTATGTTAACAGCTCCATCAAAATACATTTACCATGTGTGGCATGCATCGTACTGATGGTATTACTGAACTGCCATTACCCCTTCATCGGGGAAGTATGTTTCTAAGGGTTTGTAATCCCCTGCAGGTGCGGCGACCAGTTGATCTGCAATTCCTTGACCTTTGATAGAATTTTACGTCATGTAGACGATGTCAAATTGTTGTAGGATCGACTGCCATCTGGACAGTCGACAATTCAGTATGGGCTTACTGAACACATACTTGAGAGGATCCACGCGGGATATGAGATGGGTTGTGTGACCATGGAGGTAATGTTGTAACCTCATGGAAGCCCATGCTAAAGCACAACAAGTCTTCTCAATCAGAGAATACTTGTGTTCACTGATGCTGAATCTTTTGCTGAGGTAATAGATAGCTCGTTCTTGGCCTCTATTATCTTTTTTTGACCCCAAAGATGCAAATTTATGGCATTATCATTAATGGACAGGTACATGAATAGGGGAACATCATCCCTGGGTGGTACCAAAATAGGAGCGTTAACTAGCTGCTCTTTAATGGTAAGGAAGGCTTTTTGACACTCATCATTCCATTTCATGGAGGAGTTCATCCTTAACAATTTTAAGATGGGCTCACAGGTTGCTGTGAGTTGAGAGATAAACCTGCTAATGAAGTTGATTCTTCCCAAAAATCCCCGTATTTTCTTCTCTATCTGAGGAATGGGCATTTCTTGATGGCCTCGGATTTTGTAGGATCCATTCAAATCCTTTGTGGTCGATTAGAAACCTAGCAACTTGCCCGACTTAACACCAAAGGCGCACTTGGTTGGATTCAACTTCAAGTTGTACTTACGCAACCTATTGAATAGCTTTCTGAGATGGTCTAAGTTGTCTTCCTCCCTTCGGGACTTGACAATGATGTTATCCACATAGATCTCTATCTCTTTATGCATTAAATCATGGAAAAGAGCCATCATAGCTCGCTGGTAGGTTTCCCCGGCATTGATGAGGCCAAATGACAACCGTCTATAGCAAAAGGTTCCTCAAGGCATGATGAAAGCAGTTTTCTCATGATCTTCCTCAGCGACCATAATTTGATGGTTCCCCGCAAAGCAATTCGCAAAGGAGTACATGCCGTACTGAGCAGTATTATTAATGAGAATGTGGATAAAGGGCATGGGAAAGCTATCTTTAAGGCAGCTTTATTCAAATCCCGATAATCCACGTAAACTCGCACCTTTCCTCCGGGTTTAGGCATGGGAACAATGTTAGATATCCGCTCCGGATATGTAGACATCATGATAATGCCAGCTTGAAATTGTTTCACAATTTCTTCTTCGACTTTTAAATTACACTCAGGTTTCAATCGGCTGAGCTTCTGCTTAACTGGCTTGAATCCTTCTTTAATGGGAAGGCGATGAAGAACAATGTCAGTGGACAAAGCCACCTTGTCTTCATGAGACCATGCAAACACATCCTAGAATTGGGTTAATAGTGCAACCATGTCATTCCGTAAGTTTGGGGTAAGGTCTGAACCAATCTGGATTAGCTTAGGGTTTTCTAAGGTTCCAAGATTGAAAGAAGTGGTTTGGTCAAGGTTGGGTTTAGGCTTATCTATGACCCATTCCTTAATCTCCTGAGGTGTCTCAATGTCCTCTTGCATGTCCATCAAGTCTGAGTCTAACTTTTCATCAAAGTTTACTACCTTATGGAGAGAAGGGCCTCATCGCAAAGTATGTGCACATCTAAATTCAGAGTCCTGAAACAAAATATGCTTTCACTTAATATATGCAACTGTTCGATCATACAAAAGTGTTAGCATGTACTTGATAAAATAACTCGCTAAAGATTGTATGTAAAATTAAGCAATTAAAGTTATTTATGTAAGGTAGGGATTTTTACCATTTTACCCTCGTCGACCAATGCATGGAGTGCTGCTCCAATTGTCGAGGGCAAAGTCCTAATGGACTGTAGTGATGAAGGGATTGTCATTGTCCTCCTTCTCCCGAATGATGTCGTGTTTACGTTTCCGTTCCTTTTCTTACACTTCGGGATCAGGAATCAGCACCTCTTTTGCTTTGAATGGTACTGGTTTGGAAAAAAGCATAGCCATAACATTTTTGGCACCTTACTGTTTGGGGAGATCAGAGCGTTTCATGCAATGCGTACCTTAATGGAAATCGTCACGTGTGGTGGAGACTTGAGGAACCTACTTGTGCTTATGAAGATTCCTGCGACTAGAACTGGCAACATAGCCTAGTCCGGCTGTTCTAATTTAACTGGACACATGAATAGGGTGATTAATACCCTGTTTATCTTTACCAAGCCCTTGTCCAGGCTGATGACCCAATGACATCATTTCTTGAGTGGCCGACAAAACCTCGACAGAAATATTGGGTACGGGAAGTGCCGCTCCAATAGGATGGTATTGTGTGTTACTCACTTCCAAGGTATGAAAATTGGTCGGCTCAACTTCTAAGTTGAAGCTGATGATTGGCAGATCTCCTTATTCAGGACATTCCGGCTCAGCGTTAACTGTGACTAGACTGTTAATGATAATGTATTTGAGTTGCTGATGTAGTGTGGAGGGAACAGCTCCAGCCATGTGTATCCATGGTCTCCCCAATAGCAGGTTGTATCCTGAGTGTATTCTGAAGACATGAAATGATACATTGAATGTATTTGGACCAATCTCAATTAGCAGCTCAATCTTTTCAACGGAATTTCATCGGGATCCATCAAAATCTTTGATAATCGTATGGCTTTTTTGGATCCATTTTAGATTGACATTCATCTTCACCAAAGTGGCATAAGGACAGATATTCAGAGATGAACCTCCATCTATCAAAACTATAGCTAGCATATACCCGGAGGACAAAAATGTAATGTGCAATGGCTTGCAAAAACCGGTCCCTTCGGGAGGTATGTCATCATTAGTGAAGGATATCACATTGTTATTGAAAATGTGATCAACCATATGTTGAAATGTTTTCACATCCACTGATTTTGGTAAGTAGGCTTCTTCCAAAACCTTCAATAAAATCTTCTGATGATCCTCGGAAGAGAAAACCAAGTCCAGTATTGATATCTAATGTGGAGCTTCTCTTAAGCTTAAAACCACCTTGGCTTCATTATGGCCCATAGTGCAGAGGAATTTTTCAATCTTCTCCATGGGAACCTTCCCCTTTGCTTTTATGGCGGGCTTCATCACCCTCTGAGGAAGATACAGTGGATTTTCCTTCGATACTATAGCAGTAGTATGAGACGTAGATCCTTCAGCTTCTCCATAATTCCATGGAACTTTGTCTAAGCTGACAACGAGATATTGTGGTCTGAAAGGTAAAGAAATTGGCTCTGGTGCGGCCACTTTCAAAGGATTGTCAGCTCATTTGAGTTGAATTGCTTATATGGGAAATGCTTTGACCATTTCATAATCCTCGTTGGATATAACTGCTACTGATTCCTTCCATTTGGTACGACATGCACTCCCACCCGAAAGTTGCACAGTGTCATCGTCTGCCATTTGCAGGACACCGCTATCAATAAGATTTTGAATGAGATGGCGGAGTGCCCAACATTCGTCTGTGTTGTGACCGTGAGAATAGGAATGATACTAACACACTCCATTGGCATTAAACCGTCCTGCACAGGGATTGATTGGAGGTAGAAGGGATGTAATTCTTCCTTCATTGATCAACATTTGAAATATTTCCTCCATAGATTGGCCCAACTAGGTAAACTCCCTCTGATTGGCAAAATCCCGACGGGCTTTAGCATTTGCTCTCTTTGCAACCTTATCCTCCATAGCTTCGCTTTCTGAAGGTGATGGTGGAGTATTCATAACAAATTGAAGGAGATAGGCATGCTCCAGTTTGATTAATTGGCGTGTAACTTGATGCTGGTGGGTCACCAGTTCTGCCAATTGCTCAATTTGTTTGCGAAGAGCTTTCATCTTTCGTTCTATAGTAAACTAGAACTTTGCATAATCCCATCTGTCAACACCATCTTTGATGATCGAGGATGATTCACTTTTAAAACTGGAACTCTGTCCAGTGCTCCAACTGATCATGTTGACCTCTTCTTTTTTGTGTTGAGGAAGAGGGTTATCTTTCACATGAGGTTGATCTGGTTTGGTGACCACTATCTCACCGTTGTCTATTAAATCTTGGATCAGGTGTTTCAAGGCCCAACAGTCTTGAGTATCATGTCCAGGTGCTTCAGCATGGTAAGCACACTTCCGAGTAGTATTAAAACCCTTCCTATTAGGGTTAGCTGGTGGAAGAAGACGTGTAATTTTCTTCTTAGTGGTCAGAATATCAAGAATATTCTCGAGCGAGTCCCCTAAGGGTGTGAACGTTCGAGGGCGCTTTACTTCTCCACTTTTAGGCAATGGAGGGTTTGAAGATTGTGCTTAGAAAGGGGAGTAGTTTCTCCTCCAGATAGCATGTTCGACGCGCTTTACGTCTCTTGTAGTATCAAGGAAACATCCTCCTCTTTCTTTTTATGGACCCTCCGGGGGTTATTTCCATAAGATCCGGATTGGATGTGCTCAGCAACTGCTTTAAGAGTAGCTAGGTCTTAAATCTTACCAGACTTCAATCCCATCTCAGCCATTTCTCCGTGTTTAATCATTTCAGAGAATGTTTTGCCGATACCGGCTAAAACTCTCTCATAGAAAGGAGCTTCCTGTATATCTATGAAAGTCATGACCATTTCTGATTCTGTCATGGAATGAATAACTTGAGCAGCAAGGCACCTCCATTTTTGAGCATAATCTCTAAATGACTCATTAGACTGTTTCTTGACTTTGGTAATTTGGTATCGGTCAGGAGCCATATGAGATTGAAAACTATATTGAGTGAGGAAAGTGTGAGCTAGCTCTTCCCAACACTGGATCTTTGAGTTGTCTAATCTGGTATACCATGAACGGGCTTCTCCAGTCAGACTCTTTTGGAACAGCTACATTCTGAGCTTCTCATTTTCCGCATAAGATCCAAGTTCTCCAATGAACACCTTCAAATGTGTATAAGGATCCCCTAATCTGTCATACTTTTTAAAATCAAGGGTTTTGAATTTCTCTGGATAATAAACCCCAGGAAATATGCAAAGGTCGGCATATGAAGCACTTTCATGTGTTCCAATCCCTTTGAGAACATGGATAATTTCCTCCATTTGGAGGACCTTCTTCCTGATGTCACCGGTGTCTGGATATCCTTTGAGATGGGTGTTTTTAGGGTCTTTGTTGGTTGTATCTGTGACGCCCCCAAAATAGGTATACATCACCTATTCTGAGTTGTCAATACATGGTACAGAAACAACTACAACTTTATTATTACAACAGTAAAACTGTGAGTTTGAATACAAATATTATCTTCTAGACAATATCTATACTCAAATAAATCCTCATCACATTTATTGATACATTATTTTACAAAATGGTGAGGACTACTAAACAATCCTTTCTAAAACCTTCATTCCATACCCAGACTGCGTACTCGCTTATATTCTCGCCTCCGAGAACAAAAAGGAAAAGGGTGAGCTCAACTAGCCCAAATAAAGAATATTATGACTAAGATAATATACAACAAATTATCGTTAGTCTTCAACGGGGGAAAAATCTAATAGAATACAATAGACAACAAATTTTAAATCAATATTCGCAATGAAATAATAATTCATTAGAAGAGTTAAGTAGAGAATGCAAACTACTATCTTCTATGTATGAATTTAAAAGTTCATCGCTCTCATCTTTTATCCCCTGTAACATCAATCAATATACATCCGAATCAAATATTCATCTTTGCACTACAGCCAAAGATATTCATCGATTGGTCATGTTCATCTAAACACTGCTCATCTTTGCACTCTGACCCAAAGATATTCTTTAGAAATCATTCATCTTTGCACTACTGGTGCCAAAGATATTCAATAATATCATCATTTAAGACTGAGGATGATGAAAATATTTTTAAAGAAACGAATCCAGTGAAACAAAATGACAAGGATTAAGGATTAAGGATTCGTACTTTGTTTTATCCATGTTCAAAAATACCTCAAAAATAATCATAGGGGTGTAAAATTCAAGAATGATCAAAACATGGATACAATCAAAGCTAGTATCCAGAATAGATATTTTGGACAAAAAGAAGAAATTTTATTTTTTCTATTGAATAGTGCCGTATACGTGAATAGTAACTCCGACACCAAAAGATAGAAATTCCACAAAAAAAACATCTTCACGCTTCATGAATAGTACTCGTGAATAGTAACTCGTGAATAGTAACTCATGAATAGTAACCCCGACATGAAAAAGTTCCAAATTTGATAAAAAGTTCCAACCAATATTTCAGATAATGATATTGAAGAAATAATATCATTTGAGAAGAAAATAACATCCTTACCTCGAAAGATTAGTACTTCAAATTTGGAATACCGGGTATAGTCTTTGAAGGGAACTTGCACTAATCTAACAATACTCAAAGTATACTCACAAGAATACGCTCAATATATCGAGAGAGAAATAGAGAGAAACTTCAATTTCTGGTGTGTTTTTCAATTCTAACCTAAGCACCCTATTTATAGGAAAATGCTTAGAACACCAAAGCAGTAAAATTGAATATAATATTAATATATTTTCACATTTTCTTTAGCCCACCTTAGACAACTGATCTCAGCCCATTTGAATCACATGTGAGGCCAACTTAGTTGCAAAAAACGTTTTTCTCAAAATAATTAACTAAAACTCCAAAAATTAATTATTTGAACTTGAACTTCAATAATTCATAATAAATAGCCATTTCATCAAAAATTCGAATCTCATGAGTTTTTATAGGAAATTCAATTCTCTACAACTTTACAGAAGAACGTTTTTCCAAATTCCAAATAGAAAAGTGACCGAAATCCACAAACCAGGCGATTTTACTGTGCTATAATCAAATTTTGGTCAATAATTGTGTCCACCAACACACAAAACATGTGTTAAACATTTAATGCCACAAAATACTCTTCCTCCTCATATACTCATATATCCCACATTCATTGTAAAAATATCATCGTTAATATATTATTAAAATAATATATTTAAATGAATTATTTTATCGAAAAAAGATAAAATATTAATTTTCAACAATTGTCACATTAAAATTTTCTCCATCTATATCCTCATAAAATCAATATTTTCCTCATCATATAAATCAATAATTAATTATTCATAAATAATATTACGTAATCACATTATTGACAACCGTGCGGTTCAGGATAGAGGGGCTTTCCAATAAGAATTTCTTCTTCTTGGCGCGCAATTAGGTGACCAAACCTCTCTTAGATGCGAGAACTTTCTAGACATTGCCAATAATGTTATCTAATAATATTATTCGGATAATATGAATTATTGCTTCGATAATGAAAAAATCGTGTAATGACAATTATTGAAACAACAAAGAATATAAAATATCAACGCAAAGCAATTATTAACTCAATAAAATCTTGAGAATAAAGAATTATCGTAACCATTATCGAAAGTAGTGCCTTCACGTAAGAATCAATAATTGGTGCAATACCGTGCTACCGTGTTTTAACCACCGGGTATTTTAACAAAGATAATTGTAATAACCACGCCATTATTTTTAAACAACTTATATTTGTCGCTTTTCTTCATCCAATCGCTTTCAGTTATGGGCCCACACATGGTCGCTTGCGCCGCATTTAATATTCCCCGAAAAGATTTAATATTCTCAAACAACAATGAATATTTTATAACCACTTGCTTATTTTGAAATATTTGCGTATTTTACCCCTAACTATCCACATTAATCAAATCAACCCTTACTATTTCAAAATAAGAAATAGAGAAAATTAAATTTCATTAATAATAAGTTGGGGTCTTACAGTATCCAACTGAGGTTCTGTAATTATTTTTTCCAAACCTTGAGCTCCTCCTTGTGAAGAGGATTCTGTATGTGTAGGCATCTTCGTACCTTGAGCAGATTAATGCTATTCTTTCTGCAGAATAGCCAAATCTATAATTTGTTTACTCAAACGGTCAAATTCTTCATGGGAAACAGTATTAGCCTGGTCAGAAGAAGATATGATTGGCTGTAGGCTCGTGGCCTTTTTGGATTTTGAGCGGGTAACAGGCCCAATTGCTTCCCTACAAAAGACTTATATAGTTTAGTCTTAGGGATAATGTAAATATTATCATGATGTGCCCGTTTTAGGAATATGGTCCTACAAAAAATGACTGTTTATAGATAACATGTCATGTATGCACAGATATTCTTCATATTTTCCATTATATATAGATGATCATGGAATAAAAATTACAAGTAAATTCTTTTACAAGTAATTAAAAATGGAAAGCATGAAGAGACTTTCCTCCGCGTTTGGTTTATTAGAGGTTGACCTATCTTAGGGTTAATCTCGTGGCTTTTTGGCATGAAGGTTCCCAGATCATCGCAATCTACTTGACAGGAAGTTAATCTGGTCTATCAACTGGAGCTAATCTGGGTGGTGCCTTTCCTGAGCCTCGTTCGAATTAGTCTTCCTATGAGTCCAGTAATCAAACACCGACAGAATAGCCTCCTGGTGGAGGGACCACACAACATACATTCACATACAACGTGTCTCACCGTTTATGCAAAATGATGACATGTGCGAAGCACTAATATCACATATAGATATTTAGAAGTGCAGTAAGTAAAATGCATTCGTACACATTAATCATAAATGTAAATGCAACATTCACACACAAGCATTTAACAATCTTGAAAAGCTTATAATAGCGGCTTAAGCCCTCTTACTGGAGTCCCCAGCAGAGTCGCCACCTGTCGACGTCGGGATTTTTAGATGTCCCTTTTTCGATACTTGTTCTTTGGTGTTCTCATGATAATGTGAGATTTGTTTGAAAAAACAAGTGAAAAAGGTCTGACATGTGTAATGTCGACGATTTGACTTTAAGAGTCGCCAGTTGGAGTTTTTAACTAGTTGCACCAACGCAACCGAAAAGGTTTCCACATTGACCCATCGATGTGACACTTCTAAACAGGTCTGTGAAACCGAGATTCATTTGAGTTTGGGAGCATGATTATGCGGAGGGAAGGTGTTAGGCACCCCACGACATCCGTGTTACCACGGTGACCGCCACTTTTCAAAGAAATTGTTATATGAATGTGTGTGTGTCGGTGGATCAATGTGCAATTATTTGAAAGTAGTGCGAGGCCTCGTTCGCACCTATATACAAAGGGTTTGAATTTATAGAAAAAATCAGTTTTGAGCAAGATATAGCAATGAAGTTTTGTAAAAATAGGTTTTTCAAACCCTGTGCTAAATAGGAATTGAGACCTTTTCATACTTCCATTTTATTATTAAAATGATTGGCTTATTTGCTTTTATTTTCAAGATGTGAGGCATCTTCGAGAAAATAATATACAGCAGTGTCGAACTCATCATGGGCATGACAGCCATCCAAGGAAATTCATAAACTGTAAATAATGTACAAGTCGCCATACGGTGAAAAATGTCCATAATCTGAACCAAGAATCTAGATTGATGCTTTGAATCTGTGATCACATGATTCCAAGGCTCACATGATACTGCAGTTTATATGGAAAGCAGTAAGCAGTTGTATATATATATAAGCTGTAAATATATATATACAGACATGATCAACCACCACGAAGCAACTCCATGGGGGATAATAAATTTAAATAAAGCAATAAATACTATCAACTATCACGAAGTAAACTCCAGGCGGGACGAAATGTAAATAAAGTTGTAAAAGCGATCAACCGCCACAAAGTAAACTCCAGGCAGGGCAAAATGTAAATAAAGCTATAATAGGCCACGAAGTAAACTCCAGGCCTGACAAAAATGTAAATATATATATAAGCAATAAACACTCCGGATGTAAAATCCAGGCTCATCAGATATGTCTGACAAAAATTATATATATAAGTATATATATATATATATATATATGTATATATATATATATAAGCAAGTAAACGCTCCAGACATAAGTATAGGCTCAATCGAGGCATAACTCGATAATGTTAGTCCATATATATAAATATATACATATATAAGTATATATATACACATAAAAATGAAAACCACGGACCGAAGTCCGGGCATACACACACAACACGACTCTCAATGTGTAGAATAGTGTTTGTAAAGATGAAAAGAAAGGCTTTATAGAGTGTGAGAAGGCTTACAGTGGGCTGCCAATGCAGACTTCTATGACTCTATATGGATAAACACTCAGTTCACGCTGGTAAATGTATATCTATATGTGAGCTAACAGGTGTTTAAAAAGAGCAAGCACTCAATATGGGTGTGTACAAAGCAAATTGGTCAGGGCTTCCTTACCTTTTTTTTAAAAATGGCTACCCCAAGTCCTCTATTTATAGAGGGGGGAGCCGCAGGTGTACCTGCGGCAGCTGCAGTTGCACCTGTGGCTGCCCGGGGTGCCTCAGGTTCTGCGGGTCCCGTCATCTCGAAGTGCGTGAACTCGTGCATTGTAAAGTCCGCTTAAACTTGCATAACTTCAATCCGAGCATCTAAACGAGGTATATACGACCTTCTTCGGACTGCTTGTGTCGAGAGTTACATGATGACATGGATTAGAGGTTGTACGAAGTCAAGAAGAAGGGACCATACCCATGGTCTTCAAGCTTCAAATTCTATCCCAGACGCCACGCGCGTAATAGTCACTCGGGATTGGAACTCCTTGGTTCTTGTAGGACATTGTTGTATGTATGTATGTATGAAGTGTTGAGACGACACGCAAGTGTTGAGGTAGCAAGATGACGTGTGACTCCTCACCGGGGTTATCACCAGTTTGAGTTGAAAGTAGACGTTGCTCAGGGTTACATCTGAGATTGGACTGCTGCAAGTGTTTGAATGCTGCAAGGTCATCTGTGAGAATACATGTCTGCCCAGTGTCAGCTCTGGGTATGAGGTATTAGTTCCTCGGTGGTAGGTCTGATTGAAGCTGATATCATGCATTTGAAACAAGCATTTCTGGAGTTATCGCCGAAACTGCAACAACATTCCTTGGGGTTATCGCAAAGGATGAAACTCGGGGTTATCTCCGAGGTTGGAACTGATCCTTCCGGTGTGTGTTCCAGGGTTGGAAATGACATTCTCGGTGTGTGTTCTGAGGTTGAACATGATGTTCCCAGTGTGTGTTATGGGGTTAAGACTGAACTTCCGGTAGTATCCGGAATGGATGTGAGCTGTCTTCCAGGGTACAATGTTAGTAACAGGAGTGCAGAAAATTTCGAGTGTCTACAGCACCCACGTTGATGTGGAAGTCTTGCACAATTGCATACAGTAGTTGCACCTTCTCCCTCGTCACCTCAGTGGTATGTGTGGACGAGAATAACTTTGCGCACAAGAATGTATACCATATCTTTCCATAACGGCTCAAGTCCTTGTTGAGGATTATTGTGCCACCTTTTTGTCCTTTAACCCATGTGGTACCCGGCTTAGTTATTTCTGTTAGAATCTGATCGTAGTCGGGATCACTTTCATGTAAATGTGCATAATGGCATACCGCAAGAGTTCACAGGCTATAATAATTGTTGATAGCTTCAGGACTGAAAGGCACATGTTTACCCCTCACGAATGCAATGAACGGGGCCGGATCCTCCGCATTTACATAAAACTCCTTCACCACATTGATGATTGATGGCTCTAGTTCGTCAGTAAATCTATCAAATCCTTTCTCATATGTTTGGCTCTTCATTTGCTCATCTACAGTATCTGGTGCCAAGCCCCGCTCTGGAGTTAGTGCCTTAGACGCTAGATAATCATATCTATCGGCAGTGTTAGCATTCACAAACTTCAGCTGGTTAAAGGCCCGTGCAGGTGGTGTAGACCTTGAGCCTTCGCCCCTTTGTCTCTTTGATGGTGTCTTAGGAGCTATTGAATTAACTTAAGACAAAATCCCCCAAACTTCACTTGCACAATTCGTTGAACACATGGTGTGCACGACTCATAATGCCCCCAAATATGGTAATTGAACTTCAACTATGGTGTTAAACTGAAGATAACGTGCAAGTAAATGCTTACACACAGTGTATTGACCCAATTGAAGTATGAATTTCCAATAGGTGTTAACAACTTGTTGTTTTTCCCCTTCCTTGTTGCTGTCAAAACCGCACTTGAAGAACCCTAGCTTTGTGATAACTGAAATTGTATGAAATTTGATGGAGATGTGGTGTAGTTATTATTTGTATTTATAGAATGAAGATAGTGTAGGGATTTGGTGGGTTAATGTAGGGGGGTAAGTGGGGAATGTGATATAGTTCGTGGGTAGATAGTGGAGTGACGGGAGTATATGAGTCAGTTGGCAGGAAGGAGTAGTGGAGAAGTGGAACCCTCAAGTGTTGAATCAGTTAAAAAAATTCTTCAGGTTCCCGTACCCCCGCCCCAGCGGGGGGTAATGTACTTCAGATGCCCGCCTCAGCAGGGGGGTATACTGTTTTTGCTCTAAGACCCCCGTCCCGACGGGGGGTATCCTTCATGAAATGTCCGCCCCGGCGAGGGGGTATACTGTAACTGACTTTAATTTTTCTAATTCCTCGCATCCAACACATATCCATGAGCTTCCCAAGTACCTGAAACACATTAAAATTATAATTATAAGATAACATCATGAACATTGCACATATAAGGTCGAATTAACTAGTAATCATGACTCACTAATTTCCTAATGGACTGAAAAAACTTACTCGATACTAAACTTTCACTCTAAACTACAAATTGACTATCATACTTAAAAATATTATAAATGAAAGTAAAATTGGGTTGCCTCCCAATTAGCACTTATTTTTTAGTCTTTCAACCTGACTACTCCCTGTTTATGGTGGATCAACAACTGTGATTGGGGTAGCTTCATTGTTGATATTGCCACCCCAGTAATGCTTCAATCGATGACCGTTGACTTTAAATGTCTCCAATGGATTCCTATTGTATAATTCAACGGCGCCATGTGGGAAAACCCTCTTAATTGTGAATGACACCGACCATCTAGATTTGAGCTTTCATGGGAACAACCATAGTTGTGTGTTGAATAGTAACACTGATTGTCCTAGTTCAAACTTTCTCTACATGATCTTTTGGTCGTGCCACTTTTTGACTTTTTCCTTGTACAGCTTTGAGTTCTCATATGCTTGCAGTCGAAATTCGTCATGTTCGTTCAATTGGAGAAACATTTTCTCTCCTGCAGCTGCTTGATCAAAATTTAGTTTCTGAATGGCCCAATATGCTTTATGCTATAATTCCACTAGGATGTGACACGCTTTACCGTAGACTAATTGATACGGAGACATCCCAATTGGTGCCTTGTATGTTATCCTATAAGCCCATAGTGTGTCGTCCAATTTTAGAGACCAATATTTTCTACTTGGATTTACTACTTTCTTTAAAATCTTCTTTACCTCTTTGTTGGAAACCTCAGCTTGACCACTCATTAGGGGGTGATATGATATAGCCACCCTATGATTAACCCCATATTTTGCCAAGAGAGCTTTAAACAATTTGGGAGTGCTATGGATTCAACCCATTTTAACACATAATCTACAGCTAGCAAGATGTACAGGTTATTAAATGAAGGAGGAAATGGTCCCATAAAATCCATCCCTCATACATCGAAAATTTCCACTTCCATGATAGTGTTGAGTAGCATCTCATTCCTCTTTTATATATTTCCCACCCTTTGGCATCTATCACAGGTTTTCACAAACCGGTGGGCATCCTTTAACACAATAGGCCAATAGAATCCTGACTGAAGTACCTTGGCCGTTGTCAGCTCACTACTATAATGTCCCCTATATGCAGATGAATGACATTCATGTAAGATATTTTTCACTTCACTATACAGCACATACCTTTGGATCATCTTGTCTGCACACTGTCTGAATAACTATGGCTCGTCCAAATGTACCACTTGGCGTCATGTAGGAATTTTCTCTTTTGTTGACGTGTCAGATCAGGGGGAAGGATTTTGCTCACCAATTAATTGGCAAAATCCGCATACCATGGAAATTCGGAATTAACTCCAAACAGCTGCTCATCTGGAAATGATTCATTGATTACACAATTATCTGCCCCTTAACCAGATTTTCTAGCCTTGACAAATGATCCACCACTTGATTATCGATCCCCTTCCTATCCTTCATTTCTAAGTCAAAATTCTGAAGTAGAAGGATCCATCTGATTAGTTTAGGCTTGGCATCCTTCTTCGAAATCAAATAGCAAATCATCGAGTGATCAGTGTATACCACCACCTTTGTTCCAATCAAGTAGGCTCTGAATTTGTTAAAGGCGTATACTACTGCTAGTAACTCCTTCTAGATGGTTTTATAGTTCAATTGTGCATCTGTAAGGGTTTTACTTGTATAGTATATGGCATGGAATATCTTCTCTCGGCGTTGACCCAAAACAGCCCATATCCCATAGTCGCTCGGATCGCACATTAACTCTAAAGGCATAGTCCAATCTGGTGCGATGATTATTTGAGCTGTAGTCAACTTGGTTTTTAACTTCTCAAATGTTGCTTTGCACTCCTCATCAAAAATGAATACTGCATCTTTCTTTAAAAGACTGCACAATAACTTTGCAATCTCAGAGAAATTCTTTATAAATCTTCTATAGAATCTGACGTGTCCAAGAAAACTACAGATTCCCTTCACTGAATTTGGTGGTGGAAGATCCTCAATCGTGTCTAACTTTTCCCTATCAACCTCTAAACCTTTGGTAGAGACCTTGTGCCCTAGAATTATCCCTTCTTCAACCATAAAGTGGCACTTCTCCCAGTTGAGCACCAAATTAGTATCCACACATCGCTTCAAGATGATGACCAAATTCTCTAGACACTTATCAAAAGTGTTTCCATAGACTGAAAAGTCATCCATGAAAACTTCCACATTCTTCTCCACCATGTTCGAGAAGATGGCCATTATACATCGTTGGAACGTAGCTGATGCATTACATAACCCAAAGGACATCATTCTAAATGCAAAGGTGTCATATGGGCATATAAAAGTGGTCTTCTCTTGATCCTCGGGAGCTATGACTATTTGGTTGTACCCTAAGTATCCATCAAGTAGGCAATAGTATTCATGTCCAGCTAGTCAGTCCAACATCTAATTAATGAAGGGTAGAGGAAAGTGATCCTTCTGGGTTGCCTTATATAGCTTTATGTAGTCCATACAAACCCTCCATTCGGTCACTGTCCTCGTTGGAATCAGCTCATTATATTCATTCTTAACCATTATCATTCCACCCTTTTTCGGCACGCACTTTACTGGACTGACCCATGCACTGTCTGAAATTGGGTAAATAATTCCTGCATCTAACCACTTCAGTATTTCTTTCTTTACCACTTCTTTTATGATTGGATTTAGCTGTCTCTGCTATTCCACTGATGGCTTTGCATCCTCTACCATGAGAATTTGTGCATGCAGAAGGATGGACTTATTTCCTTTATGTCGGCAATTATCCAGACTATTGCAAACTTGTATGCTCTCAAATTCCTCAGCAATTTACTTTTCTGCAATTTATTAAGTGCAAATGCAATAATAACAGTTAAAGTGTGGCAGCCCCAAATCTGGGTCCTAAATCACCACGGATCTGGTACAATCATTCTACAACTATTGCGAAAGATATAAACATAAATTGTTTATATAATAAACTTTACACACTATTTCCCCAAGGTCGAGTAACCTTAACTTATACACAATTCATGACTTATTTGACTTACAACAACATTAATATACAATACTGATTCAAACTTTATCTGCACATGTAAACTATAGCTGGACTTATCTTTATTTTTTGCTTGTATCCAACGTATTTGTATTAATCTGCAATATTTTATCATGATATAGCAAGGGTGAGCATAAGTTTGCCCAGCAAGTATAAATTTATGTAAGGATATATCATGATTGAAAGAGTCTGAATAATAAGCTGGCTATAATTCAACAATATATTTGTGAATTAGCACGAACAAACTTTTGACTGAACAAGTATTAAACATGAACAAATATATCTTGAGCGAATGGTAATAAAGGTGATCATCCTTTCATACCTGACTTATACATGAAATATATATAGAGTACAATTCTACAATTCTTAGACATGACAATCAGCAATGATTAACCACAAGTACATTTGAATACAACAACTCAAAGTAGAGTTAAGAAAAACTTGTCTGTTTCGTTGATTATCGTTACGCATTTTAATAAGATTTGTTTGAAGACCTAATATATAAATAATATTGATATACAAATTAGAATAATATCATCACAATATTTAAAATAAGCTAAACACATAGCACATAACCCTATAAGTCTATACAACACATAAAACTCGGTATCAAGTCAAACTATTGCAGTCTGAGTTGAACCCGGCATAAATTTGACATCTCGACGGTCTAGTCGGACAAAACTCGAGTCTAAAATCATTAAGACTTTGTCTAAACTGGTTCACAGATATCTTAGATAATTTATTATCAGTCAAAATATTTTTCATAAGCTTGTAATAATTTTCAGATAATTATTACCATTTATCATGATTTTTCAATCATTAATATCTTATTTATCTAATTTAAATACCATAATATTCTAATATCATTAATATTTATTTAATATTAAATATTAACGAAATACATGCCAAAATATTATAATATATTTATAATATCTCATATTATTTTTAATACCATAAAAATCATATTTATATGATATTTAAACCTTTAAATCCATTATTCGATAATTGCTATTAATATTAAAATATTAATATTTTCATGACAAAATATCAAAAGTTATATTTTATAACTTCAAATATTTTACAACACTTAAATCATTTTATATGATTTTTAAATCATTAATTCTATTTTTCCATAATTTATTTAATATATTTATTAAATAAATTAATTACCATTAATATTAATTAATTAATAAAATTTATCACAAAATATTAAAAGTCATAGAAAATAACTTAAAATATTTTCTTACACCATAATATATTTTAAATGATTTTTCATGTATTAAAATCATTTTAAATAATTTATTTAATATTATAATTAAATTAATTAATTAAACTTAATATTCCAAAAATATTAAATATTTATAAAATATATTCCAAATTATTAAAAACTCACTTTTAAACTTTAAAATAATTTTTAAGAATATATTTTGTATTTTTCATAATTAAAAACTATTTAATACTAATTATTTAATAAAAATAATAATTTTAATAATTAATCTGTCGCTAAAGGGCCCTATAGCGACAGAACCGTTGTTATAGGTGTTCTTGAGTGTTCTTGAGCCTGCCCAGATCTTCTTGTCAGTGAAAAAGGTACTTGGTTTGACTGGATCTATAATTGTGATGTTTGTGTTTTCTAGGCAGCTAAATTGTTATTGTTGTAGTATAAGTGGTGTACTATAATTGTAAACAAGTTCTATGCTCATTCTATAACATCTCAGAGAGATCCATGCTTCAGAAAAGATTGTCAGACGTTGTTCTTCATTTCTAGGTTTTCCAGAAATGAAGAACAGTACGAGCATGCTACTTTAAATCTTCATAGCTTGAATCAAGGATTCACTTAGTGTGATATAAAGGTTCATTCTTGCAGTACTAATATCAGTGTACAATTCTATAACCTTAGATCATAATAACAACATCACCAAAAGAAAATTTGGGCCGGTCAAAGTAGGCAAGAAAAACTGTTCTTGACCATTTTTGGGTTACCCAGAAATGTTCTTGAGCAGTTGGTCATCCCACGTTTGACCACAAATTTATACAATTAGGTTACTGATCTGAGTGATTTAAAGCCTTTAACATGTAGTCTTCATGTCAAGCTACAACAACAACACAATAACTTGGCCAAAACATTAACATACAACAAGATCAGGGGCTTTAAAAATCTTGTCAGACCACCTGGAAAATTTTTGGGTTACCCAGATTCAAATTTTCGTGCTCGGTCAACGCACTTTGACCGATCATATCTTTCAATATAAACATAATATGGGCTTGCTTCAAGTTCCAAATTAAAGCCCTTACTACAAAGAACAGATCTATAACATCAAACACCACTAACACCTAACACAGAGAGATCTATGAACCCTGACATTCGGTTGTCAGACCAAAATTTAGGGTTCATAGATCAATTCTAAAAACTTTAATTTCGAGCATCAAAATGATATGAATCTAAGTTTTAGCAACCCATATCTTCAAATGACACCCTCTAACATGGCTTATAACAACAAATTACAACATCTAACATAGAACACATGGATTTCAAAATTTAGGGTTTATACCTTCTTAAACTTTGATTTTTGGGACTTTGTTGATCTGATCTTTTCAAGTTAAGGACTGATAATAGCTTATCTTATCTCACTTTCTCACTCTACATTTTTGAATTTTAGAGAGAGAAGAGCTTTGGCAAGAATGAGAGAATAAAGTGGGCATTTCTCTCTCTCTAATCCTTATATCTTGCAATGCAATGTATATGACTGACATTTGTAGCTGATTGTTGAATTTTTTAAGGCACAAGGGGTAGATAGAGTGCTTCAACAACCAAATATATGGTAAGATTTGCACTCCACCTTATAAAAAATATAAAAAGGGCACAAAAGTTATTTTGCTTCAAATTTTAATACCAAAATTGTCATTTGATCAAACCCTTAGGGTTAAAACCTAAGGTTTTCATAATTCAATTTTCTAGGATTTCCAAATTAAGGTTTTTGAAATAGAAAATTAATATTTCAAAATTATAATTAGGATTCTATGAATATATTAAGATTTTCTAATCATGAAACTCAATCTTGCTAATTAGGATTATTATTTCCTAATTAAAATCGCTAATTTAGCAATTAAGGACAAAATTATCCATTAGGATTTCCAGTTGAACAATTAGGGTTTCTAATAATTTGGTTTTCTAATTATTAGGGTTTTAAGTAATTCATTATAATTAATAACGTTTAAACCTTATAGTAGCATTTGAATCCCCAAATTAGGGTTTTAATATACTAAATTAGGGTTTAAATTCTCAGAACTGGAATTAGGGTTTCAGAACTGGTTTCTAGGGTTTCTTATCCATTGCTAGGGTTTTCTAACTGAACGTTGAAGTTCTTAATATATGTTTAGGGTTTGACACTGATAAAATTTATCTGGTTATACCTTGACCCTTAACCACATTCTAAACACATAAATGACCATATACACAGAACATATTCATGTATACACTTAATCCTGAATAATTCACCTAAATCCTTCACAGAATTTTGAAATCCTCAAAATTACTTCTCAAAAATATCAAACGCATACACTAATTTTCTGTCTAGGTTCTAATATTGAACCTTAAATCAATCAATTATGATTTTAATAACTTGTCTAATTGCTTGGGTTGTCACATAAAGTGTTTGAATCACCCAAATAAGCATACCTGAGGTGTTTAGGAAGCGGTTTGAGGTCAAGAGTGGGTGGCTCCTCAAGTGAAGGTTTTATCCAAGCTAAAGCTTTTTTGTCTGTGTGTAGTGGCTCAAATGGAACCTTGAATCTACTAATTCGAGGCAAAGAATCCAACATATGTAAGTAATCCACGAACTTTGGATCATCCAAATCCTCATCCCCTAGTAGTTTGGCTTCCAACGGATCACTGACCAAACTTTTTACCAGATCATCATTGACTATCTGGTCGATGACATCCACCTGGAAACACTCCTCTTCAACAGTAGGAAACTTCATGGCTTTAAAAACATTGAATGTGACTTCTTGATCTTAAACCCTCATGGTTAATTCCCCTTTTTTAACATCAATGAGAGTCCTACTCGTAGCCAAAAATGGTCTCCCTAAGATGATTGGGATGTTCTTGTGTTCTTCATAATCAAAAATTATGAAATCTGCTGGAAAAATAAATTTGTCCACCTTAACCAAAATATCTTCCACAATTCCTCTTGGATAAGTTACCGATCTGTCTGTTAGTAGCAACGATATATTTGTAGGCTTTGAAGCTGGTAAACCCAATTCAGTATAAATAGATAATTGCATGAGGTTTGCACTTGCCCCCAAATCACACAAACACTTTTTGAAGGTCATGTTACTGATCGTGCAAGGTATGGTGTAACTTCCCGGATCCTTCAACTATGGAGGTAAATTTCTCTGTAAAACTGCACTGCATTCCTCCGACAAAGCCATAGTTTCGTAATCCTCTAACTTTTTCTTCCTTGATAGAATACCCTTCATGAATTTGGCATAACATGGTATTTGCTCTAGGGCTTCTGCGAATGGAATATTAATTTGAAGTGTTTTAAAAACTTCTAAAAATTTGGCGAATTACTTGTCTAATTTCTGTTTTTGGACCCTCTGTTGAAACGGTGGTGGAGGATACACAACTGGCTCAACCTCTGGCATGGTCTCGTCAACTTGCTTTCCTCACCTTGTTTTCCTTCAACCACTTTATCTTCTTTCTCTTTGACATCCTTCTTAGCTGAATTTTCTGTAATTTTCCCTTCAAGATGTTTTTCACTCCTCAAAGTGATTGCTTGACATTGCTCATGATTTCCCTTCAAATTCTTTTATGTGTCACTAGGTAGAGTCCCTTGCGGTCTATTATTCAGTGTTAAGGCAAGCTGTCCCATCTGATTTTCTATGTTTTTGATGGCCACTGCTTGTGATTTCATCACAACCTCATTTCCCGATATATATTTCAACAAAAGCTCTTCCAAGTCTGTCTTCTTCTCTTGATGCAGAGCTACTTATTGATGCTGATTTTGGAACCCCCGGGGATAAGAAGGTCACGGAGCCTATTGATTTTGATTGTTACTCAACAAAAAATTGGGATGGTTCCTACTCCCCGGGTTTTAGGCATTTTGATACATGTTTTGCAGAACCCTAATGTAGCTACCCACAAACTATAATGATGCTGGGTTGATGGCACACTTTTCTGTAGGATGTTCTCCTGCACATAATTTATAAACATATGCCACCTATTGTGGTTGTGCACCTGTCAGAGCATCCATTTTCTTTGATAAAACTGAAATCTATGCCACCAACGTTGTTACCCCATCTACCTCTAACACCCCAGCTACCTTGGGTTGTGTCATCCTCGATGTAGGCCACTAGTAGTTATTAGCTGCCATTATTTCTATTAACTCATATGCTTCCTCATAGCTCTTAGCCATAAATGCTCCACCCGAAGCTGCATCTATGTTTTTCCTGAGATTCCCATTCAACCCATTATAGAACGTATTCATCTGCAGCCATTTAGGTTGTCCATAATGAGGGCACTTTCTAAGTAGTTCCTTGTACCGTTCTCATGCCTTATATAAAGACTCCTCATACTGCTGGTCAAACATAGTGATCTCATTTCTCATCTTTGTAATTTTTGTTGGTGGGAAAAATTTTTCCAAGAACTTCTGAGCGAGGTCTTCCCAAGTAGTTATCGATCCCGACGGTAGAGAATGTAACCAACTCTTTGCCTTATCCAGCAGTGTGAACGGGAACAAGCAAAGTCTGACTGCGTCATCTGACACCCCCATTGTATCTAAAGGTGTCACAAATTTCTAAAAAGCTAACTAAGTGCTCATTCGGATCGTTGTTGGCTAATCCCCCAAACTGAACTGAGTTCAGAATCATCTAAATAGTCTCAGGCTTAATCTCAAAAGTATTTGCAGCAATCATAAGTCTGGTGATACTTGACTAAAGCTCAGTAACCTTAGGAGTACCATAATCCCTCAGCGCTTTTTGATCTTCTACAGCCTTTATTTCTTCCTTCTAATAGTTCTCAAAGTTTTCCCTTGTGTCTTTAATCCACTTACTTAGCCTTTGAAACCGTTTCTTGATATCGTCCTCGAAAGGAAGCAAGTTTGGCTTCTTAGACCGAGTTTGCATAAACTAACTCAAAGAACCTGAAACAGGAAAGAACAAAACAAAAGAAAAAATGTTTAAGTAAAACTGAACTAATTAAACTGATATTGAAAAATATTAAATTCAATACTATTCCTCGACAACGGCGCCAAAAACTTGTTAGTCGAAATCTAATTACGCTCACACGCAAGTGCACGTGGTCAACAAGTAATATAATGATAAGTAAAAGTATCGTTCCCGTAGAGATTAGTATGAAATTAATCCTAACAATTACTAGTTTTCTATTAATCCAAATTTTATTAAACTAACCAAAATAATGATTATAAATAAGAAAAACTAAAAACTGAAAATACCAATCAATCAACACAATTTAAAAACCATAATGTCAAGCAAATATTAGACAATTAGGCTTACAACTTCACTTTAAGTCTCACTCTAATTAGCACACCTTCTTCCAGTTTAACTCACTATCTCAGTTTATTAATCAAGAACACTTAGGTGGAATTAGCCATCTCTCGATGCACTACTACCATATTAACTTAAATCCACAAATTAGATAGAATTAAGCCAAACACCCTAATTAACTAATTCACTATATCTCTATGTGAATTAAAATCAAATAAGGTTTAAATTCAAGTTCTCTACCTGATTACATGTGATGTTAGGTATATCTCTATCCTAACATAAATCAAGATTCCATTCAAACACAGAATTCAAGAACACATGCTAAAGTTACTAAGTCTAGATTTATACATCATATCTCGAATTCGTACAAATCCACATAGAATTGGTGATCAAACAATTTATAAATTAAAGCACAAATCATAATAGATAAACTGAATTGATAAATTACTAAACTGAATTCAAGGTATGATAATCATCGTTCCACATTAAAGATCCATCATAAGCCTAATAAGTAAATTAGTTCATCATATATGAAATAAAAACTGAAATTATAAAAGAATCCATCATCCCAATTACAATAACTGAATTAAAGAAGTAGAATAGATACAAAACCAACCTTCTTCTCTGCTCCAATTCATATTCTTTGTGACTCTGACTTTCAATCATTTCCTCTAATGCAATTTACTCAAATTAGGGCTCAAACTTGTCAATTGATTGATTCTTCTTAATTTTCTCTGTTGTTATGTTATATCCAGCACAAGAAACATATTTTGTCCACAAACCCATGCCAAACGAAGTACCAAGCCATGCCAACTTGATTCCTTCACGTTGTTACAGAACTCTAATTGAACCAAACTTCTTATGTTTGCCCCATACCCCCCATACGGTGGGGGTTTTTTTTCATATGAAGGCAGCCCGGTCAAATGGGTGGGTCATTATGTTCTCTTTCAAGAACCTCGCCTTACCGAAGTGTTCTCTTTTGCACATTGTTGCTCATTTTGTTTCCCTTTCATGTCACAACACCACCTCTATGCCACCAATGCAACACCATGCCACCTAAACATAAAATAAACATAAACAAGTAAAAATGAACCTAAATATACAGGATTAACACAATTTAAGCTCGAATTAGAGATTGATTCGTAGGTATAAAACTCATTCATCAAATTACCAATGGTTAATGATGTTAGGACCATCTGACCTTCGCTGAAATGTGCTCCAACGGATGACATCATTGGACCACCTCTGATGCTTTGTTGGGTTTACTTGCCAATGGCTGAATAACGTCAAGGTTGCTTGACCTTCGTTGAAATGTACTTCAACGGCTAAAATCATCGAACCACTTCCAATGCTTCGCTGGATTTACTTACCAATGGCTGAATAACGTCAAAGTTGCTTGACCTTCGTTGAAATGTACTTCAATGGCTGAGATCATCAAACCACTTCCAATTCTTCACTGAATTTACTTGCCAAAGGCTGATGATGTCAGGGTTTCCTGACCTTCATTCAAAAGTGCTTCAATGGATGAAGTCGTATGAAGTCTCCGCCGGGGAGAGATTTTTGATGAAATGTATTGTTGCAATTGGAATCACAACCCCAAGTTGATGGCATCGGACATTTGTGAGGTATTACCAAATGTAGTTTGCAATAGCTATGATCATCAACTTTGTGAACCCTGTGTTTGGGCAAATACCAATGAGTGATGTGTAGACCCGCAGTTTGGTCTCTAAAAATCAGAATTTCAGGCTTTTCCACTTAATCTTGTAGCGTCTTTTTTCCTGATTTGACTTTTTAGCTTGTGGGACCTCCTTTGCAACTCAAATTGGACCAAGCTGGAGGGGGTGGGACCCACCTAGGACAGCCGCAAGTACACCTGCGGCAGTCATAAATACACATGTGGCCATCCGTGGGTGTATTTGAGCTGACCTTTTCCTTTCACAAGTCATTTTCAAGTTGTGCCACATAGAGAATCCGAGAGTTCTTCTTTAGATCTACTGAGTTCGGGCTATTTTCTGCAAAATTCATCACCGTACAAGTGTTCCACACTATCCAGGTAACGTATGCATGTCTTCTTTTCCAGTTTTGTCTGTTTGAAAATGAGTTATCACATGAAATGCTTCTAAACACATAGTAGTGAATATGCATGCTCATATGACTTGATAATAAATATTCAACATAGTAAATGTTAGTATTTAACCATGCTGAACATAATGATGTGAAAAAAATAACTTTTGAAACAGTCAAATTTGCACCTTTTTCTGTTATTTCTTGTCCTATTTGAGGACAAATGGGCAAATGTTGTAAAATAAAGTGAACCTGGTAATTAAACTACCCTTAAGGGTTATAACTTTGATATTTTTACGCATATAGGATGTTTATGACTTTGGGTTGGTTTGCTACTGAATGGCCACCTAGTCATGCCTACATACATGTGGATAGTCCTTTTTACAAATGAGACTATGACGAAATTTTTTCATGAGTCTAGGCATTGAATGAAAATTCATTTTTAACTCTACTGTAGGCGTATGTTAAATTATTGCATGCATGTATATAGACATAAAATGGATTTAAAAAGTTCCAGGTTAGAAGTCACCACACCCTTTTTGAGGTAATTTGGAGACTTTTGTCCAGATACATGGATCTAGATCAGCTGAGTAGCTCCCGTAGGGCCTCTTCAGGTGTGAGGAGGAGAACTTCTGATGTGCCTCAACCTCGTCCAACCCAACAACCTCGTCGGTTGGTGGAGGCAGTGATTCGTCCTATCCGGGTTGAGGTACCGGATGTTGAGGAGGAGGATGTCTCGATCACGGCTCTCGCTCCTGCTGCTTCTATTCCCTGTAGAGAATTGCCAGCCATAAATGTGATAAATCCAGAGCTACTGGATGATTTGAGTCACCACCCCTCGATCTTCTTACATGCGAATGAGGTAAAAGTTGGGTTTGATCTTCCTTTTTCCTATTGATGAGGAGCAAAGGTTATGATGTTGATTTACATTTATAATGTAGGTTCCCGGCTTCCCACAGCCTCGAGGGAACTGGTTTAGTATACACTCTCTATACCAGAATCTTCACCCAAAGTACCGAGAGATCGTGCATGGTTGGGCCTTTGAGGCATTTTTTTTCCATCCTCCCCCACTGTTGACCCTAGGGTTACCTCAGGGCATTATCTGAGCAATGGTTTCACCATACTCAATCTCTCCATTTGCTAGATTATGAGGTGATGATGACGTTGATGGATTGGCGGTTTATCACCGATATAGAGTTTGGAGGGGCGTCAGTGCCTTGTGTGGCGAACATTACCCCGACTGTCGTTAAATCCTTGCTAGGAGTCCCGGCTGAGGCGCTTAAAGGAAGGATAGTCAACACGGGTCCTTTGAGTGTAGATGCTATAAATAGGGCGTTGAGTGAGCCCATGCCCGATGATGTGAGAGTCAGGGATCGCATTCTTTGGCAATTGTTCATGATCATCCTTCGAGGTTGTTCTATAGCGGATAACTCTTCCACGATGTCGTTTGCTTTAGTCAACACCACATGTGAGGTGGACCGCATTGGAGAGTATGACTGGGGCTCCTATACCTTTTCTTATTTCCTCAAGGGAATGTGCATGCGTTCGCAGGGCTTGATAGAGGCTTGGCTATGATTTTACCCTTTTCTGCTGGAGAGTATTTCTCTTTTGATTTCCCTTGTACAGGTTAAGAGTGTTGACTGACCACAAATGTTTGATCTTGTATTGGTAGTTTTGGGCTTGTGAGAGGCTTCCATGTCTGCGTCCCATTAGTCTGTTATGTTGGATACCTATTAACGGGGATGATGA
This sequence comes from Panax quinquefolius, assembly GCA_020205615.1. Lineage (NCBI taxonomy): Eukaryota > Viridiplantae > Streptophyta > Magnoliopsida > Apiales > Araliaceae > Panax > Panax quinquefolius. The sequence goes on along the minus strand of CM035156.1, from coordinate 117,078,134 downwards.
TGGCATCACTCCATATTGGCGAAGGTTCATGTAGCTGAGGGTTTCACCTATTCTTGCCTACAATTAGAGTTATTGACAGTCGATGTCATTACATGGGTTCCCTATTCTGGGGACCATCTGACAGTTGGCTTTGAGGGTGGTTTCCCGATTGGTGTCGAGCATGTGATGTCCACCCATTGGATTCCTCTCTTCACAGATGGAGGATGGGAGCTATATTTAGTAAAGTGTGCTATCAGGAGCTTCACATGACAGATCCGTATACCAATCTATTCTCATGCCAGGCATTATTGGCCTATGTCACAGTCGTCGATCAGTGATATCCCATTGATGGGAGTTGACGGCTTTGATTTGTCAAAGAGATCGTGCACTCAGGAGACATTCTACCACTAGTGGTCCCCTTGTACCATTAGTGCCTAGACCCACGCCACACAATTCATGGGGGATATGGTTCCTGGATCTGTGATGATGACAGATTGGATTGCCTGCGTCCGAGAGCCCACTCATTTTATGCTGTAAAGACCCGGAAATTTTTAAATAATTATATCAGTATTTTTATGAATAAATTTTTTATTTATTTATTTACAAATAATATTTTGAATATATGTGATAAGGATTTAGCAGAATAGTCAATTTAAATTTTTAGTTGACTGATAATGAAAGTTAAGTCGGATATGGTCTAGAACCCTAATTCATGGAATTTGAACAAGAAATGAGAATATTAATATATAATAATTATATTTCAAAATGATATGTATGTACTATATGTGTGTATGGTTTATTGTTGATCAGAAATAGATAAGTATTAGAAAACCCTAAGTTTAAACCGAAAACCCTAATTCAAAACCCTAAATAGGAAACTAAGACTGATTATTAATCAGGTATATGTGATCAAGGAGATATGTTAGTGATTATGAATCTAATTAGGGAAAACCCTAATGATTATCAAAAAAAAAACCTAACTGCAAAGTTAGAAACCCTAATTTGATCTCCGAGAAACCCTAAACCCTAATTTTAAAACCCTAATTAGTGATTAGAAAGCCCTAATGGTATTTAGCAAATCTTAAAATTAAAAGTTATGGGAAATATATGAAATTACCAAACTACCCTTAAAATTTAAGCAGAAAAGACCAAAATACCCTTTAGTGTGTAAAATGACCAAATTACCCTTTACTTAAAACTTAAGAGATTTTTCTAGAATTGCATGACTCACCAAGTTAAGATCTCCCATGTGTGTAAAATCTCAGCCAACCTTATCTCATTTGACACCTTGTAAGATTAGGTTCAATGAATCAAAATATATAGATTTTTTGTGACGCCCCCCAAAATAGGTCCAATCCACCCAACCCATTCTGGGTCTCCAAATACATGGTACAAAAAATAACTACAACTTTTTATTACAATTGTCGTGCACAATACGACAACACATATTCTGTGAGTTTTAATACCAACTGTGACTCTCATCCCTTTACTTGGATAGCATCTCACATTGATACCTTACATAAAGGTACAGTCAATAACTGTTTTAGAAATTAAAATCTTTGGAAAATGCTCAAGGAAACCTTCGTACGTGGGAGGCCATGCATTTAAGTTATAATAGTTATCATATGACTGGAGAAATATCATTGGTTGACCCAATAGACACCAAAGAGAAATGAGAAGATTTCTATCATGTTCTTTCTAATGGTTAGTCTTCTCCTGACATATAATTATCTCCATTGTCTCCAATTGAGAATTATATTTCAACCAAACTCCAAGATTATATAGGTAGTGCTCGAAGATATACTTAGCAAGTGGATGTGCACAACCCTGTCTTATGATAACATGAGGTTATATGTCATTAGACATCTTGTATGATAGTGGCAAAACACCCTTCCAACGTTGGGTTTGCATCACCCTAATTGATTCACCAAATATAACTATTAAATGACATATAAAATACAACACACTTATCTAAAGTTCTCAATAAAATTATTTCCATGCTATTTAGGGAGAAACTCAACAGCTATAGACCACTGTTTTATTCCCCTGTTACCCCCGCTCGACCCAGCTACACTCTTATTACCTGAAAGGAATTATGAATCAAAAGGGGGAGCAAAAATAGCTCAATAAAGAATATCATGACTAAAGATAATTAAATTAGCAATAGCCTTCGTCAGTTATGAATCAGAGATTTAGAACATATGGTAGATGATAAAACTTTTCAACTATAGCTGCAGCAGAACGAGCAATCCATTAGAAGATTCAAATAGACCATAAAGTCTATTATCTTCTCCATGTTAAAAGTCCACCAACCATGTTTTATCCCTGTAACATCAATCAACAGTTCCGATCCACAATCATGTGAATAACTCATAATCATAATTGTGGTTCTAAATTACTCTTCGCACCCAAGACGAAGATAATTTTCATCACATGTCTTTACCTGAAAAAATCAAAGATCATGGTTATACCAAATCACAGTTCCTGTTCATAATCATACTAATAAATTCATCTTTGCACTATGGGCCAAAGATATTCATCAACAGTTCATCTTTGCACTACAGGCAAAAGATATTCAACAACAGGTCATCTTTGCATTACGAACCAAAGATATTAATATCTCAAAGAAATATATAATCATTTCAGAATTTCTATAAACAATAATTATAACCATGTTGATCAATTCACCTTTGCACTTAAGCTAAAGATATTCAATTATAAATTCAATGGTCATGATCATATCAGTCAACAATTCATCTTTGCACTACTGGCCAAAGAGAACCCATAGTCACAATCATACCAATAATCTACCCATCTTTACACTCAAGTGAAAGAGAAATTTCATCACCAGGATTATAAAAATGTTATAAAAACAATATAATCAAAACATGGGTTTAATTTCAAAAGTAAGATTCATAAGTCAACGATAATTTGGTCAGAAAAAGAAACCAATTTTGTCGTGAATAATAACTTATGAATAGTAACTCATGAATAGCAACTCGTGAATAGTAACTCATAACTAGTAACTTGTATTTATACATAGTACCGTATACATAAAGAGTATCGTATACGTAAATAGTGCCATATACATGAATGGTGTCGTATACGTGAATAGTGTCATATACGTGGATAGTAACCCCGACACGAAAAGATAAAGTTTCACAATAAAATTCATATCAATATTTCGGTATAATGATATTAAAGGAAATAATATCATTTACTTGAAAAAAATAACATCCTTTACCATCCCTTACTATCCCTTACAATCTCTTACTATCCTCACCTCGAAAAAGATAAAGACTTGACGACATGAATATAGGATATAATATTGAAGGAACTTGCATCGTATAGCAACACTCAAAGTATCAAAATACTCACAATAATACGCTCGATAATATAGAAAGAGAAAACTTCAGTTTCTGGTGTGCTTTTCAATTCTAACCTAAGCACCTTATTTATAGGAAAATGCTAAGAACACCAAAGTAGAAAATTTAATAAAATATTAATATATTAAAAAACATTTCACGCCAACCTTAGAAAATCTGAATTCAGCATGTTTACCACTCATGTGGGGCCCACCAACATAATAAAAACATTTTTCTTTAAAAAAATATTTAAAACTTCAAAAATTAATTATTTCGGAACATTAATAATTCATAATAAATAGTCCTTTTATTAGAAAAATTTGAATCTTGTGTCCATCCCATAGAAAAATTAATTCTCTACAACTTTGTAGCTTTAAGTTTTTCCAAATTCTAAACAAAAATTTACCGAAATTCACATACGGACGATTTTATAGGCTATAATCAAATTTCAGTCAAAAATGGGGCCCACCAACATATTTAACATGTTTTTAGCATTTATTGTAACAAAAATACTCTTCCTCCTCATTTATTCATATATCACACATTCACTGTAAAAATATCACCATTATTATATTATTGAAATATAATAATATATTTAAATGAATTATTTTTATCAGAAAAGATAAAATATCAATTTTCAACAATTGTCACTTTTCTAAAAATTCCTCCATTTATACCCACATAAATAAATATTTTCCTTATCATATAAATCAATAATTAAATATTCACAAATAATATAATGTAATCACAATAATGACAATGACAATGCGCTCAGGAAAGAGGGGCTTTTCCGATAAGGATTTCTCTCATCTTGGCGGCGCAATTAGATGACCTAACCCCTTTCCTCGACAAAACTTTTTAGACATTGCCAATAATGCTATCTAATAATATTATTCAAATAATATGGATTATTGACCCGATAATGGGAAATACTGTGTAGTGAGAATTATTGAAACAACAATAATATAAAATATCAACATAGCAATTATTAAATCAATAAAATAAAATATTGAACAGTAATTATTGTAACAATTATTGAGTAGTGACTTCTTACGTAAGAATCAATAATTGGTGCAATATTGTATAGCTCTTGTGCAACACTGACGTATTCGTGTTTTAACCAACGGGTATTCTACTTGATTGTTACTCAGTAATAACAAGCTTGTTATTATTTAAAAAACTCCTACTTGTTGTTTTCTTCATCCGTCGTTATTTATAAAAACTAATACTTGTCGTTTTCTTCATCCGACAGTTTTTCGTTATGGGGCCCATAAATAGCTGCGCCGTCACACGAATATTCCCCGACAGCAAGAATATTCCATGACCAAACGAATATTCCCCGACAAAAATGAATATTTTATAACCACCTGCTTATTTTGTATACTTTACATATATCACCCTTAACTTTAACTTTTTATCAATTTAACCCTTTACTAAATCATAATTATAAGAAAAAATGAATACCTTTATTTCATAAAATTTGGGTATAACAATCTCCCCTCCTTATGAAATTTTGTCCCTGATATTCATGTACTTGGTATTTCAAAGAGTTGAGAATACCTTGCTTTCATTTCAGATTATATCTCCCCAGTCATCTCTTCTGTATTATGATTTCTCCATTTCACATTTCCTGTATTTCAAATATCATTCTAGAATACAGCTTCAAAATAAAGGTTAATTGACATATCATAATTTATTAACTAATTAAGTAACAAAAATCAGCTTAGGTAGGACACACATTAGTGAAGGATTTTACTCTTCTCCCCCCTCCTAGTTCTGATCCCAAATCTCCGCCAGTGACCATATTCCTAAGCTCTGATACCAACTGTGGCGCCCCCCCAAAATAGGTCCAATCCACCCAACCCATTCTAGGTCACCAAATACATGGTACAGAAAACAACTACAACTTTTTATTACAATTGTCATGCAAAATACGACAACACATATACTATGCGTTTTAATACCAACTGTGACTCTCATCCCTTTACTTGGATAGCACCTCACATTGATACCTTACATAAAGGTGCAGTCAATAACTGTTTTAGAAATTAAAATCTTTGGAAAATGCTCAAGGAAACCTTTGTACATGGGAGACCATGCATCTAAGTTATAATAGATATCATATGACTTGAGAAATATCCTTGGTTGACCAAATAGACACCAAAGAAAAATGAGAAGATTGTTATCATGTTCTTTCCAATGGTGAGTCCTCTCCTAACATATAATTATCTCCATTGTCTCCAATTGAATTATATTTCAACCAAACTCCAAGATTATATAGGTAGTGCTCGCAGATATACTCAGCAAGTGGATGTGCACAACCATGTCTTATGATAACACGAGGTTGTATGTCATTAGACATCTTGTATGACAGTGGCAAAACACCCTTCCAACGTTGGGTTCGCCTCACCCTAATTGATTCACAAAATATAACTATTAAATGACATATAAAATACAACACACTTATCTAAAGTTCTCAATAAAATTATTTTTATACTGTTTAGGGAGAACCTCAACAGCTATAGACCACCGCTCTATTCCCCTCTTACCCCCGCTCGACCCAGCTACACTCTTATTACCTGTAAGAAATTATGAAGCAAAAGGGTGAGAACAACTAGCTCAGTAAGAATATCATGACTAAAGATAATTAAATTATCAATAGCCTTCGTCAGTTATGAATCAGAGATTTAGAATATATGGTAGATGATAAAACTTTTCAACCATAGCTGCAGCAGAACAACCAATCCATTAGAAGAGTCAAATAGACGATAAAGTCTATTATCTTCTCCATGTTAAAAGTCCACCAACAATGTTTTATCCCTGTAACATCAATCAACAGTTTCGGTCCACAATCATGTGAATAACTCATAATCATAATTGTGGTTCTAAATTCCGCTTCGCACCCAAGACGAAGATAATTTTCATCACCTGTCCTTACCTGAAACATCAAAGATCATGGTTATACCAAATCATAGTTCCTGTTCATAATCATACTAATAAATTCATCTTTGCACTACGGGCCAAAGATATTCATCAAGAGTTCATCTTTGCACTACAGGCCAAAGATATTCAACAACAGATCATCTTTACACTACGGACCAAATATATTAATATCTCAAAGAAATATATAATCATTTCAGAATTTATATAAACAATAATTATAACCATGTTGATCAATTCACCTTTGCACTTAAGCTAAAGATATTCACATATAAATTTAATGCTCATGATCATACCAGTCAATAATTCATCTTTGCACTACTGGCCAAAGAGAACCCATAGTCACGATCATACCAATAATCTACCCATCTTTACATTTAAGTGAAAGAGAAATTTCATCACCAGGATTATAAAATTATTATAAAAATAATATAATCAAAACATGGGTTTAATTTCAAAAGTAAGATTCATAAATAAACAATAATTTGGTCAGAAAAAAGAAACCAATTTTTTTGTGAATAGTAACTCATTAATACTAACTCGTATTCATATATAGTACCGTATACGTAAATAGTGTCATATACGTAAATAGTGACATATACATGAATAGTGTCGTATACGTGAATAGTGCCGTATACATGAATAGTAACCCCAACACGAAAAGATAAAGTTTCACAATAAAATTCATAACAATATTTCGGTATAATGACATTAAAGGAAATAATATCATTTACTTGAAAAAAATAGCATCCCTTACAATCTCTTACTATCCCTTACCTCAAAAGAGCTGTACTTCTGATAGGAATGTCAGATATAACGCTGAAGGGAACTTGCACCGTATAGCAACACTCAAACTATCAAAATACTCACAATAATACGCTTGATAATATAGAGAGAGAAAACTTCAGTTTCTGGTGTGTTTTTCAATTCTAACCTAAGCACCCTATTTATAGGAAAATGCTTAGAACACCAAAGAAAAAAATTTAATAAAATATTAATATATTAAAAAAAAAAATTACGCCCACCTTAGAAAATCTGAATTCAGCATGTTTACCACTCATGTGGGGCCCACCAACATAATAAAAATGTTTTTCTTTAAAAAAATAATTAAAACTTCAAAAATTAATTATTCCGGAACTTCAATAATTCATAATAAATAGCAATTTTATTAGAAAAATTCGAATCTTAAGTCCATTCCATAGAAAATTTAATTCTCTTAAACTTTGTAGCTTTACATTTTTCCAATTTCCAAACAGAAATTGACCGAAATCCACATACGGACGATTTTACAGGCTATAATCCAATTTCTGTCAAAAATGGGGCCCACTAACATGTTTAACATATTTTTAGTATTTATTGTAACAAAAATACTCTTCCTCCTCATTTATTCATATATCACACATTCACTGTAAAAATACCACCATTATTATATTGTTGAAATATAATAATATATTTAAATGAATTATTTTTATTAGAAAAGATAAAATATCAATTTTCAACAATTGTCACTTTTCTAAAAATTCCTTCATTTATATCCACATAAATAAATATTTTCCTTATCATATAAATCAATAATTAATTATTCACAAATAATATTACAGAATCACAATAATGATAACCAGACCGTTTCTAGGAAAGAAGGGGCTTTTCGATAAGGATTTCTCCTTATTGACGCGCAATTAGATGACCTAACCCCTTTCCTCGACAAAACTTTTTTCTAGACATTACCAATAATGCTATCTAATAATATTATTCAAATAATATGGATTATTGACCTGATAATTGGAAATATTGTGTAGTGACAATTATTGAAACAACAATAATATAAAATATCAACGTAGCAATTATTGAATCAATAAAATAAAATATTGAACAGTAATTACTATAACAATTATTGAGTAGTGACTTCTTAGGTAAGAATCAATAATTGGTGCAATATCGTGTGCTACTTTGTAATATTGCGTATTACTGTGTTTTAACCACCGGGTATTCCAACAGTGTTAACGGTAACAACTACGTCGTTATTTATAAAAAACTCATACTTGTCGTTTTCTTCATCCGTCTTTATTTATAAAAACTAATACTTGTCGTTATCTTCATCCGATAGTTTTCCGTTATGGGGCGCACAAATAGCTACGCCGTCGTACGAATATTCCCCAACAGCAAGAATATTCCACGACCAAACGAATATTCCCTGACAACAATGAATATTTTATAACCACTTGCTTATTTTGTATACTTAACTTTAACTTTTTATCAATTTAACCCTTTACTGAATAATAATTATAAGAAAAATTGAATACCTGTATTTCACAAAATTCGGGGTCTTACATTTTTAAAGAGAGATAAAATCAAAATTTAAGCTCATTTGCTAGCTATCACTCAACCAACTCTTCTCTCTCTCTAAGCCAAAAAATATTTTTGCAAATCAGTCCCCAAACAACCCTCTAGAACATCACAAACAGATTAGGAAGGAAGGATTCAAAGCTTGTTAAGAAAGAGATATAACCCTAAACTCATCCTAGATCTTGTATGTTCAATCAAATTTTGTGTTTATGTGTTTATTTAAGTGTTAGAAGATGTTATATGATGATCTATGATGTTACATCATAGATCTATGTTACATCATAGATCTATAGCATCAAAGTACTCAAAAATAAACTTTTCAAAACTGTCCAAGAACCCTAGATTTCTGGCCTGACAACTGAATGTTAGAGGCCATAGATATGTGTTTATTAATGATTTTGTATGTTTAATGTTTTAGATTTGTAGTTTATTGTAAGGACTTTGATCTGGACTTGAAATTATGCTTAGATCATGTCCAGAATACAAGTTATTCTTGGTCAAAACCCGTTGACCGAGCATGACCAAGAGTTTCTGGGCAACCTAGAAATTCAAAACCAGTGTCTGACAAGATTTTCCAAGGCTCATATCTGTCAGATGTTAGGAGATTTGGAACTGTTGTTGTATCTAGTTTGTAGCCTGTTAGATAGACTCTAGATCCATGCCTTTATATCACTCAAACAATCAACGGATTTTAAATAGTAGATGGTCAAAGTTGCTCGCTCGACATTTACTTTTATTTTTTGGGTAACTCAGAATTTGTTTTTCAGTGTCTGACAAGAAGTTTGTGGTCCTAGATCTTGCATGTGTTTGATGTTTTGCTTGTGTTATTGTATTTAGGCTATACTCTTGTATGTATACTATATATTCATGCTCCTATATAACTTAGTTAACCAACAGAATGAAAGTAATTGATGGTCAAACTAGCCAACTCAATCATTGTTACATTTTTCTGGGAAACCCAGAAAACTCAAGAACATTATTTCTGACATTGTTTAACCGGATACTATCTAATGAATCTGATGTAGTTAAGCCAACCTGATGATTGATATATGTACTCTGACATGAGGACTACAAACCTAAACCATTAGAACACATTACCAATGAACAGAACCTAAATAAAATTGAGCCTCAAAATGGACCCATGAATCTGACTGGGTTTCTGGGTAACCCAGAAAGCTCTGACAACGATTTTGCAAGGCCAAATCTTCATGTTATGTGCTTGTATGACTTATATGATGCTTGATTCATGTAGTATTACATAAACACTACATGATCAACACTTAATATTGTCCAGAACATGTTAAGTCTGAGTATTAAAGACGGTCAAAGTAGGTACCTCAAAGAACTCACTTTCAAAGGCTCAAGAACACCAATCATGATGAAACTGCCGCTATAGCCTTTTTAGCTTAATGACGGATTTAATTATTTTAGTTTTCTAATTTTTGAAAAATTCATTAAAAATAGAAATAAATTTCTAAAAATTACAAAATTAGTTTTAAAAATTATTTTAAATTAGAAAAAATTAACTTTTGATAAATTGACATATTTTTAATTAATATTACTATTTATTTGAATATTAATGGTATTAAATTTATTTAATAAATGTATTAAATAAATGGGTTAAAAATGGTTTTAATGATTTAAAAATCATTTAAAAATGATATAAATGATTTAAAAATATTTTAAGTTATAATAAATGACTTTTAATATTTTCATGAATAATACATTAATATTTAAATATTAATGGTAATTATTTAAAATGATTTTAAATGTTTTAAAAATCATTTAAGGGAAAATTAGTATTTTAAAATTATTTTGAGTTATTATATATAACTTTGATATTTTGTTATGTATTTCATTAATATTTTAATATTATTAAATATTAATGATAATGGAATTATTCGTATTTAAATCATTTAAAAATGATTTCAGTGGTAGAAAATCATGATAAATTATTATAATACCTTGAAGAATAATATGATTAATATTTAAATTATCTACTATAGTATTGAAGTTACAGAATAAAATTTAAGTAAATATAAACTCGATTATTATCCGATAAAGCTGTTGGTACACCGAAATGAATCCGAAGTTGACCCAGACTTACATAGATTGACCTGATAAGTAATTATTTATATTAGAATGACTACTATAACTATGTGACAATGTGTTTAAGCTATATGATGACTGTAAATAGCAGTGTTATGTGTTATAATATATTATTCTGATCAAAAGAATAATCTTATGAATGATAGGTTTCAATATAAAAGATAAAACTAAGTTGTGTAAGCAGCAGATCAGGCATGTATCCTTACACATTGTATCTACTTATGCAATAATCCTGTGTAAGTAAGTTATTGAATTATATTCTTGTTATATAAGTTCTTAAACTCAACTGTTATCGATTATGTATTTCAACATTAGTATTCATGTCAGTTATCAAACTCTATTCGTTTACCAGTATAGTAGTAATGTATGATCAATATATACCCTATGGATAGATAGTTAAGTTAGATTGTTCAAGTGCCCTCACTTGGATAATGATTGTATTTAATCACATGTTGACACATACCTACTAGTTTTCAGGAATGTATATGTTATTTAAAAACTGTCTAAGCTATTTAAATCAGCTAGACATAGAATTAAAAATATTATAGACCATGATAGAACATTATTATTATTTAATTGAACTGTTCTATTTCAAACTCCAGATTAATTAATTATGAACATTCCGAACAGGGGAAAGCTTTTATGCGCCAAAGGCGGATCAGATGAACTAACTTATCATTCAAACACGTAGTATTGATCAATACAGGGCATAACGGGATGATCACCCTGCATGTCCGTAAGACAGGACGGTTTGCAGATGAAGTTCTATTTAACCTTTTCAAAAATTAAAAATAAAGTTCATAGTTTGTTAACTGATTTCCATTTATAGTCAGTACATAGTTTCAAAAAAATGAAATAGAATTGATATGTAGTTCAGTATGGTTTGAGCTTACTTCACAACTATTGCTTCATTGTAGAAGTGTCATTCAAAAAAACATTTAAATCTTTCAGATAATCTATATTCATTGCTATTACTTGTTAGGCACCCAAATGCTCATTCTTGTTTTAAATTTAAATGTTTTTAGCTAAGCTAGCACGACCTGAAGGTTCCTACGAGGACAAAGGGAAGGAGAAGCTGAAGGATTATGTGACGCCCCCAAAATAGGTATACATCACCCATTCTGAGTTGTCAATACATGGTACAGAAACAACTACAACTTTATTATTACAACGAAGAAAGCGTGAGTTTAAATACAAATATTATCTTCTAGACAATATTTATACTCACATAAATCCTCATCACATTTATTGATACATTATTTTACAAAATGATGAGGACTACTAAACAATCCTTTCTAAAACCTTCATTCCATACCCAGACTCATTACTCGCTTATATTCTCGCCTCCCGAGAAGAATGGAACAAAAAGGAAAAGGGTGAGCTCAACTAGCTCAGTAAAGAATATTATGACTAAGATAATATACAACAAATTATCGTTAGTCTTCAACAGGGAAAAATTTAATAGAATACAATAGACAACAAATTTTCAATCAATATTCGCAGCAGAAATAATAATTCATTAGAAGAGTTAAGTAGAGAATGCAAACTACTATCTTCTATGTATGAATTTAAAAGTTCATCGTCTATCTTTTATCCCTGTAACAACAATCAATATACATCTGGAATCAAATATTCATCTTTGCACTACTGAGCCAAAGATATTCATCGATTAGTCATGTTCATTTAAACACTGTTCATCTTTGCACTCTGAGCCAAAGATATTAATCGATCGGTCATGTTCATCTCAACACTGTTCATCTTTGCACTACTAAAGCCAAAGATATTCTTCAGAAATCATTCATCTTTGCACTACAGCCAAAGATATTCTTCAGAAATCATTCATCTTTGCACTACTGGGCCAAAGATATTCAATAATATCATCATTTAAGACCGAGGATGATGAAAATATATTTTAAAGAACGAATCCGGTGAAACAAAATGACAAGGATTAAGGATTAAGGATTCGTACTTTGTTTTATCCATGTCCAACAATACCCCAAAAATAATCACGGTGGTGTAAAATTCAAGAATGATCAAAACATGGATACAATCAAAGCTAGTATCCAAAATAGATGTTTTGACTAAAAGAAGAAATTTTATTTTTTTTGGTGAATAGTGCCGATATCGTGAATAGTCTGCCGTATCGTGAATAGTGGCCGATATCGTGAATAATAGTAGTATACATGAATAGTAAATCGACACCAAAAGATAGAAATTCCACAAAAACATCTTCACGCTTCATGAATAGTACTCGTGAATAGTAACTCGTAAATAGTAACTCATGAATAGTAACTCGTGAATAGTAACTCATGAATAGTAACCAGAACATGAAAAAGTTCCAAATTTGATAAAACTTCATATCAACATTTCAACATAATGATATTGAAGAAATAATATCATTCTGAAAAAAAAAATAATATCCCTTACCTCAAAGAATCAAGTACTTTTCGGAAGGAAAGGTCGGAAGTGATCTTGAATGAAACTTGTCTTGAACAAAAGAACTCTCAAAGTATCTAAATACTCACAAAATACGCCTCAATAATATAGAGAGAAAGAGAGAAAACTTTGTTTCGGTGTGATTTTCAATTCTAACTTAGCCCTCTATTTATAGGAAAATGTTAGCCCGTAAAAGCAGACTTGACTGCTACACGATGGCTTTTACACCGCTACTATTGCCACCCACCACATTTGAAATAAAATTCAGCACATTTCTTCACCAACCACAAGTGGGGCCCACTCAATTCTAGAATTTTCCACTAAAATCAATTATAACCCTAATTTAGAATCAGACACCTCTTAAAATTCATAACAAATCATTCGTGCATTTTTAACGGTTCAAAATTTGTGGACATATACTCAACTTATGTATGTATAACATACCCAAAAATTACCACAATCCAGCGGTCGGATTAAAAATTATAATCCCATAATATATCTCAAAACCCCGATTTAATTTTTAATACCTCGAACGATAAAATACCGATAAAACACCTCAACATTAATTCCTTCATTTATAACCACATAAATAAATCCATCATTTATATCCACATCAAATAAATATTTTCTTATCATATGAATCAATAATTAATTATTCACAAATAATATTACGTAATCACAATTATGACAACCAGCCGCTCCGGAAAGAGGGGCTTTCAGATAAGGATTTCTCTCATCTTGGCGCGCATTGATTAGGTGACCAAACTCTCCTTGTGAACTTTCTAGACATTGCAATAATAATGCTATCTAATAATATTATTTAAATAATATGAATTATTGATCCGATAATGGAGATAATATGCGTTGATAATTATTGAACAACAATAATATAAAATATCAACGCAGCAATTATTGAATCAATAAAATAAAATATTGAGCAAGTAACTCATCGTGAAAATTATTGAGTAGTGCCTTCTTACGTAAGGATCAATAATTCAACAATACATGCAATCTGGTAATGCTCTTTATGCAACCGCGCCAGACATCGTATTTTAACCCCAGGGTATTCCAACGATCTTAACGCAGTAATAACTACGCCGTTATTTTAACCAACTTATATTTGTCGTTTTCTTCATCCAATCGCTTTCCGTTATGGGGCCCACACATGGGCTGCTGGCGTCATCGCACGAATATTCTCCAAAAAGATTTAATATTCCACGACCAAACGAATATTCCCCGACAAAAATGAATATTTTATAACCACTTGCTTATTTTGAAATATTTGCGTATTTAACCCTTAACTATCCACATTAATCAAATCAACCCTTACTATTTCAAAATAATAAATAAAGGAAATTCCTTTTATTTAAAAAATTTTGGGGTCTTACAACCTCCCTCCTTATGAAATTTCGTCCTCGAAATTGACGACGCGATACTCTGTGTGTTTGAAAAGGTGAGGATACCTCGCTTTTATTTCCGTTTCCAATTCCGTGTCATTTCTCTATATAGCATGATTCCTCCACAAAACTTTAACTTGTGGTATGACCTTTCTTGGCGTAGGGACATGCTCCTTCCTATCCAAGATCTTGATAGGTACCTCCTCACACGTTAAGTCTTTGGCTATCTCGTGGGTTCTAACTCAATAACGTGGTTCGGGTCTTTCACATATTTACTGAAATACGGATATGTGAAACACATTATGAACACGAGACATACTTTCGGTGGTAACGCAAGTCTATATAGGCTACATTTCCTACTCGGTCAAGAATTTGAAATGGACCAATAAATCGTGGATTGAGCTTTCCTCTCTTCCCAAATCTTGTAACTCCCTTCCATGGAGCAACTCGCAACAATACATGATCCCCTACATTAAATTCCACGTCCTTTCGATGAAGATCCGCATAACTCTTTTGTCGATCTTGAGCCGTTTGTATCGTTGTCGAATTATTTGGATCTTTTCGGTGAGTCATATACGTACTAACTCGGGTCCCAACAATGTTGCTTCACCCACCTCATCCCAACATATTGGAAACGACATTTTCGTCCATATAATGCTTGAATGGAGCCACGCCTATACTTGCACGATAATAACTGTTGTTGTAGGAGAATTCCACTAATGGTAAATACTTATCCCAAGCGCCCTTGAAGTCTAGGACACGAGTCTTAATAAATCTTCAAGAGTTTGAATAGTCCTCTCTCGATTGTCCGTCTGGTTTGGGGATGGTATGCCGAACTAAATCGCAAATCCGTGCCCATAGCTTTTTGCAAGCTAACCCAAAATCTTGAAGTGAATCTTAGGTCACGATCCGAAACTATGGATCTGGGCATGCCATGCAACCTCACAATCTCATTTACGTATATACTAGCAAGACGTTCAAGTGAATAAGTCTCCCGTATCGGCAAGAAATGAGCAGACTTGGTTAATCTATCAACAATAACCCAAATAGCATTGATGCCTTGAGAAACCGTAGGAAGACCCGTAATGTGAAATCCATGGTAATGTGTTCCCACTTCCATTAGGAATCTCAAGTGGTTGCAACGGACCCTTAGGTACTAGATGCTCGCCTTTACACGTTGGCAAGTTAAACACATCGAGATAAACTTTGCAATCTCTCTCTTCATATTATTCCACCAAAATGTATGTCGAAGATCACGATACATTTTAGTACTTCCAGGATGGATTGCAAATGGTGTATTGTGTGCTTCCATCATAATCTTGTACTTCAAATCAGAGTCGTTAGGAACACAAAGTCTAGAGTGGACTCGAAGTATTCCTTCTTCATCAATTCTCGCTTCAGGAATAGCTCCTTCTTGTACTTTCTTCTTCATACGTATCATTTCTAAAGATTCGGTGGCTTGAGCAACCTTAACTTTTTCTATTAAAGTTGGCTCTCGCGTATACTTGACATCATCGCACTTTTCGTTCGCATATGATCTTCTACTCAATGCGTCGCCTACCACGTTCGCTTTACCGGGATGGTATTGAATAGTGTGGTCGTAGTCTTTCAATAGCTCGAGCCAACGTCATTGCCGCATGTTGAGTTCTTTTGAGTGAAGAAATATTTAAGGCTTTTATGGTGCGAATATATCTCCACTTTCTCCCCATATAGATAGTGCCTCCATATCTTTAAGCTGAAAAGCATCGCGCCGCTAACTCTAGATCATGAGTAGGATAATTCCTCTCATACTCTTTAAGTTGTCGCGAGGCATAGGCTATGACTTTCCCACGTTGCATGAGAACACATCCTAACCCTTTGCACGAAGCATCACAGAGATAACAAATCCATCCGAACCGGATGGTATTGTTAGAACAGTCTTAGAAATAAGTCTCCTCTTTAGCTCTTGGAAACTTTTCTCGCATTCTTCGCCCCAAACGAATTTCAGTATCCTTTCGAGTTAATGAGTTAATGGAGTAGCGATTCGAGAAAACCCTTCCACGAATCTCCGATAATAACCACTAAGCCCAAAAGCTACGACTTGATCACCGACTTGGTTGCTCTAACTTTGTATTGCTTCAATCTTGGCCGGATCAACAGATACTCCATGTTTTGACACCACATGCCCAAGAAAGGCTACTTCCTCAAGCCAGAACTCGCATTTCTTCAACTAAGCATATAGCTTGTTTTTGCGCAGCCTTTGGAGTACCAGCTTCAAATGGTACTCATGATCTTCACGGCTTTTGGAATATATGAGGATGTCATCAATAAAGACAAAAACAAACCGATCAAAATATTCCTTGAATACTCGGTTCATCATATCCATGAAAGCCGAGAGAGCATTAGTTAGTCGAAAAAAGACATGACTAAGAATTCATAATGCCCATACTGGGAGTTCAAGGCGGTCTTTGGAATATCCTCGGTTTTAATCTTCAAATTTGATGATATCCGTAAGCGAAGATCAATTTTTGAAAAGAATTGTGCCCTCTGAATCTGGTCAAACAAGTCATCAATACGAGGTAGAGGATACCTATTCTTGATGGTGACATGGTTCAATTCCGATAGTCGATATAAAGTCGCATACTCCCGTCTTTCTTCTTTACAAATAAAACAGAGCACCCCAAGGAGATGTACTGGGGCGAATGAAACCAATGTCCAACAATTCTCGTAGTTGGACCTTTAACTCTGAAGTTCAATAGAGCCATTCGATATGGGGTTTTAGAAATGGGCTTTGTACGGGTTCAAAATCAATAAAGAATTCAACTTCACGCTCGGGGTAGGAAAGGAAGTTCTTTGAAATCGTCGGGAAAGTCAATAACAACAGGAATATTATTCAAATTTGACGTGTCTTTATTCAAATCCATAACATGGGCTAAGAAAGCTTGACATCCGCTTTTCAATAAACGAATAGCTTTATGATTAGATATGATAGTGATTGATTTTAATGGTTTAGTTGCTTGAATTCGCACAACAAGGGTTGGTTAGGAATATGAAAACTAACAACCTTACGAAAACAATCAATTTTGGCATGATGAGTAGTTAACCAATCAATCCCTAAAATCACATCAAAAGAAAGTATCTTTAAAGAGATAAGGTCAATGAGGTAAGGTGATGGTGCCAACTTGAATCAAACAAGATTTATAAAGCGAGTGGATGTGATGAAGGTTTCTCTAACGGAGTTTCCACGAGATAGGTCAAAGTCTAATTTCTCGAGTCAAGTTTAAACGTTGAGCACATGCGGGAGAGATAAATGAATGGGTATACCGAGTATCAAGTAAGGTATAAACTTCGCAAGAATTTATAAATAGCTTACCCGTGATCACCTCGTTTGGGTTCCTCGCATTATGACCCGATCACAACAAACGCTCTTCCGGAATCGTTGACTTTGACTTTTTCGGGGACGATCTTTTGAGTCACCGTCCTCATTGAACTAGGTTTCGCTATCGTATAATCTCGAAAGCGATATGTCCTTCCTTTCCACAACTATAGCATACCTTGAACTGTTGTGGGCGGTTTGGACCGATATGTCCCTCTTTTCCGCATTTGTAGCATATATGACCGGTAGTCGTTCTCCTCCTTAGAACCCGATTCTCACGCCAAGACCCTTACCGCTGCGTCTTCACATAGTCGTTATTAAATCTCCTCTTTTAAAATCTCTCCCGACTCGCTTCTTACATTTTTCATGACCATGATTACCACCCGAGTGGTTACCATTTCGTAAATCTGTTTTCTTTCTCCATGAGTTATCATTATTCATTGGCTGCGCTATCTCCGGTACGATCCTGGTTTATGGTCCCTCATTGGCCAGTACTCGTTATCTCGCTCTAATAATTGAGCCCTGTTTACAACATCTCGAATAAAGAGAAAGTTTATGAGAAATGAGATCTTCGGCGTATGCCGGGTTTCAAACCTCTAGAAAAACATCGCGCCACACGTTCCTCATTCTCCACCAAATGAGGTACAAACTGGATAACTCGCAAACTTTGCCTCGTCTTCGAGACACCGTCGTGTTGTTTTGCTCTAATCTGATGAACTCCACTTCCTTCATATGACGCGAACACTTTCGTGAAAGTATTTGTCATTAAATAGTCTCTCAAACGTCTCTCAAGACATGCTTTGAAAAGGGTGGATGGGTACGCTTCACAGACTCCCACCGAGAGTCTGCCTCGCCACGGAACATAAGGTGGCAAATGGAACCTTCGTTCCTCCGTGCATCCCAAGACATCGAATATCATGGTAATTTGTTTGACCCATGTTTCCGCCATGATCGGATCGCTTTCCTTAAATTCTCGTGGTCCCAACTCTTTGAAGCGCTTGGTGTGACAAACCGTGAATTGCTATCATTTCCTCCTCGTATTTTGAACACGAGTCTCCTCGCGATTTTGCATGAAGCGCAAAAGCTTCTAAACATCCCTCGTTCATCATCTCGCTCGTGGTGGTGTTGTTCTGAGAGGAACATTGCCACTGTTGCACGTTCTCCTCGTTGGTAAATGGACATCTCCACGGTCTCATTTACTCCTTTGTTAATATTCTCGGTCGACATTCTCAAATCATTATATAAAACAAGGGTTAATTAAGGAAATCAATATATCACATAATATCCCTATATCTTGACCAACTAACAAATAAGCTTAGGTAGGACACACTAGCGAAGGATTTACTCATCTCTCCCTCCTAGTTCTATTCCCGATCTCTCGCGGAGATCATATCCTAAGCTCGATACCAACCGCGACGCCCCCAAAATAGGTATACATCACCCATTCGAGTTGTCAATACATGGTATGTAAACAACTACAACTTTATTATTACAACAAAGAAAATCATGAGTTTAAATACAAATATTATCTTCTAGACAATATTTATACTCACATAAATTCTCATCACATTTATTGATACATTATTTTACAAAATGATGAGGACTACTAAACAATCCTTTCTAAAACCTTCATTCCATACCCGGCTCGCACTCGCTTATATTCTCGCCTCCCGAGAAGAATGGAACAAAAAAGGAAAAGGGTGAGCTCAACTAGCTCGATAAAGAATATTATGACTAAGATAATATACAACAAATTATCGTTAGTCTTCAACAGGAAAAATTTAATAGAATACAATAGACAACAAATTTTCAATCAATATTCATAATGAAATAATAATTCATTAGAAGAGTTAAGTAGAGAATGCAAACTACTATCTTCTATGTATGAATTTAAAAGTTCATCGCTCATCTTTTATCCCCTGTAACAACAATCAATATACATCCGGAATCAAATATTCATCTTTCCACTACAGCCAAAGATATTCATCGGTTGGTCATGTTCATTTAAACACTGTTCATCTTTACACTACACAGCCAAAGATATTAATGGTCAATCATGTTCATCTCAACACTGCTCATCTTTGCACTAAAGCCAAAGATATTCTTCAGAAATCATTCATCTTTGCACTACTGAGCCAAAGATATTCTTCAGAAATCATTCATCTTTGCACTACAGGCCAAAGATATTCAATAATATCATCATTTAAGACTGAGGATGATGAAAAATATTTTTAAAGAACGAATCCAGTGAAACAAAATGACAAGGATTAAGGATTAAGGATTCGTACTTTGTTTTATCCATGTCCAACAATACCCCAAAAATAATCACAGTGGTGTAAAATTCAAGAATGATCAAAACATGGATACAATCAAAGCTAGTATCCAAAATAGATGTTTTGGACAAAAAGAAGAAATTTTATTTTTTTTGGTGAATAGTGCCGTATACGTGAATAGTGCCAGATATCGTGAATAAATCTTAGATATCGTGAATAAAGAAGTATACATGAATAGTAAATCGACACCAAAAGATAGAAATTCCACAAAAACATCTTCACGCTTCATGAATAGTACTCGTGAATAGAACTCGTGAATAGTAACTCATGAATAGTAACTCGTGAATAGTAACTCATGAATAGTAACCCGAGCATGAAAAAGTTCCAAATTTGATAAAACTTCAGATCAACATTTCAACATAATGATATTGAAGAAATAATATCATTGAAAAAAAAATAATATCCCTTACCTCAAAGAATCAAGATTTCGGAAGGAAAGGTCTCAAGTGATTTGAATGAAACTTATCTTGAATAAAGAACTCTTAAAGTATCTAAATACTCACAAAATACGCTCAATAATATAGAGAGAAAAAGAGAAAACTTTGTTTCTGGTGTGATTTTCAATTCTAACTTAGCCCTCTATTTATAGGAAAATGTTAGCACGCCGAAACAGACTTGACCTGCTACCTGATGGCTTTACCTGCTACTATTGCCACCCACCACATTTGAAATAAAATTCAGCACATTTCTTCACCAACCACAAGTGGGGCCCACTCAATTCTAGAATTTTCCACCAAAATCAATTATAACCCTAATTTAGAATCGACACCTCTTAAAATTCATAACAAATCATTCGTGCATTTTAACGGTTCAAAATTTGTGGACATATACTCAACTTATGTATGTATAACATACCCAAAAATTACTACAATCCAGCGGTCGGATTAAAAATTATAATCCCCATAATATATCTCAAAACCCCGATTTAATTTTTAATACCTCCAATCTGATAAAATAATCGATAAAACACCTCAACATTAATTCCTTCATTTATAACCACATAAATAAATCCATCATTTATATCCACATCAAATAAATATTTTCTTATCATATGAATCAATAATTAATTATTCACAAATAATATTACAGAATCACAATTATGACAACCAAGCCGTTCCTCAGGAAGAGGGGCTTTCCGATAAGGATTTCTCCATTCTTTGGCGCAATTAGGTGACCAAACCTCTCCTCGGCAGAACTTTCTAGACATTGCCAATAATGCTATCTAATAATATTATTTAAATAATATGAATTATTGATCCGATAATGGAGATAAATGCGGTGATAATTATTGAACAACAATAATATAAAATATCAACGCAAAGAATTATTGAATCAATAAAATAAAATATTGAAGCAAGAACTATCGTGAAAATTATTGAGTAGTGCCTTCTTACGTAAGGATCAATAATTCAACAATATCATCAGGCAATACCGCTCTGCATGCGGCAACCACGCCAGACATCGTATTTTAACCACCGGGTATTCCACGATCTTAATCAGAATAACTACGCCGTTATTTTTAACCAACTTATATTTGTCGTTTCTTCATCCAATCGCTTTTCAGTTATGGGGCCCACACATGGTTGAGCCTTAAGACGAATATTCTCCGACAAAGCATTTAATATTCCACGACCAAACGAATATTCCCGACAAAATGAATATTTTATAACCACTTGCTTATTTTGAAATATTTGCGTATTTAACCCTTAACTATCCACATTAATCAAATCAACCCTTACTATTTCAAAATAATAAATAAAGGAAATTCCTTTTTATTTAAAAAATTTCGGGGTCTTACAGATTAGGTTACATTATGTTTTTGTAATGACTGTTTGTCGTAGGATAATATAATATTTATCATGTAATGTAAGACTTAAAGGTTCTCGAGACAGGAAAGGTAGATAACTTTGTTATAATACTTTTGTTTAATTAATACATTAAGTAGTTGAATGAATGTTATCAAAAAGCACTGAATACGGGTTTCAAGTACCCGGATTTGGGGGCGTCATAGATGCAAATTGATAGCTTGACCCGACAGTTGGACCGGGCACATTTTTTTATCCGATATTTGGGCAGAGATCCTTCCGAGGTGGATACTTTTGATCCTTCCACTGTGGTCCGCCCTCGAGGGTGGCCCATATTTAGATGGTTATCTTCAAGCGAGATCCCCATTGTATAGGCCTGATGTACCTCTTAGCGGAGATCCAATGACTAAGGAGGAGTTACATTAGGTGGATAGGTTGCATGATATCAACATCAACACTATCGACGTCTTCTGATGTATTTTCTCACTATATCTTTTGATAGGCCTCTGTTAGATACTGGGTGGTTGTGCCACATTCTTGTTATATCTTTTGATAGGCCTCTATTAGTTGTTGGGCTGTTGTGCCCCATTTCCCTGAATTTTCCAGTTGTATACAGAGATGATGTATTTAGATGATGATGTACATAGGAATGTATGTATACTATTTTCCATTCCCTACATCATATTGCCATCTATTGTTATATCATGTATGCATTATGTTATGCATATGTATGGCTAGAGATATTTAGCATTGACCCCTGGATGTTCTTATGATACAGCCCACACATATGTCTTCCTCGATAGTTAGCCACATTGATCACACCCCACCAGTATTGGTAGCCTCTTCTGGAGAGTGTTTGAAGGGAAAGTCTGTGTGTTTTAAGTGTGGGCAGGAGGGACATATCTCTCCCAACTGTCCTAATCCAAGGATGAATAGTGGTTGTTTTATTTGTGGATCAGTAGATCATAGGGTGAGGGAATGTTCGAAAAGGAGAGCTGATGGGGGAAATGTTAATACGGGGAAAAGTAGTGGGATGCTAGCAATAACTGGTCTGACTTCATCAAGCAAACCAACCAAATCGACCGCAAAGACCTTCAATAAGATAGTTCAAGATACGGTCGCAGCAGGAGATGGAGTTCCAGGTTTGAACCCGACCAACAATATTAATATAAACACCTGATTCAGATTTAACCTATTCTCTTACCATGAGTTTGATAAAACAATATAATAAAACACTAATAAAAAGATTTTTGAAGGAGGAATTTGAATTTCGAATTCATAATATGAATCTTATAAGGAGGGGATAATATAGTAATTCAATGTTTTATAATTAAAAATCTAAGGATAAAACATTAATATTAAGGGTAAGGTAATGGTGATTTTAGGGACAAAATCTTTATAAGGAGGGAAGAATGTAAAGACCCGAAAATTTTTGAATAATTATATCAGTATTTTTACGAATAATTTTTTTTATTTATTTACAAATAATATTTTGAATATATGTGAAAAGGATTTAGCAGAATAGTCAATTTAAATTTTTAGTTGATTGATAATGAAAGTTAAGTCGGATATGGTCCAAAACCCAAATTCATGGAATTTGAACAAGGAATGAGAATATTAATATATAATAATTATATTTCAATATGATATGTATGTACTATATGTGTGTATGATTTATTATTGATCAGAAATAGTAGAGTATTAGAAAACCCTAAGTTTAAACCTAAAACCCTAATTCAGAACCCTAAATAGGAAACTAAGACTGATTATTAATCAGGTATATGTGATCAAGGAGATATGTTAGTGATTATGAATCTAATTAGGGAAAACCCTAATGTTTATCAAGAAACTCTAATCGCTAAGTTAGAAACCCTAATTTGATCTCCAAGAAACCCTAAACCCTAATTTTAAAACCCTATTTGGTGATTAGCAAGCCCTAATGGTATTTAGAAAATCTTAAAATTAAAAGTGATGGGAAATATATAAAATTACCAAACTACCCTTAAAATTTAAGTGCAAAAGGCCAAAATACCCTTTAGTGTGTAAAATGACCAAATTACCCTTTACTTAAAACTTAAGTTAAGAGATTGTTCTAGAATTGCATGACTCCCCAAGTTAAGATCTCCTATGTGTGTAAAATCTCAGCCAACCTTATCTCATTTGACACCTTGTAAGATTAGGTTCAATGCATCAAAGTATATAGATTTTTAAAGAGAGATAAAATCAAAACTTAAGCTCATTTGCTAGCTATCACTCAACCAACTCTTCTCTCTCTCAGCAACGAAATCTTTTAGCAAATCAGTCCCCAAACAACCCTCTAGAACATCACAAACAGATTAGGAAGCAAGGATTCAAAGCTTGTTAAGAAAGAGGTATAACCCTAAACTCATCCTAGATCTTGTATGCTCAATCAAATTTTGTGTTTATGTGTATATTTAAGTGTTAGAAGATATTATATGATAATCTATGATGTTACATCATAGATCTATAGCATCAAAGTACTCAAAAATTAACTTTTCAAAACTGTCCAAGAACCCTAGATTTCTGGCCTGACAACCGAATGTCAGAGGCCATAGATCTAGGTCTGTTAATGATTTTTTATGTTTGATGTTTTAGAGTTGTAGTTTGTTGTAAGGACTTTGATCTGGACTTGAAATCATGCTTAGATCATGTCTAGAATACAAGTCATTCTTGGTCAAAACCCGTTGACCAAGCATGACCAAGAGTTTCTGGGCAACCTAGAAATTCAAAACCAGTGTCTGACAAGATTTTCCAAGGCTCATATCTATCAGATGTTAGGAGATTTGGAACTGTTGTTGTATCTAGTTTGTAGCATGTTAGATAGACTCTAGATCCATGCCTTTATATCACTCAAACAATCAACGGATTTTAAGTAGTAGATGGTCAAAGTAGCTCTCTCGACATTGACTTTTATTTTCTGGGTAACCCAGAATTTGTTTTTCAGTGTCTGACAAGAAGTTCGTGGTCCTAGATCTTACACGTGTTTGATGTTTTGCTTGTGTTATTGTATTTAGGTTATACTCTTGTATGTATACTAGGTATTCATGCTCCTATATAACTTAGTTAACCAACAAAATGAAAGTAATTGATGGTCAAACTAGCCAACTCGATCACGGTTACAGTTTTCTGGGAAACCCAGAAAACTCAAGAACATTTTTTCTGACAATGTTTGACCGGATGTTATCTAATGAATCTGATGTAGTTAAGCCAAACTAATGATTGATATATGTACTCTAACATGAGGATTACAAACCTAAACCATTAGAACACATTAACAATGACCAGAACTTAAAAATGGACCCATGAAGCTGACTGGGTTTCTGGGTAACCCAGAAAACCCAGAAAGCTCTAACAACGATTTTGAAAGGCCAGATCTTCATGATATGTGCTTGTATGACTTATATGATGCTTGATTCATGTAGTATTACATAAACCCTACATGATCAACACTTAATATTGTCTGAAACATGTGTAGACTAAGAATTAAAGACAGTCAAAGTAGGTACCTCAGCAACTGACTTTCAATGCTTAAGAACATCAACCGCGACAGATGTTGTCGCTATAGCCTTTAGAGACGAATTTAATTATTTTAGTTTTCTAATTTCTGAAAAATTCATTAAAAATAGAAATAAATTTCTAAAAATTACAAAATTAGTTTTAAAAATTATTTTAAATTACAAAAAATTAACTTTTGATAAATTGACTTATTTTTAATTAATATTACTATTTATTTGAATATTAATGGTATTAAATTTATTTAATAAATTTATTAAATAAATGGGTTAAAATGATTTTTATATCATAAAAATTATTTTAAATGATAATAAGGTGTTTAAAAATATTTGAAGTAATTAATCATGATTTTTAATATATTAAGGTAATTTTTATTAATAATTTAATATTAATGATAATAGGTTTATTTAACATTTATATTAAATAAATATTTTAAAATTGGTTTTAATGATTTAAAATGATATAAATGATTTAAAAATATTTTAAGTTGTAATAAATGACTTTTAATATTTTCATGAATAATAAATTAATATTTAAATATTAATGGTAATTATTTAAAAATGATTTTAAAGGTTTTAAAAATCATTTAAGGGAAAATTAGTATTTTAAAAATATTTTGAGTTATTATATATAACTTTGATATTTTGTTAAGTATTTCATTAATATTTTAATATTATTAAATATTAATGATAATGGAATTATTCTGTATTTAAATCATTTAAAAATGATTTCAGTTGTTGAAAAATCATGATACATTATTATAATACCTTAAAGAATAATATGATTAATATTTAAATTATCTACTATAGTATTGAAGTTACAGAATAAAGTTTAAGTAAATATAAACTCGATTATTATCCGATAAAGCCGTCGATACACTGAAATGAATCCGAAGTTGACCCAGACTTATATAGATTGACCTGATAATTAATTATTTCTGTTAGAATGACTACTATAACTATGTGACAATGTGTTTAAGCTATATGATGACTGCAAATTGCAGTGTTATGTGTTATGATATATTATTCTGATCAAAATAATAATCTTATGGATGATAGGTTTCAGTATAAAAGATAAAACTAAGTTGTGTAAGCAGTAGATCAGGCAAGTATCCTTACTCTTTGTATCTACTTATGCAATAATCATGTATAAGTAAGTTATCGAATTATACTCCTGTTATATAAGTTCTTAAACTCTACTGTTATCGATTATGTATTTCAACATTAGTATTCATGCCAGTTATCAAACTCTATTCGTTTACCAGTACAGTAGTAATGTATGATCAATATATACCTTGTGGATATATAGTTAAGTTAGATTGTTCAAGTGCCCTCACTTGGATAATGATTATATTTAATCACATGTTGACACATACCTACTAGTTTTCAGGAATGTATATGTTTTTTAAAAACTATCTAAGCTATTTAAATTAACTAGACATAGAATTAAAAATATTGTAGACCATGATAGAACATTATTATTATTTAATTGAACTATTCTAGTTCAAATTCCAGATTAATTATGAACATCCCAAACATGGGAAAACTTTTATGCGCTAAAGGAGGATCAGATGAACGAACTTATCGTTCAAACATGTAGTATTGATCAATACAAGGCATAACGGGCTGATCACCCTCTGTGTCCGTAAGATAGGACGATTTGCAGATGAAGTTCTGTTTAACCTTTTCAAAAATTGAAAATAGAGTTCATAGTTTGTCAACTGATTTCCATTTATAGTCAGTACGTAGTTTCAAAAAAATGAAATAGAATTGATATGTAGTTCATGAAAGTAGTATGTATACAAGCCAATCATGTATGATGATAAAGCATATACTTTGTAATCAATCTTATTTATTTATTAATAAAAGAATTATTTATTAAAGACATTTATTATCAACATGGTGCTGTTTTAATAATATGTGATAAACCCATAGTTTTAAGCAATGCTTTTAGAATCATGATGAGATCATGCTAATGAGATCTAAATTCTTAGATAGCTTAAAACTAAAATGTTCCCAATCAATGGATTACTAAAAAGGGGATTATTGAATCCGAATAGATTGGTTCATACGTTGCTTGCTCATTGGATGAGGATGATTGATCTCATGATCATTTATGTGGAGACACTAAAGCAAGTATGTAGGTGCTTATTAGAGAATAAGTTCACTGAACGTGACTCGCTAAGGAATACCTAATGAAGTTTTCCTTGCCTGTCAATAGGAATTCCTATAGTGATAGTAGTACCAATGATCCTTAGACTTGAGATCATCATACTATCTTATATATAATGAATTACACTTTGACTTATTCCTTAAGACTCTTATAGTATATCAAATGGTATGCTTGGGTGTAATAAGTTATATATGGAGATAATGAATGATCAATAAAGAATCTACCACTTCTAGTAAAAGAAGAGAAATGTCATATGTGATTCGATAAATGACAACCCAGGAATCCTTGGCCAAGGTGGAATAAAATTAGAAAGTAGTTTCTAATTTGAATTCATTAGGAGTTATGCATTTGGGAATCAAAATACATATAATTAAATAAAATAAGACTTGACAGTAATTTCATGTCTTATATTTAATTGGGACATTGTATGGTGGAAAGATTGAATTGTAAGGTAACTATTTACTCAAAGGTTCATTTATGATTAATGTTGAAATATATATTATCTAGAAAGTCGTTGATCGCTAGGGAGGCTTATCCCTATTGTAGAATAAATATTACTTATTTAAATAAATTAATAGTTTAATTTATTTATTTAAATAAGATTAGAATTGTTCTAATTGATTTATTCACAACCTAGGTTTAATATGGAGAACCTAAAAGGTCACACCATAAAAGGAAGAATAATTATTTAAGAAGTTAATGACATAATCGTAATAATATGTTAAGTATATTTAATTTAATCTATGGTGATAGAATAAATTAAATAGCTTAATATTTATTATTTAATATTTTCGAAATATTAAATATAAATTAATAAGGGAGTCTTATTAATATTATTACAATTATTATTATTTTAATTTCTAAAAGAGTTTAGGAATTAATTTAATATAAGTACTCTCATTTATTTCTAATAGGATTAGGAGGAAAATTAGTTAAAGAAGTTTAATTAATTATCTCTAATAAGATTAGGGAGCTCATTTAATTAAAAGAGTTTAATTAAATAAATAATACCTTATTTTAATTAAATAGGGTTACCTGATATCTTTATAATAGGAGTCTTATATCAGATATCAGATATACGCAATTCTAATAGTTGGAGAGTACACCCCCTTTTTCTATAGAGATAGGAAAAACTAGGATTTGAGTCAATACACCCTTCTTCTTGAAAATTCTTCTTCTTTGGTGGATCACCTCTAGAGGCCATACACTTGGGTGGCTAACATTGATCAAAGGAAGGAATCTACCTAGAGATTCAAGGAGATCGCGGAGAAGTAGGAGGTGAACTCGTACATGTGGAAGCTCGTATCTACAAGGGTATGATTCCATAACTTCTTGTTCTTTATTTTAATTAATAATATGTATAAAGGATGATCCAGGTAATTGGTTTGTGAAAAATTTTAAAATCTTAGTTTACTTTATTTCGTTATTTTTGCAATTTGATTGCTACTTTGATTTTCACAAAACCTTACAGTGGTATCAAGAGCCAAACTTTATGCAAATTATTAATTATTTTGATTTCATATATGTATGGGTATATATTTTGAATAATTTATTGTGCATAATTTGTTGTATAAAATTATTATTTTATGAAAAAAGTTGCTGAAAAAGTTTTCAGAAAACATTTTTTTTATTGCATCCGTGGGTGATTTTTTTTTAAAAAAACTTGTCATGGGTCACTTTTTATAGTTACGTCTTGATTCACGTGAATAAGGATCTACAGGTGATATATATATATATATATATATATATATATATATTATAAGTTATATTTTTATATATATAGTACAACACATGATCCTTGAACATGCAAAGGAGTAGATTATATATATTATATATATTTTATAATAACCGAAGTTATTTCTTTGGTTCTTAAAAACCGTGATTACAGTTCGCCATTTTACAAGGTGGAACGGTTTGTATTCATGCGCGCGGATATTATATAGGGCTATATGTATATACACAGTTGTGTATTACACAATAGGGATATGGCGACAGATTTTTTGAGCTATAGCGACAGTGGCTGTCGCCATATAGCCGAAATATTGGCTATGATTGACGGGTGAAACCGTCGCTATAGCCCAAAAAACTGTCGCCAAAACCTACTGTGTAATACACAACTGTGTACATATATTTTTCCCATATATTATATAATATTATATATATATAATATTTTAATAATTTTATATTTAAAATAAAGAGTTTATTTTAATCTTGAAATTGGATTTCATGCAACATAAAATTGCCCATTAAATGATATTCATACATATATGGAATGGTTTTATTTATATGATCATATGTATGATAATAAATGGGATTGATTATGGACTATTGACCAATGTGATTGGATTTATTTTGGTTAGATGTTTGAATGAATGGGTTTTATTAAATGGGGTCTGCGTACCTCGTCTTTTCTGGTTTTTTCTTCTGATGTAAATTCTATCTCTCTCCTATATACTTCCCATTGACTGCTGATCAAGGTTTCTATTTAAATTAAATAGTTTAATGTAATAGAATTAGTTAGAATTTTTTGAAGAACCGTAGATCAAGGAGAAAGGAGCGCTCGAAGACCCGTTTGTAATGGTGCCCGGGTTTAAATGTAATAGTTATATTTAAATATTTTTTCTTGCACACTAGGGTTTGACCTTTTGGTTCACTTGGTGGTTCTAGTGAACCAAACTAGAATAAAAGTCCGTAATCAATCCGGGTAGAATATAATATTCTATATGTGCATGCTAGTAATATATATATATTATATTATGCAAACATGCTTCGCATGTTTAATAATATGACGCGTATTTTATATATATATATATATATATATATATATATATATATATTTGCATGCGTGCTAAACAAGATGAGACTAATAATAACAAACCCCTCAATAAAATTATATTAAGATGCAATGTTCAAAGATATTTGGAATATTGAGCGTAAGCTTTTTCTAGCATGATAAAAACAATAGAGCATTGAATATTTAATATGAGTTTGTTGTGCACACACAGGGTAGTATTAAATATTTGAGATGTTGTTTTATTACATTTGATGTTTATAAGGAATTGAACATTACCGCTTTGTTGTGCACACACAAGGGCTGTAGTTTTCTCTTCACTTATATGAAAATGTTGGGTATGACTTAACTTAAATCATTTTAGTTCGGATGTGCACACACTTGACTACTATGATTTAAGAGGCAAAATATAAGGAGTTACATGATGATGTAATTGACAAGAGTTGTCTACCTATTTATTTATATATAGTTTGTTGTGCACACACAAGGCTATATACATTTGAAATGGGATCCTTATTCTCACTAGCAATTCTTTAGTTACATATTGCCGAACTATATTCATGAGGGTAATATAGTTTGAAGAAAATAGTGGGAGATACCAATATAAAATAAGACCTAATTTATTTTGGTAATTAATTAAATGAATGTTTGCTAAAATATTATCTTTTTACATGTAGAATTTTGAAAATGTCACATTCACTAATTTCACTGCGTAGCATACTTGATGCTAACAAACTGACTAGACCGAATTACACGGACTGGTTAAGGAATCTGAGAATTGTTCTCACTGCTGAAAAAAATTCTTATGTCCTAAATTCGCCCGTACTTGCAAAAGTTGTAGAAACAGCCTCTAAGGAAGAGATTGCTACTTTTAAATAGTGGCAAGATGATGCATCAGTGGCTCAATGCATCATGCTCGCATCCATGAGTAACGAGCTTCAGCGTTAGCATGAAAACATGGATGCTCCTACTATGCTACAGCACCTTCAAGAGTTGTATGGTGAGCAAAGTAGGACTGCTAGATATGAAATATCTAAGGAGCTCTTCTGATCTCGCATGACCGAGGGCACTACCGTTGAGACTCATGTCTTAAAGATGATCAATCTGATTGAACATCTTAGACAACGTGGGTTTGTCATGGATGGGGAGTTGAGTCAAGATTTAGTCTTGCAGTCACTTCCAGACAAATTCTCACAATTTGTTGTGAATTTTCAAATGAATAAGTTAGATGTCAGCTTGCATAAATTACTTAACATGTTGAAAACTGTTGAAGGTCACTTCCCATCCAAGAAGAACCATGTCTTACTGGTGGATGATTCTTCCAAGAAAAGGAAGAGGCCCAAGGTATCTTCTGAAAAGAAGAAATCCAAGAAGGCTAAGGGAAAGGCAAAAGTGAAGGATCCAAAGAAACCTGATCTAGCTAGCAAAGGAATTTGCTTCCATTGCAACAAGTCGGGTTACTGGAAGAGGAACTGCAAGGATTATCTTGCGGAACAAAAGAAAAAGAAGCTTGGAGAAGCTTCAAATCCTAATCAAGGTTTGTTTATGATTGAAATTAATTTTTCTGAAATTTAATCTTCTACTTGGGTATTGGATACCGACTATAGTTCTCACATGTGTAATAATATGCAGGGACTGGTCAGAGGTAGAAAGCTGAGCAAGGATGAGGTCGTCCTACAAGTGGGAAATAGAGCAAAGGTTGCTGCATTAGCTGTAGGGACTTATTGTTTAGCACTGCCTATGGGCAAATGCATTAGTTTAAATAATTGTTATTTTGTTCCGTCACTTATTAGAAACATTATTTTAATATTTGTATTGGATATGGATGGTTTTGACATTATAATAAAGAACAATAGTTATTCTATTTATAATAATAATGTTTTATATGGTGTTGGTAATTTATGAAATGGACTTTACATTCTTGACTTGCATGAAAATATACTTCAAATTGAACAAACTAAGAAAAAGAAAAGAGATGATGTTAATTATACCTATATGTGGCATTGTAGACTCGGTCATATTAATGAAACAAAATTATCCAAGTTGCATAAAGATGGGCTCCTAGAGCTATTAGATTATGAATCATATACAACTTGTGAATCTTGTCTCATGGGAAAAATGACTAAATCTCCTTTTAGTGGAAAAAGAGAAAGAGTTACAGAGTTGTTAGCGTTGGTACACACAAATGTATGTGGACCTATAACAACGAATGCACGAGGAGGGTATTCTTATTTTATTACATTCACTGATGATCACTCAAGATTTGGATATGTGTATTTAATGAAATACAAATCTGAATCATTTGAAAAGTTCAAAAAGTTCAGAAGTGAAGTAGAGAAATAAACGGGCAAAAGTATTAAGATTCTTCAATCAGATCGAGGTGGTGAATACTTAAGCAGTGAGTTTCTCAATTGTCTCAAAGAAAATGGTATAATCTCACAATGGAATCCACCAGGGACACCACAACTGAATGGTGTGTCTGAAAGGAGAAATTGAACATTGTTGGACATGGTTCGTTCCATGATGAGTTTTACCGATCTTCCGATATCATTCTGGGGATATGCCCTAGAAGCGGCTACATATCTACTAAATAAGGTTCCCTCAAAATCCGTCCCTAAGACTCCATATAAGATGTGGACAGGGAGGAAGCCTAGTCTTAAGCATGTTAAGATTTGGGGATGTCCAGCTTATGTGAAAAGGTTTCAGAATGATAAGCTTGGGACAAGATCTGATAAGTGTACTTTTGTGGGATATCCTAAAGAAAGTTTAGGATATTATTTCTACAATCCTACTGAACAAAAGGTATTTGTTGCCAAACATGCTGCCTTCTTAGAAAAGGAGTTTATCCTTGAAGGGGTCAGTGGGAGGAAAATAGATCTTGAAGAAATTCGAGAACCACAAACCACTATAGATCAAATGGATGAACCTGTCCAAGTAGAGATTCCTTCTGTACCACACCCTATTCATAAATCTAGAAGAGTACCAAAGATACCTAATAGGTATGGACTTGTCATAGAACATGACAATGAGGTACGCATTATAGATGATGATGATCCATTGAATTACGAACAGGCTATGAGTAGTAAAGACTCAGAGAAGTTGCAAGAAGCCATGAAATTCGAGATGGACTCCATGTATGTGAACCAAGTACGGACTTTGGCTTCAGCACCTGAAGGCATTAAGCTTATTGGGTGTAAATGGGTCTTTAAAAGGAAGACTGGAGCAGACGGCAAGGTAGAGACTTATAAGGCCCGAATAGTCGCAAAAGATTTCAAACAAAGACAAGGAGTTAACTATGAATAAACCTTCTCACTAGTAGCAATGCTCAAGTCCATTCGAATTTTTCTTGTGATTGCAGCTTACCATGACTACGAAATTTGGCAGATGGACGTGAAAACTGCCTTCCTAATGGGAAACTTGAGGAGGATGTGTATACGACACAGCCAGAGGGATTTGTTTCAAAGGTTAGAACAAATCAAGTCTGTAAGCTATAACGATCCATTTATGGATTGAAGCAAGCTTCTTGTAGCCGGAACATCCATTTTGATGAGACAATCAAAGAGTTTGATTTTATCAAAAATGAGGATGAACCATGTGTGTACAAGAAGGTTAGTGGGAGAACTGTTTCATTCCTCATATTATATGTTGATGATATATTACTGATAGGGAATGATATCCCTATGCTTCAATCAATTAAAATCTGGTTATCTAAACACTTCTCCATGAAGGACTTGGGAGAAGCATCCTATATTTTGGGGATAAAGATCTATAGAGATAGATATAAAAGGATGTGTGGCTTGTCCCAAGGAACGTACATTGACTCAATGCTAAAGAAGTTTAGCATGAAAGATTCCAAAAGTGGTCTCATGACGATGAGCCATGGAATACATCTCTCCAAGAAATAGGCCCCAAAGACACCTGAAGAGAGAGAACGTATGAGTAAGATTCCTTATGCTTCAGCAATAGGATCTATCATGTGCGGTATGATATGTACTAGACTAAATGTCTCTCATGCACTTAGTGTAACAAGCAGATATCAGTCGAATCCAGGAGAAGATCAGTGGAAGGCAGTGAAAAATATCCTAAAGTACTTAAGAAGAACTAAGGATGTATTTCTTGTCTACGGCGGGTCTGAATTGAAACTAGAAGGCTTCACAGACTCAAGTTTTCAAACGGACCAAGATGACAGTAAATCTGTTTTGGGGTATGTGTTTACACGAAGCGGTGGCGCATGAATGAGTTGGAAGAGTTCCAAACAAAGAAACAGCTTATTGATTCAAATGATGAGGGCAGAGTACATAGCTACAAGTGAAAGCCGCAAAGGAAGTGTTTTGATGAAGAAGTTCATTCATCGAACTTGGTGTGGTTCCTAACATTATAGGACCAAGACCTTTATTCCGCGTGACAACACACGGAGCATTGCTATGCAGCTAAGGAACCCAGGTCTCATCAGAAATCCAAACACATGTTATTCTGGCGATTTCATTTGATCGGAGGATCATTGAAAAGAGCGTCACCCTAAGCGTGTGGACTCTCAAGACAATATTGCAGATTCATTTACTAAAGCGTTAACACAACAGCAGTTTGATCGTCACTTAGAGAAGATGGGTATGAGATACCACGGCGATTGGATTTAGTGGAAGTGGGAGATTGAAAGTAGTATGCATACAAGACAATCATGTATGATGATAAATAATATACTTTGTAATCAATCTTATTTATTTATTAATAAAAGAATTTTTTATTAAAGGCCTTTATTATCAACATGGTGCTGTTTTAATAATATGTGATAAACCCATAGTTTTAAGCAATGTTTTTAGAATCATGATAAGATCATGTTAATGAGATCTAAATTCTTAGATAGCTTAAAATTAAAATGTTCTCAATCAATGGATTACTAAAAAGGGGATTAGTGAATCCGGATAGATTGGTACATACGTTGCTTGCTCAATGGATGAGGATGATTGATCTCATTATCATTTATGTGGAGACACTAAAGCAAGTATGTAGGTGCTAATTAGAGAATAAGTTTGTTGAACGTGACTTGCTAAGGAATACCTAATGTACTTTTACTTGCCTGTCAATAGGAATTCCTGTAGTGATAGTAGTACAAATGATCCTTAGACTTGAGATCATCATAGTATCTTATATATAATGAATTACACTTTGAATTATTGCTTGAGACTCTTAGAGTATATCAAAGGGTATGCTTGGGTGTAATAAGTTATATATGGAGATAATGAATGATCAATAAAGAATCTTCCACTTCTAGTAAAAGAAGAGAAATGTCTTATGTGATTCGATAAATGACACCCCGGGAATCCTTGGCCAAGGTGGAATGAAATAAGAAAGTAGTTTCTAATTTTCATTCATTAGGAGTTTTGCATTTGAGAATCGAAATACATATAATTAAATAAAATAAGACTTGACAGTAATTCCATGTCTTATATTTCATTGGGACATTGTATGGTGGAAGGATTGAATTGTACGGTAACTATTTACTCAAAGGTTCTTTTATGATTAATGTTGAAATCTATATTATCTGGAAAGTCGTTGATCGCTAGGGAGGCTTATCCCTATTGTAGAATAAATATTTTTTATTTAAATAAATTAATAGTTTAATTTATTTATTTAAATAAGATTAGAATTGTTTAATTGATTTATTCACAACCTAGGTTTAATATGGAGAACACGAAGGGTCACACCATAAAAGAATAATAATTATTTAAGAAGTTAATGTCATAATTATAATAATATGTTAAGTATATTTAATCTAATCTATGGTGATAGAATAAATTAAATAGCTTAATATTTATTATTTAATATTTTAGAAATATTAAATATAAATTAATAAGGGAGTCTTATTAATATTATTACAATTACAATTATTTTAATTTCTAAAAGAGTTTAGGAATTAATTTAATATAAGTACTCTCATTTATTCCTAATAGGATTAGGAGGGAAAATTAGTTAAAGGAGTTTAATTAATTATCCCTAATAAAATTAGGGAGCCCATTTAATTAAAAGAGTTTAATTAAATAAATAATACCTTATTATAATTAAATAGGGTTATCTGATACCTTTATAAGAGGAGTCTTATATCAGATATCAGATATACGCAATTCCAATAGTTGGAGAGTACGCCCCCTTTTTCTATAAAGATAGGAAAAACTAGGGTTTGAGCCAATACACACTTCTTCTTGAAAATTCTTCTTCTTTTGTTGATCACCTCTAGAGGCCATACACTTGGGTGGCTAACATTAATCAAAGGAAAGAATCTACCTGGATATCGCGGAGAAGTAGGAGGTAAACTCGTACTTGTTGAAGCTCGTATCTACAAAGGTATAATTCCAAAAATTCTCGTTCTTCATTTTAATTAATAATATGCATAAAGGATGATCCAAGTAATTGGTTTATGAAAAAATTTAAAATCTAATTTTACTTTGTTTCTGCTATTTTTGTAATTTGATTGCTATTTGATTTTCACAAAACCTTACAGTTCAGTATGGTTTCAGCTTACTTCATAACTATTGCATCGTTGTATAAGTGTCGTCCAAAGAAAACATTTAAATCTTTTAGATAATCTATATTCATTGCTATTACTTGTTGGGCACCCAAATGTTCATTCTTGCTTTAAATTTAAATGTTTTCGGCTAAGCTAGCACGACCTGAAGGTTCCGGCAAGGACAAAGGGAAGGGTAAGCTGAAGGATTAATATATACACCTGATTCGGATTTAACCTATTCTCTTACCATGAGTTTGATAAAACAATATAATAAATCTCTAATAAAAAGATTTTTGAAGGAGGAATTTGAGTTTCGAATTCATAATACGAATCTTATAAGGAGGGGAGAATATAGTAATTCAATGTTTTATAATTAAAAATCTAAGGATAAAACATTAATATTAAGGGTAAGGTAATGGTGATTTCGGGGACGGAATCTTTATAAAGAGGGGAGAATGTAAAGACCCGAAAATTTTCGAATAATTATATCAGTATTTTTACGAATAATTTTTTTTTATTTATTTACAAATAATATTTTGAATATATGTGATAAGGATTTAGCAGAATAGTCAATTTAAATTTTTAGTTGACTGATAATGAAAGTTAAGTCGGATATGGTCCAAAACCCTAATTCATGGAATTTGAACAAGGAATGAGAATATTAATATATAATAATTATATTTCAATATGATATTTATGTACTATATGTGTGTATGGTTTATTGTTGATCAGAAATAGTAGAGTATTAGAAAACCCTAAGTTTAAACTGAAAACCCTAAATAGGAAACTAAGACTGATTATTAATCAGGTATATGTGATCAAGGAGATATGTTAGTGAGTTTGAATTTAATTAGGGAAAACCCTAAAGATTATCAAGAAACCCTAACCGCTAAGTTAATTACCCTAATTTGATCTCCGGGAAACCCTAAACCCTAATTTTAAAACCCTAATTGGTGATTAGCAATCCCTAATGGTATTTAACAAATCTTAAAATTAAAAGTTATGGGAAATATATGAAATTACCAAACTACCTAAAAAATTAAGTGGAAAAGACCAAAATACCCTTTAGTGTGCCCTTTATTTAAAACTTAAGTTAAGAGATTGTTCTAGAATTGCATGATTCCCCAAGTTAAGATCTCCCATGTGTGTAAAATCTCAGCTAACCTTATCTCATTTGACACCTTGCAAGATTAGGTTCAATGCATCAAAGTATATAGATTTTTAAAGAGAAATAAAATCAAAACTTAAGCTCATTTGCTAGTTATCACTCAACCAACTCTTCGCTCTCTCTCTCTCTCAGCAACGAAATCTTTTAGCAAATCAGTCCCCAAACAACCCTCTAGAACATCACAAACAGATTAGGAAGCAAGGATTCAAAGCTTGTTAAGAAAGAGGTATAACCCTAAACTCATCCTAGATCTTGTATGCTCAATCAAATTTTGTGTTTATGTGTATATTTAAGTGTTAGAAGATATTATATGATAATCTATGATGTTACATCATAGATCTATAGCATCAAAGTACTCAAAAATCAACTTTTCAAAACTGTCCAAGAACCCTAGGTTTTTGGCCTGACAAACGAATGTTAGAGGCCATAGATCTGTGTCTGTTAATGATTTTGTATGTTTGATGTTTTAGATTTGTAGTTTGCAGTAAGGACTTTGATCTGGAATTGAAATAATGCTTAGATCAAGTCCAGAATAGAAGTTATTCTTTGTCAAAACCCGTTGACCGAGCATGACCAAGAGTTTCTAGACAACCCAAGAATTCAAAACCAGTGTCTGATAAGATTTTCCAAGGCTCATATCTGTCAGATGTTAGGAGATTTGGAACTGTTGTTGTATCTAGTTTGTAGCCTGTTAGATAGACTCTAGATCCATGCCTTTATATCACTCAAACAATCAACAGATTTGAAGTAGTAGATGGTCAAAGTAGCTCGCTCGACATTGACTTTTTTTTTCTGGGTAACCCAGAATTTGTTTTTCAGTGTCTGACAAGAAGTTCGTGGTCCTAGATCTTGCATGTGTTTGATGTTTTGCTTGTGTTATTGTATTTAACTTATACTCTTGTATGTATACTACATATTCATGCTCCTATATAACTTAGTTAACCAACAGAATGAAAGTAATTGATGGTCAAACTAGCCAACTCGATCACGGTTACAGTTTTTTGGGAAACCCAGAAAACTCAAGAACATTATTTCTAACAATGTCTGACCGGATGCTATTTAATGAATATGATCTAGTTAAGCCAACTTGATGATTGATATATGTACTCTGACATGAGGACTACAAACCTAAACAATTAGAACACATTAACAATGACCAGAACCTAAATAAAATTGAGCCTCAAAATGGACCCATGAAGCTGAATGGGTTTCTGGGTAACCTAGAAAACCCAGAAAGCTCTGACAACGATTTTACAAGGCCAGATCTTCATGCTATGTGCTTGTATGACTTATATAATGCTTGATTCATGTAATATTAAATAAACACTACATGATCAACACTTAATATTGTCAAGAACATGTCTAGACTGGGAATTAAAGACGGTCAAAGTAGGTACTTCAACAACTTACTTTCAGTGCTCAAGAACACCAATCATGATGTAAAACCGTCGCTATAGCCTTTTAATGATTTAATTTAATTATTTTAGTTTTCTAATTTCTAAAAAATTCATTAAAAATAGAAATAAATTTCTAAAAATTACAAAATCAGTTTTAAAAATTATTTAAAATTATAAAAAAATTAACTTTTGATAAATTGACATATTTTTAACTAATATTACTATTTATTTGAATATTAATGGTATTAAATTTATTTAATAAATGTATTAAATAAATGGGTTAAAAATGATTTTTATATTATAAAATTATTTTAAATGATAATAAGGTGTTT
Organism: Panax quinquefolius; assembly: GCA_020205615.1. NCBI lineage: Eukaryota > Viridiplantae > Streptophyta > Magnoliopsida > Apiales > Araliaceae > Panax > Panax quinquefolius. Next base: position 117,038,170 of record CM035156.1, on the reverse strand, counting down.
AAAAATATTTTAAGTAATAAATCATGACTTTTAATATTTTAAGGTAATTTTCATTAATAATTTAATACTAATGATAATGGGTTTATTTAATATTTATATTAAATAAATTGTTTAAAAATGGTTTTAATGATTTAAAAATCATTTAAAATGATATAAATGATTTAAAAATATTTTAAGTTGTAATAAATGACTTTTAATATTTTTATGAATAATACATTAATATTTAAATATTAATGGTAATTATTGAAAAATGATTTTAAATGTTTTGAAAATCATTTAAGGGAAAATTAGTATTTTAAAAATATTTTGAGTTATTATATATAACTTTGATATTTTGTTTAAGTATTTCATTAATATTTTAATATTATTAAATATTAATGATAATGGAATTATTCGTATTTAAATCATTTAAAATGATTAGGTGGTTGAAAAATCATGATAAATTATTATAATACTTGAAGAATAATATGATTAATATTTAAATTATCTACTATAGTATTGAAGTTACAGAATAAAGTTTAAGTAAATATAAACTCGATTATTATCTGATAAAGCCGTCGGTACACCGAAATGAATTTGAAGTTGACCCAGACTTATATAGATTGACTTGATAAGTAATTATTTATGTTAGAATGACTACTATAACTATGTGACAATGTGTTTAAGCTACATGATAACTGCAAATAGAAGTATTATGTGTTATGATATATTATTCTGATCAAAAGAATAATCTTATGAATGATAGGTTTTAGTATAAAAGATAAAACTAAGTTGTGTAAGCAGCAGATCAGGTAAGTATCCTTACCCTTTGTATCTACTTATGCAATAATCCTGTGTAAGTAAGTTATCGAATTATACTCCTGTTATATAAGTTCTTAAACTCTACTGTTATCGATTATGTATGTCAAAATTAGTATTCATGCCAGTTATCAAACTCTATTCGTTTACCAGTACAATAGTAATGTATGATCAATATATACCCTGTGGATAGATAGTTAAGTTAGATTATTCAAGTGCCCTCACTTGGATAATGATTGTATTTAATCACATGTTGACACATACCTACTAATTTTCAGGAATGTATATGTTATTTAAAAATTGTCTAAGCTATTTAAATTAGCTAGACATAGAATTAAAAATATTGTATACCATGATAGAACATTATTATTATTTAATTGAACTGTTCTAGTTTAAATTCTAGATTAATTATGAATATCCCGAACATGGGAAAACTTTTATGCGCCAAAGGCGGATCAGATGAACGAACTTATCGTTTAAACACGTAGTATTGATCAATATAGGGCATAACGGGCTGATCACCCTCCATGTCCGTAAGACAGGAGGTTTGCAGATGAAGTTCTGTTTAACCTTTTTAAAAATTAAAAATAAAGTTCATATTTTATCAACTGATTTCCATTTATTGTCAGTACGTAGTTTAATAAAAATGAAATAGAATTGATATGTAGTTCAGTATGGTTTCAGCTTACTTCACAACTATTGCTTCGTTATAGAAGTGTCGTCTAAAGAAATCATTTAAATCTTTCAGATAATCTATACTCATTACTATTACTTGTTGGGCACCCAAATGCTCATTCTTGCTTTAAATTTAAATGTTTTTAGCTAAGCTAGCATGACCTGAAGGTTTCGGCAAGGACAAAGGGAAGGGGAAGCTGAAGGATTAGGTTATATTATGTTATTTGTAATGACTGTTTGTAGTAGGATAATATAATATATATCATGTAATGTAAGACTTAAAGGTTCTCGAGACTAGGAAGGTAGATAACTTTGATATAATACTTTTGTTTAATTAATACATTAAGTAGTTGAATGAATGTTATCATGAAGCACCGAATACGAGTTTTAAGTACCCGAATTTGGGGGCATCACAGATGCAGCTTGATAGCTTGGCCCGATAGTTGGACCGGGCACATTTTTTCATCCAGTATTTGGGCAGAGATCCTTCTGAGGTAGATACTTTTGATCCTTCCAGCTCAGGGTCTGGCCCTTGAGGTGGCCCATATTTAGATGGTTATGCTGGTGCAGATTCGCCATTGTATAGGCCTTATATCCCTTTTGGCAGAGATCTAGTGACTGAGGAGTAGTTACATCAGGTGGATAGGATAGGTTGGATGATATCAACCTCAACACTCTCGACTTCTTCTGATGTATTTTCTCGATATATCTTTTGATAGGCCTCTGTTAGATATTGGGTGGTTGTTCCCCATTCTTGTTATATCTTTTGATAGGCCTTTGTTAGTTGTTGGGCGATTGTGCCCCATTTCCCTGTATTTTCTAGTTATATACAAAGATGATGTATTTAGATGATGATATGCATAGGAATGTATGTATACTATTTTCCATTCCCTACATCATATTGCTGTCTATTGTTATATCATGTATATATTATGCTATGCATATGTATGTCTAGAGATTTTCAGCATTGACCCCTGGATGTTCTTATGATACGGCCCACACAGATGTCTTCCTCGATAGTTAGCCGCATTGATCACACCCCACCAGTATTGGTAGCCTCTTGTTTGAGGTCGTGCTATGATAGTTTATCACTTTCAGATCGGGTAACTATAGACCAGCTATTATAGCACTCCATGACCCTCTTGATGTTCCATGTTCTATTGGGTTTTGTAGAGAGCATGCTGGAGCAATGGGCACCGGATAAGCAGGTATTCCGGTTAGAGACCCAGGAGTTGACTCGCACCTTAGAGGAGTATGAGCGACTGATAGATTTGCCTCTAGACAGGCCTTGCGCTCAAATGGCTATCGAAGATATGAGCCGACAGTTTATGACCATCACCGGCTTGAGGCGTAGAGTAGCCCTGAATGAGATCACTTCTGGGCATGTAGTGTCCATGCATTTTCTAATAGACAGATTTGGCTCCTTAGACCGTTATGTATAGCACTCCGAAGATTTCACCATGTCAGAGGATGAGTGGCGTGTTTCCAAAGTAGATATACTCCTGATATGTGTAATGGCCTATCTGTACATGCCACTGTATGTGGATCATTTAGACATTGGTGTAATTATGGCAGTGCGAGCTCTCCGGGAGGGACATACCATTTTGCCGATGATTGTGGCAGAGACCTTGAGGTCGGCCGCGTATTGTCATACCCATCCTGTAGGGGTGTTTTTAGGCAGCTCGGTCTTGCTGTACGTGTGGTTAATGACACACTTGAGATCGATTGGCACATTCTGATGCCATGGATACCGATTTTCCCATGAGATAGCCATGTCTTACTCTTTTTAGCCGGCAGAGTGTACAGACGTTACTTCTTGGTCGGTGTTCCTGGTAGGGATCGAAGATCCATTTGACATTTTGTCATGTTCAGTGCTCAGTTCTCTTTATAACTTCATCACTCATGCATCTAGCATGGATTATCTCCCTCTGGCTGGTTTAAGGGGCGTGACCACTTATCACCCACTGGCTGTGATTTCATAGTTTGACCAGTTTCAAGATGTTTATCCCTTCGACGGGGAATTGGGTCAGTATATGTCATCTCGACTTTTATCAATAGAGGATTTGTCCAAAGTGTATGCCTGTTGGGCCCAGCATGAGATGGCTGATTTTACTATTAGCCATCCGCACTGCTTCTGATGTATTCTCGCATAGATGGAGGCGAGAGATCACATCGGTGAAATTCAGATTCTGAGCCGGAGATTGACTCTGATAGTGGGGAGCCCATGGAAGACACTTATTTTCCCACCGAGGATGAGCTATTTGTTGGGTTGCCAGCAACTCTTGTTGATTCTCCCAAAGATTTTTACTCATCGTAACCCCAAGATTCTCAGTAGAGTATTTAGAGCAGATCGTGATCCGGTGACATATAAGAGGGATCAAAGTTAGGGCCTTGATCTTTGTGACTCTTTCTAGGAGAGATGCCACTTTAGTTGAGAGAGATGATGCTTTAGCTCGTAAAGATACCGTTGTTGCTGAGGGGGATGAGGCTAGATCATCTAGAGATGCAGTTGTTATTAAGCGGGATGGTGCTCTATCTACCTAAGATGCCGCTGTTATAGATAATATTGCATTGCAATCCCATACTACTGATATCATTGCAGAGATGAGCACTTTTATTGATGAGCATAATGTCATTATACAGATGGTTGTGGATCTCTTGGCTTGCATTAATACCATAGGGCAGGAGCTCACAGAGTTACCGCCTTCTTCTGAGAGGGATGCCATATTGGATTTGATAGCGCGCATATACACTGATTTGTAGATGGGCTTAGATTTTCCTACACAGACTAGTTTAGCCATTGTTGTCATATATAGTACACATTTCATATATCAAACAGTGAAATTCAGATAAGGCACACTTAGAAGGGGGGGTGAATAAGTGTGGGAGTAATCTATGACCAATTTTTAAACTTTAAACCAAACTATTAAATTCAGGCTACTATATTGATGAATTTAACTTGCTGAATAATTAATATGGCCTACCGAATTGATTGTTTGTTTTTAAGAAAATATCATGTTGAATTTATAACTTTGATAAAATACTTGGTGTTAAAGAATTATCTTAAGATAATGCAAATATTCAAGTTTTAATTATTAAGATAATTAAATAACTTTTGTGAGTAATTAAAGTAAAGCAAGTAATAAAATCAACTCCAAGACTTTTTACGTGGTTCCGCTATTACCCTCTATAATAATAGCCTAGTCCACGTCCAATACCAACTAGTATTAGACACTCACTTTATTTATTTCTTTATAAATAAAACACTGATTACAAAATAGATTCTTACAATAATTAATAACAATTAATTTCTCTTGAGCACGCTTGCTCCTTATGCATCTATGCACTCCTTAAGCACCGTTGCTTCCTTGAACCTTTTTGTAAACCTTTTCTCAAATCCACCAGGATTAACACATTTAGACTAAACTTAGTCTAAATAGAAAATTATATACAAATATAGAGGTCTATGATCAATGCAAGAATAATCAATTTAACAAATAAAGGCTCAACTATATGCAATAATCAATTAGCACGGAAAGATAAATAATTAAATCTTACCAAATACCAGATAAAAGAATATCAGAAATTTAATTGCTCAGCTGCTCAAAGTTTGCACCAATTAAATCAAGTTTCTCGATAATATCAGTAATTAATGCAAAGAGTATTTTTTGTGAGTCGTATTTTCTATTCCATAAAATACGATTTATATAGCCCATAAAGTTACCGTTAATTCATCTGTTCCATTAGTCCACAAAAATTGGCTTGATAATATATTACAGATAATGGAATAACCCACAATGGTAAGGAATGAAACAACCCTCAATGGTAGGGAAGAAATATTTATCCAGTTAACAACTCAATCCTTTTTAGTGTTTGGATAAATTCAAATACTTCTTAAAAAATAACCCATTAGATAAGAAATTTTGACTTTACCTCTTTTATCTCTTAAAGTGACGTGTAACATCACTCTTCTTTTCCAATAATCAAGGTCTTAAAGTTTAAAGAAATCTATAATTACTATCCTTGAAAAACCACACACACATCATATCACAATTAAGTTGTGTAGACTATCATTCTTTTAGCTACTATATATTTAACACGTATTACCACAAGCACAATTGATAATATATATATATATATATATATATATATATATATATATATATATATATAACCCAATAATATCAAGTAACATTTTATAAAATAAAGCTTTTAACCCTTTTGAACTTGATAACATATATTAAACTAATCTCAAGTAATTTATTTATTATTAGAAAAACCTTTTTCATTAGATTTAAATTACTTTTCATTTAAGACATATAAAATTAAATGTCAATGATATGTCCTAGAGCCTTTAAATGAAAAATCAATTATTATGCAATTGACCTTACACTTTGTTTCCTAGTAAAGAAAAATTCTTCAACCACTTGAATAGGCCACCAATGTTCTTTATCAATAGATACCTGAAATGTCATAACACAATTTAGTATACGAATAATTCATCATCAAAACTTAAGGATGGAATATGACTAAGTCAACAAACAATATTATATATGGTAGGAAAATATATTTTGATTCACTTCCCTTTTCATTATGCCTTGTTAATTGCTTGATAGTTTCATATGTCTCTAGGGCTTGTGATCTTGATGTATTCTGAACTCCCCCTTGATGGATGGACATTGAGATGTCTCGAGATCTTTCAGAATGGATCGTTGATCTGTGTGTTCCCCTACCCGTTAGTATCTTGGGACTAGTTTTTATATGTAGTTGTGGAGAGGATTGTGGCTTTCCTCTCTAAGGTTGACCGCACCACAGATGGTCGTCGGTACTCCTTTTTATTAGGGAGCCCAGGTAGTTCCATCTCTTATGGATTGGTGTTTCTCTTTGAGGATGCAACCGCAGCTTACATGCTCGCCAATTCTCCCATTTGTGTGGGGAGACCATGTAATTCCATCCCTTTGGTCTAAGCCAATGATGTGTGGTTTGAAAGGTTTGAAGGATGATCTCAGTACCGTTGATAAGTTTTTTTTATTTTTGTAGAGGGTAAGACCGAACCAGGAATGGCTGCCTACGTACTCCCATTGAGAAAGGGGAGATCAGGTTTGCGTAGTTCGAACCTAGCATGAAAAGGTTCAAAGTTGTAAGTAGTGAAAAGGGCATAGAGAGATTTTTTTTGTTTTTTCTGTAGTTAGACCGGACCATGAAAATGGCTGCCTACATACTCTTGTGTATTGGGGAGATCAGATCTGCATAGTTCACCCCATGTACAGGACAGACTGCAAATATGAAAAGTTTGATCCTTGGTGGGATAAACTGAAGGTGTGAAATGTTTGATCCCGAGTGGGACAAACTAAAGTTGTGAAATGTTTGATCCCTGGTGGGACAAACTGAAAATGTGAAATGTTTAATCCCTGGTGGGACAAAACTGAAGGTGTGAAAGGTTTTGAAAACCTGAGTTGAGTGATGGATTTGATGATCAGGAACCAGGCTGCTGGTTGGAAGGTGTGTTTGTCCCTGATGGGGCAAACAGATGTGAAAAAAGGTTGTATGTAGTGAAGGGTTTTGAAAACTTGAACTAACTTGGGATCTGATGATCTAGGACCAGGATGTTAGTTCGTAGGTGGCTTCATAGTACCATTTCATGGTGTCTAAGTTAATGAGCTGCGAAAATTCATCGCCATCCATTTCTTAAAATCTGAGAGCTCTTCCTGTCACTACCTCCTTGACAATAAACGGGCCTTCCTAGTTTGGGACAAATTATCCTTTAGATTGATCTTATTTATCAAGAATTTTCTTCAAGACCAGGTCATGTTCTTTGAACTATCATAGCTGGACTTTTCTATTGTAGAATCTAGTAATCCTTTGTTGGTATAACTGACCATGGATGATGGCTGAGGCCCGCCTTTCATCTATTGGAGATAATTGGTTGTACCAATATTGTAACCATTAGTCTTCATCCAGCTGAGAGTCTATCAACACTCTGAGGGATTCCATTTCCACTTCTATGGTGAGCATTGCTTCCATTCCATAGGTTAATGAGCATTGCTTCCATTCAAATCGAGTAACCTTAACTTTTACACAATTCATAAACTATCTAACACATGACCTTATTATACAACTATACTATTAAAAACTAGCCGCACATTTTATCCCAAGCTGAACTTGGCATTAACCTTTTTCCTGTATCCGAATGCATTCGCCTTATCTATAATGTTTATCATGATATAGCAAGGGTGAGCATGAAAGTTTCCCAACAAGTTTAAATACAATTTAAAGATATATCATGATTAAAGAGTCTGAATAATAAGCTGGCTATAATTCATTAATATAATTAAGAACTAGCACGAACAAACTTTTGACTGAACAAGTACTGAACATGAACAAATATATCTTGACCAACTAGTAATGAAGGTGATCAGCCTTTCATACCTGACTTATACATGCGATATGTACAGAGTACAATTCCACATGGCAATCAGCAATGATTAACCATAAGCATAACTGAATGAAACAACTCTTAGTAGAGTTAAGTAAAAACTTGTCTGAACCGTTGATTACCACTACGCAATTTATAACGCTTTATCTGAAGACCTAATATTATTAATATAGATCCCTAATATTAGAATAATATCATCACAATATAATACTATTATATATATATATACATAGAATTACCTAAACACATAGCACATAATCCTATCAGTCTACAATACTACACATAAGACATAGCATCAAGTCAAACTATTTAAGTCTGAGTTGAAACCGACACAATTTTATCAACCCGACGGTCTAGTCGGACAAATATCGAGTTTAAGTTCAATTAAACTCTGTCTAAACACTAAACAATATCTTAGATAATTTTCTTATCAGTTAAAATAATTTTCATAGACTTGTAATAATTTTCAGATAATTATTACCATTTATCATAATTTTTCAATCACTTATATCGTATTTAAATGAATTAAATACCAAATAATTCCTTAATCATTAATATTTATTTATTATTAAATATTAATGAAAATCATAACATAATATTATAATATATTTATAACATTACAAAGTATTTTTAATACCTTAAAATCATATTTATATGATATTTAAACACATAAATCCATTATTCGATAATTGATATTAATATCAAAATATTAATATTTTCATGACAAAATATCAAAAGTTATATTTTATAACTTAAAATATTTTTCTAACACTTCAATTATTTTCATATAATTTTAAAGCATTAATTCTATTTTTCCATAATTTATCTAATATATTCATTAAATAAATAAACTACCATTAATAATAATTATTAATGAAATTTATCACAAAATATTAAAAGTCATCAAAAATAACTTAAAATATTTTCTAACACCATAAAATAATTTTTCATGATTTTCATTGAATTAAAACCATTTTAAATAATTTATTTAATATAATAATTAAATAAATAAATACCTTTTATATTCCAAAAATATTAAATATTTTTGAAATATACTCAAAATAATTAAAATTATTTTTCAGGTCTTTAAAATAATTTTTCATAATTTATTATGTATTTTAATTATTAAAAACCATTTTTATCTATTTATTAATTAAATAAATAAATAAATTTCTGAATTTAAGTGTCGCTAAAGGTGGCTTTAGTGACACAACCGTCGCTGATTGTGTTCTTCAGCAAACCCAGAAACTCATACTCGGCCTGAGGTAGGTAGTTTGACAAGCCAGATAGAATAATCGTGTTCTTGATGTTTTCTTGATTGTATAATGTGATAATGTTGTAGTACTGATGTAGCACTACAACTCTAAACAAACTACATGGCCAAAACATGAACAACATGCAAGATCTAAGCTACAGAAACACTTGTCAGACATGTTCTTGAGTTTCTGGGTTGCCCAGAAACTCAAGCAGTTCGAAGGGTACAACTTTGCAGCCTTGAATCTTTGCTTTCATGACTTATTTAATGTGTTATAAAAGTTCAATCATGTAGTGGAGATGTCAGAATACAATAATATATTAATAGATCTGTCTAACAACAACTAATTCACAAGATTCAATCTGGTCAAAGTAAAGGTCAGAAACGTGTTCATGAACGAATCTGGGTTTTCCAGATTGTTCATAAGGCAGCTCGGTCAACAACGTTTGACCACAAATTTATAAAATTTGGTTACGGATCGGAGTGATCTTATGCCTTTAACATGTAGTATTCATGTCAGCCTACAACGACAACACAATAACGTGGCCAAAACATATAACAGCAGCAAGATCTAGCGCCTGCAAAAGGCTTGCAAAGGTTACTGGAATTCTGGGCTGCCCAAAATTCTAGATTTCGTGGCCGGTCAATGACTTTTGACTACCTGTAACTATCAATCTACAAATGATCTAGACCTAATTCAAGTTCTAGATCATAGTCGTTACAACATACTACAAGTATAAACTCTTAAAACACAAAAACAATTAACAGGCAATGATCTATGAGCCCTGACATATGGCTGTCAGACCATATTTTTCAACTTTCCAGATTTTAGAAAACATTAAATTCGTGTATCTAGATATTATGGATCCATGTTATTACAACCCAGATCACTCAATAGCATCTTAATACACAATTTTAAACAATCAACAACAACAAATAACATGAGATCATATGATTTTAAAAAATAGGGTTCTACACCATTTTGAGCCTTGATCCTTGAATCTGAACCTTTAATCTGTTATGGGAAAGCTAAGAGATGATATTGGCTTAACTTCTCTCTCCTTCCCACTCTCATACCCGAAATCTTAGAGAGAGAAGGGACTTGATTGGTTTGAGAAATAAAGTAACACTTTTCTTACTTTTAATCTATGTAGTTGATATGAGACAATGTTTCTAGCAAATTCTAGATGGCTGATGTGTTTGTTTTAAGTCACATGGAGTTGATGTAGTTGGTGAACAACTCTCATTGACAAAATTTGCACTCAACCTACAAATAATGCACGCATAAATGTCATTTGACTTCACATTTTAATTTTAAAATTGTCATTTGATCAAACCCTTAGGGTTTAACCCTTAGGGTTAAAACCTAAGGCTCCATAAATCAATTTTCTAGGATTTCTGGATTAGGATTTTCGAAATAGAAAATTTAATATTTGTAAATTATAATTAGACTTCTCTAATTACATTACAATTTCCTAATCATAAGTTCAATCTTGCTAATTAGGATTAATATTCCCTAATTAATATTTCTAATTTAGCAATTAATTCCACAATTGTACTTTAGGGTTTCTAACATAACAATTAGGGTTCAAAAATTTGAAATTAGGGTTTACTAATTAATTAAGTTTTACCCTAATTAAGCTTATAATCAAAAGCACTTGAGCATTATAATTGTCATTTAAGTTCCCAAATTAGGGTTTTAAATTCCTATAATCTGAAATTAGGGTTTTCTAATGGTCAATTAGGGTTTCAAGTAATTCATTAGGGTTTTCCCTAATTAAATTATAATTAATAACGTTTAAACCTTATACATAGCATTTGCATTCCCAATCTAGGGTTTTCAAATACCGAATTAGGGTTTTAAATCCCCAGAACTGAAATTAGGGTTTCATAACCGGTTTCTAGGATTTCTTATCAATCATTAGGGTTTTCTAATTGAACGTTGACGTTCTTAATATACGATTAAGGTTTGTCACAGATATAATTTATCTGGTCAACCCTTGACCCTTAACCACATTCTGAACACATACATAACCATATACACAGAACATATTCACATAAACACTTAATCCTGAATAATTCACCTAAATCCTTCATAGAAATTTTGAAATCTTTAAATTTCCTTCCCAAAAGTATCAAACGCATACACTTATTTTCTGTCTAGGTCTATTATTTGACGTTAAATCATTCATTTAAGATTTTAACAAATTTTCTAAATTCTCGGGTCGTCACATTCACCCCTTCTTCTAAGAATTTCTGTCCCTATATTCACCTTACACCTTACACCGTACAGCTTACACCATTCACACATTATTACATGCTACCCAATACACCACTCACAAGAATAAAAAGTTTTCAAATTGTTGAGGGGTCATATAGACCATGGACACCTAGTTTTAACGGTATTCATACTGCAAAACTTTACATTACTTGGTAGGTTTACAATCGCAAAGAAGGTAAACTACCATTGCTAGTACTTTAGGTGATTAGCCTATCGTACTCTTACGTCATGCATAACGTATTAATCATGTTTAGAGAATATTTACGCTACTAGATTGGATTATTTATCCAAACAACATTGTTCACCTCAGTCTTATCATAGGATTCCGCACCAAAACAATTTGGTTCGGGAAATTTCTTTTAATGAACACTTAGAGTTTTCATAAACATTAGTCTAGCTGAATCGATTAGCATAGACTCATATCAATAATTCAATTCAATCGAATTATTTAGGTGTAGCCAAACCCCGTTGGCAAATTAAAATTTTGAAAACAATTTTGAGAATGACGTCATGATGCCATTCTGTATTAACAGTTCGTTTGAGGATGCCGTCATTGTATGACTTTGTCATAACACATCATATAATAGTGGAACAACGATGTTAGATCAAATTCACACTAAGTATTCCTGTATTTATAACTCCATCACCTTTTTATCATCTCTGCACCAGGTTGCATGGTACATGAGTGATAAATTAAATAACTTTTGATATTCAAAATCATTTGCGTCTAGCCGAAATAAGTATCATAGACTGTACTTTAAACCGTTTCAAAATTGGTTACAAGTCTACAATTTTTTTTAAAAGCACATAGTGCGTATTTAGCTTGATGTCAAAATTTTGAAGTTTAGCATAGCTAGTAGTTTAGGAAAACCTAATGCCTCCACTAATAATCATTTGCTTAACAGTCTATCTATTCCTATTATCCTTAACACTCCATTCATACAAAACAATACCCAGTTCGTCAAACCACACTTATGAGTCCATAAACTTGGCCACAATTATATGAGTTTAAGAACTTACCCTAGTCTGACCTTTGGCATCCATTCGCTGAGGGGTTCATAAACATTTTATATAACTATAAGTCAAGAATGTCACATAAGTATGAGTTTTAAGAACTCGTACTTAATCCTATATTCTCTACCTATGACCTATCTATCTGTTATACACAGGAGAAAGGAATCACCCTCTTAACATGCATATAGCAAATAGCGCGACACAAACATTTCAATGATTATCAATGCCAGAAACTAAGTAGTTGTTACACCAAGTACAACTCCCCGCCCATACAAGGAATCATACAACTCAGCTGCCGACATGAGTCCTCAATTGAAATCCCCACCTAATCTTAACCCCCTTTTCCATACGAATTTCATTTAATCTGTATTCATAATTCATAACTCTTTCATTAGTTTTCATAGTACAATTTCATAGTACAACTTACACACAACATCTTGCTGTAAACTTTTCTATCATCAGATTGATTCTTTCTGGCTTTCATAACCTTATCAGATCACGGGGTGATCTCATCGTATATATTACAATTCAATTCTATGTCTTGATTGTTTTGTTTTACAATCTCCTATCCCTGCACCTTTTGTCCTTTAGACTCTATCTATTCACCACTATTGTTCACCTTAATTATCAGAGTTAGGGTCTGTATCTTTACACTCACCGGGATTCGTCTTTGAATCTTACTGACACACTAACTCGATTTGAGTTAGTACTTATCCTAATCACTGCGGTTATTGGTCTCAGGTATTCCTACCTAAGCTTCATAACCAATGACTTTGATAATTAATTGTGATGACTCGAATTGGTCTCAAATCACCGCGGATTCGGTTCAATCATTCTATCACTATTTGCGAAAGATATAAAAATAAATTCCCCAAAATTGAGTAACCTTAACTTTTACACAATTCATAAACTATCTAACACATGACCTTATTATAAAACTATACTATTACAAACTAGCCGCACATTTTATCCCAAGCTGAACTTGGCATTAACCTTTTTCCTGTATCCGAACGCATTCGCCTTATCTGCAATGTTTATCATGATATAGCAAGGGTGAGCATAAAAGTTGCCCAACAAGTTTAAATACAATTTAAAGATATATCATGATTGAAGAGTCTGAATAATAAGCTGGCTATAATTCATCAATATAATTGAGAACTAGCACGAACAAACTTTTAATTTAAGCAATCTTGAACATGAACAAATATATCTTGACCAACCTGGTAATGAAGGTGATCGACCTTTCATACACGACTTATAGATGCAATATACAGAGTACAATTCCACATGGCATGGCAATCGGCAATGATTAACCATAAGCATAACTGAATGAAATAACTCTTAGTAGAGTTAAGTAAAACTTGCTTGAAGCAGATTGATTACCGCTACGCAATTTATAACGCTTTATCTGAAGACCTAATATTATTAATATAGATCCCTAATATTAGAATAATATCATCACAATATAATACTATTATATATATATATACACATAGAATAACCTAAACACATAGCACATAATCCTATCAGTCTACAATACAGGACATAAGACATAGCATCAAGTCAAACTATTTAAGTCTGAGTTGAAACCGACACAATTCTATCATCCCAACGGTCTAGTCGGACAAATATCGAGTTTAAGTTCAATTAAACTCTGCCTAAACACTAAACAATATCTTAGATAATTTTCTTATCAATTAAAATAATTTTCATAGACTTGTAATAATTTTCAGATAATTATTACCATTTATCATAATTTTTCAATCACTTATATCGTATTTAAATGAATTAAATACCACATAATTCCTTAATCATTAATATTTATTTATTATTAAATATTAATGAAAAATCATAATATAATATTATAATATATTTATAACATCACAAAGTATTTTTAATACCTTAAAATCATATTTATATGATATTTAAACACATAAATCCATTATTCGATAATTGATATTAATATCAAAATATTAATATTTTCATGACAAAATATCAAAAGTTATATTTTATAACTTAAAATATTTTTCTAACACTTCAATTATTTTCATATAATTTTTAAAGCATTAATTCTATTTTTCCATAATTTATCTAATATATTCATTAAATAAATAAACTACCATTAATAATAATTATTAATGAAATTTATCACAAAATATTAAAAGTCATGAAAAATAACCTAAAATATTTTCTAACACCATAAAATAATTTTTCATGATTTTTCATGAATTAAAACCATTTTAAATAATTTATTTAATATAATAATTAAATAAATAAATAGCTTTTATATTCCAAAAACATTAAATATTTTTGAAATATACTCAAAATAATTAAAAACTATTTTTCAGTCTTTAAAATAATTTTTCATAATTTATTATGTATTTTTAATTATTAAAAACCATTTTTATCTATTTATTAATTAAAATAAATAAATTTCTGAATTTAAGTGTCGCTAAAGGTGGCTTTAGTGACACAACCGTCGCTGATTGTGTTCTTCAGCAAACCCAAAAACTCATACTCAGTTTCCAGGGTAGGTAGTTTGACCAGCAATAGAATCGTGTTCTTGATGTTTTCTTGATTGTATAATGTGATAATGTTGTAGTACTGATGTAGCACAACAACTCTAAACAAACTACATGGCTAAAACATGAACAACATGCAAGATCTAAGCTACAGAAACACTTGTCCGACATGTTCTTGAGTTTCTGGGCTGCCCAGAAACTCAAGCAGTTCGAAGGGTACAACTTTGCATCCTTGAATCTTTGCTTTCATGACTTATTTAATGTGTTATAAAAGTTCAATCATGTAGTCGAGATGTCAGACTACAATAATATATTAATAGATATGTCTAACAACAACTAATTCACAGGATTCAAGCTGGTCAAAGTAAAGGTCAGAAACGTGTTCATGAACGAATCTGGGTTTTCCAGATTGTTCATAAGGCAGTTCGGTCAACAACGTTTGACCACAAATTTATAAAATTTGGTTACGAATCTGAGTGATCTTATGCCTTTAACATGTAGTATTCATGTCAGCCTACAACGACAACACAATAACGTGGCCAAAACATATAACAACAGCAAGATCTAGCACCTGCAAAAGGCTTGTCAAAGGTTACTGGAATTCTTGGCTGCCCAAAATTCTAGATTTCGTGGCCGGTCAACGACCTTTGATTACCTGTAACTATCAATCTACAAATGATCTAGACCCGATTCAAGTTCTAGATCATAGTCCTTACAACATACTACAAGTACAAACTCTTAAAACACAAAAACAATTAACAGGCAATGATCTTTGAGCCCTAACATATGGCTGTCAGGCCATATTTTTCAACTTTTCCAGATTTTAGAAAACATTAAATTCGTGTATCTAGATGTTATGGATCCATGTTATTACAACCCAGATCACTCAATAGCATCTTAATACACAATTTTAAACAATCAACAACAACAAATAACATGAGATCATATGATTTTAAAAAATAGGGTTCTATACCATTTTGAGCCTTCATCCTTGAATCTGAACCTTTAATCTGTTATAGGAAAGCTAAGAGATGATATTGGCTTAACTTCTCTCTCATTCCCACTCTCATACCCGAAATCTTAGAGAGAGAAGGGACTTGATTGGTTTGAGAAATAAAGTAAGACTTTTCTTACTTTTAATCTATGTAGTTGATATGAGACAATGTTTCTAGCAAATTCTAGATGGCTGATGTGTTTGTTTTAAGTCACATGGAGTTGGTGTAGTTGGTGAACAACTCCCATTGACAAAATTTGCACTCAACCTACAAATAATGCACAAAGGGCATAAATGTCATTTGACTTCACATTTTACTTTTAAAATTGTCATTTGATCAAACCCTTAGGGTTTAACCTTTTAGGTTAAAACCTAAGGTTCCATAAATCAATTTTCTAGGATTTCTGGATTAAGATTTTCGAAATAGAAAATTTAACATTTGTAAATTATAATTAGACTTCTCTAATTACATTACAATTTCCTAATCATAAGTTCAATCTTGCTAATTAGGATTAATATTCCCTAATTAATATTTCTAATTTAGCAATTAATTCCACAATTGTACTTTAGGGTTTCTAACATAACAATTGGGGTTCAAAAATTTGAAATTAGGGTTTACTAATTAATTAAGTTTTACCCTAATTAAACTTATAATCAAAAGCACTTGAGCATTATAATTGTCATTTAAGTTCCCAGATTAGGGTTTTAAATTCCCAGAATTTGAAATTAGGGTATTTTTTAGATCTAGTATTAGGGTTTTCTAATGGTCAATTAGGGTTTCAAGTAATTCATTAGGGTTTTCCCTAATTAAATTATAATTAATAACGTTTAAACCTTATACATAGCATTTGCATTCCCAATCTAGGGTTTTCAAATACCGAATTAGGGTTTTAAATCCCGTAATCTGAAATTAGGTTTTTCAACCTAGGTTTCTAGGATTTCTTATCAATCATTAGGGTTTTCTAATTGAACGTTGACGTTCTTAATATACTGTGACGACCCCAAAATAGGTCCATTCCATCCAACCCATTCTGAGTCGTCAAATACATGGTACAGAAAAACAACTACAACTTTATTACAACAATTGTCGTGCAAAATACAACAACACATATCTTTGTGAGTTTGGATACAAATATATACCAAGCGTGAGCACGTTACAATGACACCTTACATAAAGGTATAGTCAAAAACTGTTTTAGAAATTAGAATCTTTGGGAAGTGCTCAAGGAAACCTTCGTACATGGGAGGCCATGCTTTGAGGTTATGGTAGATATCATATGGCCACAGAATTATCCTTGGTTGACCCAATAGACCCCAAAGAAAAACGAGAAGATTACTATCGTATTATTCCCAATGGTGAGTCTTCTCTTGACATATCATTATCTCCACCGTCTCTAATTGGGTATTATACTCCAAACAAACACCAAGATTATATAGGTAGTGCTTGTAAATATACTCAGCAAGTGGATGAGCACAACCATGTCTTATGATAACACGAGTTTGTATGTCATTAGACATCTTGTATGATAGTGACAAAACACCCTTCCAAAGTTGGGTTCGCCTCACCCTATTTAATTCACCAAAAATAACTATTAAATGATGTATAAAATACAACACACTAAAGCCCTCAATAAAATTATTTTCATACTCTTTAGGGAGAACCTCAACAACTATAGACCACCGTTCTATTCCCTTGTTATCCCCGCTTTCAACAAAGGCTACACTTTTATTTACGAAAGGAATTGTGAAACAAAAGGGTGAGCACAACTAGCTCAGTAAAGAATATTATGACTAAAGATAAATAAATTATCAATAGTCTTCATCAGTAATGAATCAGAGATTTAGAACATATGGTAGATGATAAAACTTTTCAACCATAGTTGCAGCGGAATGAGCAATCCATTAGAAGAGTCAAATAGACTATAAAGTCTATTGTCTTCTCCATGTTAAAAATCCACCAACAATGTTTTATTATCCGTAACATCAATCAACAATTCTTGTCCACAATCACGTGTATAACTCATAATCGTAATTGTAGTTCTAAATTCCTTTCCTCATCCAAGACAAAGATAATTTTCATCACTTGTCTTTACCTGAAACATCAAAGATCATGGTTATACCAAATCACAGTTCCTGTTCATAATCATACTAATAAATTCATCTTTGCACCACGCACCAAAGATATTCATCAACAGTTCATCTTTACACTACAAAGCTAAAGATATTCAACAACGGGTCATCTTTGCATTACAAGCCAAAGATATTCATCAATAATTCATCTTCAGACACAAAGCTAAAGATATTCAACAACAGTCATCTTTGCATTTCGAGCAAAAGATATTCATCAATAATTCATCTTTGCACTCTTGGCTAAAGATATTCATCAGTTGGTCATGTTCATTTAAACACTGTTCATCTTTGCACACTGTGCCAAAGATATTCTTTAAATCATTCATCTTTGCATTGATTTTATCCACGTCAAAAATACCTCAAAAATAATCATAGTGGTGTAAAATTCAAGAATGATCAAAACATGGATACAATCAAAGCTAGTATCCAAAATAGATATTTTAGACTTAAAAGAAAAATTTTCATTTTTCGAATTGAATAGTCAGATATTCGTGAATAAGGTCAGATATCGTGAATAGTCCGTATACGTGAATAGTAACTCAGACACCAAAAGATAGAAATTCCACAAAAAACATCTTCACGCTTCATGAATAGTACTCGTGAATAGTAACTCGTGAATAGTAACTCATGAATAGTAACTCATGAATAGTAACCGACATGAAAAAGTTCCAAATTTGATAAAAAGTTCCAACTAATATTTCAAAGATAATGATATTGAAGAAATAATATCATCCGAGAAGAAAATAACATCCCTTACCTCGAAAAGACAAGACTTCTAGTTGAAACAGGATATAGTCTTTGAAGGAACTTGCACAAATCTAACAATACTCAAAGTATACTCAAAATACTCACAAGAATACGCTCGATAATATAGAGAGAGAAAAGAGAAAACTTGTTTCGGTGTGATTTTCAATTCTAACTTAGCCCTCTATTTATAGGAAAATGTTAGCACGTCAAGAAGCAGACTTAACACGCAACTTCGATGGCTTTACTCGCTACTATTCCACCCACCAAAATCAGCCATCTTCCCCAACAACCAAGAGTGGGGCCCACTCAATTCTAGAATTTTCCACCAAAACCTAATTTCCGAATCGGTTACCTCTTAAAATTCATAACAAATCATACGTTCATTTTAACGGTTCAAAATTTGTGGACATATACTCAACTTATATATGTATAACATATCCAAAATTACAACGATCCAACGGTCGGATCAAAATTTATAACTCATTTAATATAGTGAAGAACACCGATTTTTCGGACTATTAGTCCTTGGACCGATTTCATTCAAAATTTCACCACGAAATATCTACAAAGAATTTTTGGGTGATTCAAATTTCTACTGATTAGCTTACTTCTAGGGCTTTCTTTTGATATATGGCTCATCTCTTAACTCATTATACACAAAGAGTTATGGATTTTACAAAATCAAGTAATAAACTAATTTTTCCGAAAATCCCATATTTTGTTCTCCATTTCGACAAATACCTTGATAAAACACCTCATCATTAATTCCTTCACTTATAACCACATAAATAAATCCATCATTTATATCCACATCAAATAAATATTTTCTTATCATATGAATCAATAATTAATTATTCACAAATAATATTCTGAGAATCACATTTATGACAACCAGTAGCTCCTCAGAAAGAGGGGCTTTCAATAAGAATTTCTCCATCTTGGCGCGCAATTAGATGACCAAACCTCTCCTCGATGTAACTTTTCTAGACATTGCCAATAATACTATCTAATAATATTATTCAAATAATATGAATTATTGATCCGATAATGGGAAATCTGCAAAAGGTGATAATTATTGAACAACAATAATATAAAATATCAACACAAAGAATTATAAAATAAAATATTGAGCAATAATTATCGTGTAACAATTATTGAGTAGTGCCTTCTCAACGTAAGAATCAATAATTGAAAAAAAATCTTGTCTTGTAATGGTGTGTGCTCTTCGTGCAACAACGCGTATTACTTTACTTTACCAACCGGGTATTCCAGCGTTGTTAAGCAGTAACGACATTACCGTTATTTATAAAAACTTAATTTTGTCGTTTTCTCCATCAAGCAGTTATTACATTATGGGGCCCACAAATGATCGCTGGTCGTGCATTGAATATTCTCAAGCGAAAGAATATTCCACGACCAAACGTAATATTCCCGACAACAATGAATACTTTATACCCCTTGCGTATTTTGAAAAAAAATTCATATATCACCCTTAACTTTAACTTTTATCAATTTAACCATTTACTGAATAGAAAAATTGAATACTTTTATTTCATAAAATTCGGGGTCTTATATATACGATTAGGGTTTGTCACAGATATAATTTATCTGGTCAACCCTTGACCCTTAACCACATTCTGAACACATACATAACCATATACACAGAACATATTCACATATACACTTAATCCTGAATAATTCACCTAAATCCTTCACAGAAATTTTAAAATCTTCAAAATTCCTTCCCAAAAATATCAAACGTATACACTTATTTTCTGTCCAGGTCTATTATTTGACCTTAAATCATTCATTTAAGATTTTAATAAATTTTCTAAATTCTCGGGTCGTCACAGCGGATATCTTCTGCATTATCTTTTTGATATTCTTATTAGCTGCTTCAACAGCACCATTCATCTTTGGACGATAGATGACGGAGTTGAGATGTTTGATGTGGAATTTACTGCATAACTCCTCCATCATTTAGTTGTTGAGGTTTTTAGCATTATCTGACATAATCACCTCTGGTTGTCCATACCGACAAATGACATTATTTCTGATGAAACCAATGATAACTTCTTTAGTAACCTTTGGGGAGGAGGCTGCTTCTACCCACTTGGTGAAGTAGTCAATCACGGTGAGGATAAATCGATGAGCATTACTGGCTTTAGGCTCGACGGGACCGATCATGTCCATTCCCCAAATTGAGAAGGGCCAGAGCAAACTCATATTATGGAGCTCCCTTGGAGGGGCGTGGATAACATTCCCATGAATTTCGCATTGGTAACATCTCTTGACGTGATCATCACAGTCAGCCTTAAGAGAGAGCCGGTAATGACTGTTCTTAGGATTTTCTTGACAAGTAGAGGGCCGCTCATGTGTGGGCCGCATACACCACCATGGATTTCATCCATGAGCCTCTAAGCTTGGTCTTTGTCTAGACATCTGAGAAGACCTAATCATGCATCTCTTTTATAGAGTGCGTCTCCGCTCAGGTAGAATTTCATGGCCATTCTATGGATCCGCTTTCTTTCAACTAGACTCGCCTCAGCGGGTGTAGATCCATCTCGCAGATACTCTTTGATATTCAGATACCAAGGGTTTTGGATGGGAGGTAACTCATCTGATACTTCTCCAATGTAGTTCCCATAGGCTGGAGACTTTTGCAGGGCAAATGTGATATTTGGCATGCCTTCCTTATCAAATATGTTGATCAAGGAGGCAAAAGTTGCTAATGCATCTGTAAAGTCATTCCTATTCCGAGGAATGTGGAGGAAGGTTATTTCTTCAAACTCTGCAGCCATCCAAATAACTTTTTGATGGTAAGGCGGCAAATGTAACTATTTGGTTTGATAGATCCCAGTGGTTTATCTGATTACCAATTTGGAATCTCCAAAGACAATTAACCGTCTAATGCCCATGGCCTAGGCTATTTTTAACCCCATGATGCAGCCTTCATACTCAGCTATGTTGTTGGTGCTGGCAAACTGTAATTTGACTCAAGAACGGATACCGCTCCCCGTAATGGATACTAGAACCGCTTCCACTTCCGTAACCTTCCATGTTTATAGCTCCATCAAAATACATCTTCTATGATTGGTGTGTATTATCCTGATGGTGTTGCTGAACTGTCATTACCCCTTCATCGGGGAAGTTTGTTTCCAAGGGTTTGAAATCCCCTGTAGGTGCGTAGGCCAGTTGATCCGCAATTCCTTAACCTTTAATAAACTTTTGAGTCACATAAATGATGTCAAATTGTTGTAGGATCAACTGTCATCTGGATAGTCAACAATTCAACATGGGTTTGCTGAGCACGTATTTGAGAGGATCCACGCGGGATATGAGATAGGTTATGTGACCATGGAGATAATGTTGTAATCTTATGGAAACCCATGCTAAAGCACAACAAGTTTTCTCAATAAGAGTACACTTGTGTTCACTGCTGCTAAATCTTTTGCTGAGCTAATAGATATCTCTTTCTTGGCCTCTATCATTTTTCTATCCCAGCATGCAGCCCATGGCATTGTCATTGATGGACAGGTACATAAATAGGGGAACACCATCCTTGGGAGGTACCAAAATAGGAGCTTTGATTAGCTGTTATTTAATGAGAATGAAGGCTTTTTGACACTCATTATTCCATTTCATGGAGGATTTCTTCCTTAAAAACTTTAAGATGGGTTCACAGGTCGCTGTGAGTTGGGAGATGAATCGGTTGATGAAGTTGATTCTTCCCAAAAATCCCCGTATTTCCCTCTCTGTATGGGGTATGGGCATTTCTATGATGGCCTAGATTTTTTTAGGATCCAGCTCAATCCATTTGTGGATTACTAGGAATACTAACAACTTGCCTTATGTAACGCCAAAGGCGCATTTGGCTGGATTCAGCTTCAAGTTGTACTTACGCAATCGGCTAAAGAGCTTCTTGAGATGATCTAGGTGGTCTTCCTCCATGCGGGATTTGATAATTATGTCATCCACATAGATTTATATCTCTTTGTACATTAGATCATGCAAAAGAGCCATCATGGCTCGCTGATACGTGGTTGCGGCATTAATAAGGATGAATGACAACCATCTTTAGCATAAGGTTCCCCAAGGAGTGACGAATGTAGTTTTCTCACGATCCTCTTCAGCAACCATGATTTGATGGTACCCTGAAAAGCAGTCAGCAAAGGAGTACATGTCATACTGAGTTGTATTATCAATGAGTATGTGGATGAGTGGCACGGGAAAGCTATCTTTGAGACAACCTTTTTCATATCCTTATAATCCATGTAAACTCGCAGCTTCCCTCCAGGTTTAGACACGGGGACTATGTTGGATAGCCACTAAGAGTATGTTGATACCATGATGATGTCGGCTTGAAATTGTTTCGCAATTTCTTCTTTAACTTTTAAACTCCACTCAGGTTTTAATTGCCTGAGCTTATGCCTGACTGGCTTGAATCCCTCTTTAATGGGCAGGCGATGAATGACGATGTCAGTTGACAAACCGACCATAACTTCATGAGACCATGCAAAAACATCCTGGAATTGGATCAATAAAGTAACCATGTCATTCCTTTGGTTTGTAGTAAGGTTCGTACCAATCTGGATTTGTTTAGGGTTTTCTGAGGTTCCAAGGTTAAAAGAGGTGGTTTGATCATGATTTTGCTTGGTTTTGTCTTCGACCCATTCTTTGATCTTCTAAGGTATCTCATAGTCCTCTTGTTCAATCTCCGTCAAGTTTGAGTCCAATTTTACATCAAAGTTACAATCTTTGTGAAGAATAGGTACCTCATCAACAAGTTTAGGCACATCTAACTTTAGAGTCCTGAAACAAAATGCTCTCACTTAATATATGAAATTTTTTAATCATACAAAGTGTTAGCATGGAATGACAAAAACAACTGCTAATATTGTATAGTAAAAGTAAGCAGTTATTTCTATCTACAGGGCAAAGGGAGTTTCTGCCCTTTTTACCCTTGTCGACAAATACAAGGAGTGTTACTCCAATTGTCAAGGGTGAAGTCCTGGTGGACAGCTGTGATGAAAGGGTTGTTGTCGTCCTCCTTCTCTTGAATGATGACCATAATGTCTGGACAATCATCATTTGGGATCTCTCTGTTCATACCCTCCGTATAGACAAGAACGCGCATGTTTGACAGATGTTTATATATCTCTTATTTGCGCCTCTGATTCCTTTCTTCCTCCTTTGGGTCTGTAATCAGGAATTCTTTTCCTTTGACCGGTATCGGGTTAGGAAATAGCATAGCTACCATAGGGGCAGGGACCTTTAGTAAAGGCCGCACAGGATTATCACCTGTAGGTTTAGGCAACCGCCTTATAGATGAAGGAACCAGTTTATGCTTGTATGGGTTCCTGTGATTGGACCCAGAGGAGTAGCCTAGTCCGGTTGTCCCTGTCTAGATGGGAACTTGAATTGGGCATTTGATTCCCAGATGATCCTTTCCTAACCCCTATCTAGGTTGAAAACTCAAGGATATCATCTCTTGACTTGCCGACATTACCTCGACAGAAACTATGGGTTTCAGAGGTGGCGCCCTAATGGGTTGATAGTGAGTGTTGCTCACCTCAAGGGCTTGGAAGCTTACAAGTTAAACTTATGTATTAAAACTGACAAGTGGTATATCACCTTGAACAGGGCATTCTGGCTCAGCCCTGACAGTGACCTAACTATTGTTAATGATAGTTGTTCATAAAGAGTGGATGGGACGGCTCCATCCATATGAATCCAAGGTCTTTCCGATAGTAAGTTGTATCCTGTAGTGATCTTAAGCACTTAGAAAGATATGTAGAATGTATATGGACAAATTTCCAGTGGCAATTCAATCTCTCCGACAGTATTTCATCGAGATCCATCATAGGCTTTGATGATTGTATGGCTACTTTGAATACTTTTGAGATTAATGTTCATTTTCTCCAATATGGCATAGGGGCAGATGTTTAGGGATGATCCCCCATCTATTAGCACTCCCCCAACCATATATCCAGAAGACATAACCACTTTGTGCAACGGTTTGCAGTGACCCATCCCTTCGGGAGGTATGTCATCATCGGTGAAGGATATCAATTGCTGTTGAAGATGTGATCTACCAGATGATGGAATTTTTCAACATCCACTATTTTTGGCAAGTGGGCTTCTTCTAGTACTTTCAGTAAGACCTTCCGGTGATCCTCTGAAAAGAAAACTAAATCCAAGATAGAGATCTATTGTGGAGCTTATTTTAAGCTTAGAACCACCTTGGCTTTATTGTGTCCCATAGTACAAAGGAATTCTTCAATCTTCTCTATGGACACTTTCCCCTTTGATCTGATGATAGGCTTCATCACCCATTGAGGAAGGTAAAGTAGATTTTCTTTGGACACTATAGTAGTTGTGTTGGATGTAGATCCTTCAGCCTCTCCATAGTTCCATGGCACTTTCTTGAGGCTGACAATAGGATACTGTGGCCTGAACGAATGTAGACACTCAAAAATTTTTGAATACCTATTACTAACATTGCAGGAGGGTAGAATCGTCTTTCAGAGATAACCCTGGAGGACAGTTCAACTCAATCCCGAAAATACCACCGGAAGTTTCAAACTCCATCACAGAAATAACACCGGAGGTTTCAGTTCCAACCTCGGAGATAACCTCGAGGCATGTAGTTTAAATACCAGAAATCACTCTGGAGAAGGTCGTTTCATCTCAAAGATAACCCCGAGATACTTAGTCTCAGTCCCGAAAATAATACCGGGATAGACAATGTCAACCTTGGAGATAACCCCAAGGAGTGCAGTTTCAGTTCCGGAGATAACCCCGGAAATACTTGTTTCAACCTATGCAGTCAGCTTCAACCTCGGGACTCACACCGAGGCACTCAGCTCTAAACCCAAAAATAACCCTGAGGACATCTAGTACTTTCAGCAGCCCAATCTCAGAGATAACCCTAAGTAATGATTGTTTATCAGCCCAAAATGGAGACAACCTCGGTGAGGAGCAAAATCATCATTTTGCCACCTAAATCCCACATTGTGCCATCTCAAACACAAAAATTCAACATACATTCTACACAACAATGTACCACAAGAACCAAGGAGTTCCAATCCTGAGTTAGTACTACGCAAGGCAGCACACTGGATAGAATTTGAAGCTTGAAGACCAAGGGCATGGTCCCGTCTTCCTGACTTCTGACAACTTCTAATCCCATGGCATGGCATAGCTCTCGACAAAAACACTCCGTAAAAGGTCTTATACACCTCAATCGGAGGCTTTGATTGAAGTTTTGCACGTTCGAACGGACATCATGTTGCACGTGTGCACGTACTTCGAGATGGCAGGACCCACAGAGTCTAGGGCAGCCCGGGCAGGTCAGGCAGCTGCAAGTACATCTGCGGTTGCCACAGGTGTACCTGCGGCTCCCCCCTCTATAAATAGAGGGCTTGCGGTGGCCATATTTCAAGAGAAAACGGCGAGGAAGCTCTGTCCAATTTGCTCTGTACACACCCTAAATTAACTGCTTTCTCATTTTAAACACTTGTGAGCTTATATTCAATCATATTTTTACAGGCGAGAGCCGAGTGTTCATCCGTTTAAAGCTATAGAAGTCTTCTTTGCCAGTCCACTGTAAGCCTTCTTACACACTTTAAAGCCTTTATTTTCTTTTATTTTCTTTTGTGTGTGTGTATATATATATATATAACTGATCATGTCCGGACTCCCGGATGGGAGAAAATCTGGACATATATATATATATATATATATATATATATATATATATATATATATATATATATATAATTTTAAAAAAAAAACAATTATTTAATATTTTATGAAATGAAATTTTTCCATAATCTAATGTTTTAGGCGTTATTTGGATACCAATACAAAAAATATATATACGATGCGCATGCATCGTATATACCTATTTTGTTATATGTATCCAAATCACATCCAAAACAATGTATTATGTAAAAATTTCAGTTCCATAAAATATTAAAAAAAATAGTTGTTTTAAAAAAAAGCAAAAAAAAAAAGTCCGCATTTTAAAAAAATGCGGGAGTCCAGACTGGATCCGGACTTTATATATATATATATATATATATATATATATATATATTTACATTTCTGTCAGGCCTGGAGTTTACTTCGTGGCCTTTTATTGTTTTATTTACATTCCGTCCCGCTTGGAGTTTACTTCGTGGCGGTTGATCATTTGTACTGCTTTATTTACATTCCGTCCCGCCTGGAGTTTACTTCGTGGTGGTTGATCGTCTTTATTGCTTTATTTACATTTCTGATCCCCCATGGAGGTGTTTCGTGGTGGTTGATCATGTCTCTATATATATATATTTACCGCTTTTATATATTTACATTTCCGATCCACCATGGAGGTGCTTCGTGGTGGTTAATCATGTCTGTATATATATTTACAACTTTTATATATATAACTGCTTACTGCTTTCATATAAATTGCAGCATCATGTGAGCCTAGGAATCATGTGATCACAGATTCAGTCTACTGAATCTAGATTCGGATCTCGTGATGGATATTTTTAGCTGTAAGCAGCTTGTAAATTATTCACGGTGTTTGAATTTCCTTAGAAAGCTTTCATGCCCATGAGGAGTTCGACACTGCTATATATTATTTTCTCGAAGATGCTTCGCATCTCGAAAATAAAAGCAATCAAGTCAAACATTTAATAAAATGAAAGTATCAAAGGCCTCAATTAATATTGAGCACAGGGTTTGAAAAACCTCTTTTATAAAACGTCATTACTATATCTTGTTTAAAACTGAATTTTTACATAAATTCATGCCCTATGTATATAGGTGCGAATGAGGCTTAACACTATTTCCAAATAATCGCACATTGACCCACACACACACACACATATTCATATAACAGTTTAATTGAGAAGTGGCGGTCACCGTGGTAACATGGATGTCAGGGGGTGCCTAACACCTTCCCTCCACATAAGCAAGTCCCCGGACCCTAATAAATCTCGGTTTCACAGACCCGTTTAGCAGTGTCACATCACTGGGTCAATGTACAAACCTTTTCTCAGTTGTACTGGTAAATCCATTTAAAAAACCAACTGTTGACTCTTACAGTCAAATAGTCAACATATAAATGTTGGACCTTTTCACAACTTGTTTTTTCAAAAAAAACTCACCTAACATGAGAACACCAAAAGACAAGAACAGGAAAGGCAACAATAAAAATCCCGACGTTGACAGGTGGCGACTCTGCTGGGGATCCAGTAAGAGGGCTTAAGCCGCTACTACAAGCTTTTCAAAACTGTTATATGCTTCTGTGTGAATGTTACATTTACATTTTTGATGAATGTGTGTGAATGCATTTTACTTACTACACTTCAATATATCTATCTGTGATATTAGTGCTTCGAACATGTAATCATTCCCATAACGGTGAGACACGTTGCATGTGAATATATGTTGTGTGGTTCCTCCACCAGGAGGCTATCCTTTCGATGTTTGATTACTGGACTCGTAGGGAGACTAATTCCAATGAGGCTCAGGAAAGGCACCACCCAGATTCGCTCTAGTTGAAAGACTGGATTAACTTCCCGTTAAGTAAATTGCGATGATCTGGGAACCTCCATGCCAAAAAGCCGTGAGAGTAACCTAAGATAGGTCAGCCTCTGATAAACCAAACGCGGAGGAAAGTCTCTTCACGCTTTCCATTTTCAATTACTTTTAAAGACAATTACTTGTAATTTCATTCCATGTTAATCTCTATGTAATGGAAAATATTAAAAATATGTGTACATGCATATTAAGGCTTGACATGCTATCAAATGACACCCGTTTTGCAAGATATTATTCCTAAACTGGACACATTATGATAGCATGAAAACATTTATACATTCCCTAAGACTAAACTACATAAGTTTTTGTAGGGAAATAATTGTGCATGTTACTCGTTCAAAGTCCAAGAAGGCCACAAACCTACAACCAATTATGTCTTCATCTGACCAGTCTAATCCTGCTCCTGTCTCTCGAGAAGAGTTTAACGGATTAAGCAAGAAAATTATAGATTTGGTTGTTCTACTTAAAGAACTACACCAGTCTACTTAGGGTTCGCGCATACCCGTACATACAGAATCCTCTGCCCAGGGAGGAACACAAGGTTCGGATAAAATAATTCAGGAACTTCAACTGGATACAACCAACAAAATTCCTGAAAACACCCATCTCAAAGAAGATTCCAACACCGGTGATATCATGAAAAAAGTCCTTCAAATGGAAGAGACCGTAAGGTCTATAAAAGGGATTGGAGCACACGGGAGTGTTTCATATGCTGATCTTTGTATATTCCTTGGTGTTCATTATCCAGAGAAGTTCAAGAATCCTGACTTTGAAAAGTATGATGGGTGGGGAGATCTTTACACACATTTGAAGGTATTCATTGGTGAACTCGGATCTTATGCTAAGGATGAAAATCTCATAATGCAGCTGTTTCAAAAGAGTCTAACTGGAGAAGGCTCGATCATAGTATACCAGATTAGACAATTCTAAAATACATAGCTGGGAAGAGTTAGCTCATACCTTCCTCACTCAATACAGCTTCCAGTCTCAGATGGCTCCTGACCGGTACCAAATTACCAAGGTCAAGAAATATTCTAATGAGTCATTTAGAGAATATGCTCAAAGGTGGAGGCGCATTGCTGCTCAAGTTATTCCTTCTATGACAGAGTCAGAAATGGTTATGACTTTCATAGACATACAAGAAGCTCCTTTCTATGAGAGAGTTTTAGCTGGCATTGGTAAACCATTTTTTGAAATGATCAAACACGGAGAGATTGCTGAGATGGGATTGAAGTCGGGAAAAATTCAAGACCTAGCCGCTCTGAAAGTTGTTGCCGAGCACATCCAGTCCAGAACTTATGGAAACAACCCCTAGAGGGTCCATAAAAAGAAAGAGGAGGATGTTTCCTTTATACTACAAGGTTAGAAAGGCTGTCAGAACATGCCTATCCAGGGGAGGAATTACTCCATTTTTCCAGCATAGTCTTTCAACCGCACATTGCCAAAGGGTGGGGAAGTTCGATGCAGTCGAGCGTTCACACCCCTAGGGGATTTGCTCGAAAATGTTCTCAATCTTCTGACTACTCAGAAGAAAATTACACATCTTCTTCCACCAGCCAACCCTAATGGGAAGGATTATAATGCTACACAGAAGTGTGCTTATCATGCCAGGGCACCGGGACATGACACTCAGGATTGCTGGGCCTTGAAACACAAGATCAAGGATTTAATCAACAATGGGGAGATTGTCATGACTAAACCCGACCAACCTTATGTGCAAGACAACCCTCTTCCTCAACACAAAGAAGAAGAGGTTAATATGATTAATTGGAGAGTGGACAAAGTTCCAATTACGTTGTTGAACCTTCCCAGACCTGCAAGGATGGTACTGACTGATGGGATTATGCACAGTTCTAGTTTATGATGGAACGAAAGATTAAGACTCTTTGTAAGCAAGTAGACCAATTGTCAGAACTGGTGATCCATCAACATCAAGTCACACGCCAATTTGTCAGTCAGGAGCATGCTAGTCTCCTTTCTTTTGTCATGAATACTCCATCCTCGCCTTCAGAAAGTGAAACATTGGAGGATAAAGTTGTGAAAAGAGCAAGTGCCAAAGCCCGTCGGGATTTTGACAACAAATGGGAATTTACATACCATGGCCAACCTATAGAGGAGATATTTCAGATGCTGATCAAAGAAGGAAGAATTACATCCCTTCTACCTCCAATCAATCCCCGTTCCAGATGGTTCAATTCCAATGGAGTATGCTAGTACCACTCCCACTCTCGCGGTCACATCATAGAAGAATGTTGGGCACTCCGCCACCTCATTCAAAATTGAATTGACAGCGGTGTCCTGCAAATAGCAGATGACGACACCTTGTTACTCGAGAGTGGGAACACATGTCCTACAAAATGGAAGGACGATATAGCAGTTATATCCGCTGAGGATGATTTGGCTGCCAGACCACTCACAATAGAAACAATTCAACTCAAAGGTGCTGACAATCCTTTGAAAGTGGCTGCACAAGAGCCAATTCTCTTACCATCTAGGCCATAGTATCATGTTGTCAGCTTGAAAAAAGTCCCATGGAATTATGGACAGGATAAAGGATATACCTCACATACAACTGCTACAGTGGTGAAGGAGAATCCATTATATCTTCCCCGTCGGGTGATGAAACCTACCATCAAGTCAAATGGAAAAGTTCCCACAGAGAAAATTAAAGAGTTCCTCCATACCATGGGCGATAATGAAGCCAAGGTAGTTTTAAGCTTGAGAGAAGCTACACAACAAATTTCCATATTGGACTTGGTTTTCTCTTCCGAAGATCACAAGAAGATCTTGTTAAGGGTCTTGGAAGAAGCCCATTTATCGAAATTAGTTGATGTGGAAAAATTCCAACATCTGGTTGATCACATTTTTAACAATAATGTGATATCTTTCACTGATGACGACATACCTGCTGAAGGGACTGGTCATTGCAAGTCATTACATATAGCGGTTTTGTCCTCCGAATATACGGTGGGAGGAGTCTTGATAGATGGAGGTTCATCTCTGAATATTTGTCCTTATGCTACCTTGGAGAAGATGAATATCAACTCCTAAAGGATTAAAAGCAGTCATACGGTTATCAAAGCTTTTGATGGGTCCCGACAAAATGCTGTTGGAGTGATTGAATTACAAGTGAAGATTGGTTCACATATATTTAGTGTATCCTTTCATGTGCTCAGAATAGCTACGGTATATAATCTGTTGTTGAGAAGACCATGGATTCATATGGTTGGAGCCGTCCCTTCCACCCTTCATCAGTAACACAAGTACATTATCAAAAATATCCTAGTTATTGTTAATGCTGAGCCGGAATGTCCTGAACAAGGTGACATACCACTTATCAGCTTCAATTCAAAAGTTGAGCCGGTCAGTTTCCATGCCCTAGAGGTGAGAAACACTCATTACCATCCCTTTGGGGCGCCACCTCTCACACCAAAGATTTCTACCAAGTTAATGTTGGCCACTCAAGAGATGATATCATTGGGTCATCAACCGTGACAAGGGTTGGGCAAAGATCATTAGGGTATTAAGAACCCAATTCAAGTTCTCAGTCAAACAGGGACAACTGGATTAGGCTATTTTGCTATCTCTAGTCACAGGAATCCTCACAAGCACAAGCAGATTCCTTTATCTTCAGCCATAAGGTAATTATCTCCACTTACCGATCCTGAGCCTATACAGTCTCTGGTAAAGGTTCCAGCCCACGTTATGGCTATGTTATTTCCTAAACCGATACAGATTAAAGCAAAAGATCTCTTGATTCCTGATCCCAAAGTCGAAGAAGAGGAATAGAGACGTAAACAAGACATCGCCAGGAGTTTGTCTCATCTACGCATCCTTTTTCATGATGAGCACACAAATAGATACACTCCAGACGATGATTGTCCCGACATTATGGTCATAATTCGGGAAAAGGAGGACGATGATCGTCACTTCATTATTGCCATCCATCAGGACTTCACCCTTGACAATTGGAGCAGCACTCCTTACATTTGTCCCCAAGGGTAAAAAGGGCAGAAACCCCTCTGCCCTGTAGATAATTTTAACTGCTTACTTTTCTGTACAGTATTAGCAATTATTTTATCAGTACATGCTAACACTTTTATATGATTGAACAGTTTCATATATTAAGTGAAAGAATATTTTGTTTCAGGACTATGAGTTTAGATGTGCTTGTACTTGCTGATGAGGTGCCTTTTCTCTACAAGGACTGTAACTTTGATGAAAAGTTGGACTCAGAATAGATGGAAATACAAGAGGACATTGAGATACCTAATGAGATTAAGGAAGGGGTTGAGGACAAGCCCAAACCAAATCTTGATCAAACCACCTCATTCAATCTCGGAACCTTAGAAATCCCTAGGTTGATCCAGATTGGTACAGACCTCACTCCAAACTAAAGGAATGACATGGTTGTGCTATTAACCCAATTCCAGGATGTTTTTGCATGGTCTCACAAAGACATGGTGGGTTTGTCCACGGACATCATCATCCATCGCCTTCCCATTAAAGAGGGATTCAAGCTAGTCAGGCAGAAGCTCAGGCGATTAAAACCTGAGTGGAGTTTAAAGGTTAAAGAAAGAAATTGTGAAACAATTTCAAGCTGGCATCATCATGGTGTCCATATATCCTGAATGGCTATCAAATATAGTCCTCGTGCCTAAACCGGGAGGAAAGGTGCGAGTTTGCGTAGATTACCGAGATCTAAATAAAGCTTTCCTTAAGGATATCTCTCTTGTGCCATTAATCCACATTCTCATTGACAATACTGCTCAATATGACATGTACTCATTTGTTGATTGCTTTACGGGGTATCATCAAATCATGGTTGCTGAGGAAGACCGTGAGAAAACTGCATTCATCACACCTTGGGGAACCTTTTACTATAGATGATTGTCGTTTGGCCTTATTAATGTCGGAGCAACCTACCAGCGAGCTATGATGGCTCTTTTCCATGACTTAATGCACAAAGAGATAGAGATCTACGTGGATGACATCATTGTCAAATCCCGAAGGGAAGAAGACCACTTAGACCATCTTAGAAAGCTTTCCAATAGGTTGCGTAAGTACAACTTGAAGTTGAATCCAGCCAAGTGCGCATTTGGTGTTAAATCAGGCAAGTTTCTAGGTTTCTTAGTCAGCCATAAAGGGATTGAGCTGGATACCACCAAAATCTAGGCCATCAATGAAATGCCCATTCCTCAGATAGAAAAGGAAATACAAGGGTTTTTGGGAAGAATCAACTTTATTAGCAGGTTCATTTCTCAACTCACAGCAACATGTGAGCTTATCTTCTAGCTGTTAAGGAAGAACTCTTCCATGAAATGGAATCATGAGTGTTAAAAAGCCTTCCTTACAATCAAAGAGCAGTTGGTTAACGCTCTTGTCTTGGTACCACCCAGGGATGATGTTCCCCTGTTCATGTACCTGTCCATTAATGACAATGTCATGGGCTGAATACTGGGACAAAAAGATGATAGAGGCCAAGAGCGAGCTATCTACTACCTCAGCAAAAGATTCAGCAGCAGTGAACACAAGTACACTCTGATTGAGAAGACTTGTTGTGCTTTAGCATGGGCTTCCATGAGGTTACAGCATTACCTCCATGGTTATACAACCCATTTCATATCCCGCGGGATCCTCTCAAGTATGTGTTCAGTAAACCCATATTGAATTGTCGGCTGTCCAGATGGCAGTTGATCCTACAACAATTTGACATCTACTACGTGATGCAAAAGTCCATTAAAGGATAATGAGTTGCGGATCAACTGGCCGCCGCACCTGCAGGGGTTTCAAACCCTTGGAAACATACTTCCCCGATGAAGGGTAATGATGATCCAAAGAACCCCATCGAGACGATGCATGTAAATACGTGGAAAATGTATTTTGATGGAGCTGTGAATATGGAAGGTTCTGGAGCTAGAGCAGTTCTAGTATCTGGTACGGGGGAGTAGTATCCCATCGTCGTCAAATTTCAGTTTGTCAGCACCAATAACACAGCTGAGTATGAAGGCTGTATCATGGGGCTCAAAATTTCCCAATCAATGGGTATCAGACGGTTAACTATCTTTGGGGATTCAGAATTCGTAATCAGACAGACCACAGGAATCTATCACACCAAAGAGCTACATTTGTTGCCTTACCATTGACAAGTTTTACAGATGGCTTTGGAGTTCGAAGAAATAAACTTCCTCCTCATTCCTCGGAATAGGAATGATTTTGCGGATGCTCTAGCAACTTTGGCCTCCTTCATCACCTTACATGACAAGGAAAACATGCCAAGCATCCCATTTGCCCTACAAAAGGCTCCAGCCTATTGGAATTACATTGGAGAAGTATCAGATGAGCTACCTCCCATCCAACACACTTGGTATCAGCACATCAAGGAGTACTTACGAGATGGATCTACACCCGCTGAGACGAGCCTGACTGAAAGAAGGCGGATCCATCAACTGGCTATGAAGTTCTACCTGAGCGAAGATGCACTATATAAAAGAGATGCAAGAATATGTCTCCTTAGTTGTCTGGACAAGGACCAAGCTCAAAGGCTCATGGATAAAATCCAAGGTGGAGTATGTGGCCCACACATGAGCGGCCCCTTACTTGTTAAAAAGACCCTAAGAACAGGGTATTACTGGCTCTCGCTTAAAGCTGACTGTGATGATCACGTCAAGAGGTTCTATCAATGTCAAATTCATGGGAATGCTATCCACGCCCCTCCTAGGGAACTCCATAATATGAGTTCACCTTGGCCCTTCTCAATGTAGGGAATGGACGTGATCGGGCCCATCGAGCCCAAAGCCAGTAATAGGCATCAGTTTATCTTCACCATGATCGACTACTTCACCAAATGGGTAAAAGAAGCCTCCTTC
Source organism: Panax quinquefolius (assembly GCA_020205615.1). Lineage (NCBI taxonomy): Eukaryota > Viridiplantae > Streptophyta > Magnoliopsida > Apiales > Araliaceae > Panax > Panax quinquefolius. The sequence continues at coordinate 117,002,855 of CM035156.1, read as the reverse complement.
CCCAGGGTTACCAAAGAAGTCATCATTGCTTTCATCAAACACCAATGGTACTATTGAGAACAAGCGGATAACAAAAAACATGGAAGAAGATCATTCCACATCAAACACCTTTTTCGCCAATCACAAAGGATGGTTGTTGACCTCTTGCCTCGACTATATTAGGATCTGAGAACTTCAATGCGTATGCGTACTTCCACTGGGGCAACCCCCTACTCATTGACCTATGGGATGGAAGCAGTACTCCCCATAGAAGTGGAAATGGAATCCCTTAAAGTGTTGATTGACGCTCAGCTGGATGAAGACCAATGGTTACAAGACAGATATCACCAATTGTCTCTAATAGACGAAAGGCGAAGTGATGTTATCTTCCATGGTCAATTATACCAACACAGGATCGCCAGATCCTACAACAAAAAAGTCCGGCTACAGCAGTTTAAAATAACATGACTTGGTTTTGAAGAAGATCATTGACAACCAAGATCGGTCAAAGGGAAAATTCACTCCAAACTAGGAAGGCCTGTTTATTGTCAAAGAGGTATTGACAGGAGGTGCTCTCAGATTACAGGAAATGGACAGCGATAAATTTCCATAGCTCATCAACTCAGACACCGTAAAATGGAACTATATCTGAAGTTACCATCAAGAAAACATCTTGGTTTTGGATCACCAGATCACCAATCATTTCAAGTTTTCTAACCATTATTACACAAAACCTTTTCTTCATACCCATTTGCCCCATCAGGGAAACACACTCTTCAAGCCAGCAGCCTGGTTTTCAAGTCATCAGATCTTTCATTTCACACTCCATACAATTTTAGTTATCCCACCAGGGATTGAACCCTTACCCTGCAGTTTGTCCTGAACATGGGATAAAACTTTTTCACACTCGCAGTTTGTCCTAAACATGGGATCAAACTTTTCCCCACAGTTTATCCTGAACATGGGATCAAACTTTTTCAGCTGCAAATAGTCCTGAACATGAGGCGAACTACGTCAACCTGATCTCCCAGATACCTGGGAGTACATAGGCAACCATTTTATATGGCCCGATCGCAATAAAAAAAACAAACAAAAACATTTCTACACCCTTCTCTACAAATAAAAACAACAAAAACATTTTTTCACCTTTCTACCCCTTCACATTCAGCGTTGAACCTCTTACACCAGGTTCAAACTACGCAGACTTGATCTCCTCATCAATAGGAGTACGTAGGCAGCCATTTATGGTTCGGTCTAACCCCTTATCAAAACACAAACACTTGTCAATTATACTGGGATCAAACTTCAATCCACCACATTTCATCAGCTTCAGACCAAAGGGATGGAACTACTTGGCCTCCCCATAAATAAGAGAGTTGGCGACCATCTAAGCTGTGGTTAAGTCCTCAAAGAGCAACACCAATCCATAAGAGATGGAACTAACTAGGCTCCTCTTAAATAGGAGTATTGGCGACCATCTATGGTGCAGTCAATCTCAGAGAGGAAAGCCACACCCCTCTCCACATCTACATACAGAAACCAGTCCCAAGACACCAAAGAAGGTAGGGATACACACATATCAATGATCCATTTATAAAAATCATGCGAAGTCTCAATGTCTTTCCATCAAGGATGAGTTCAGAACACATCAAGATCATAAGCCCTGAAGAAGCAGACAAAATATCAAGCAAGTATCCAAGCATAACTAAAAGGGAAGTACATCAAAATATATTTCCATGCCATATATAATGTTGTTTGATATATACAATATGAACTGTACATGACAAAATGGCTAAGCTAGTCTGTGCAGGAAAATACAAGTCTATCTATAGATGATCTAATATAGCATCTCTCTCAAAGGAAGGGGGTAATGTTATGGTCTCCTGCATCAACATGTCTATGCGTGCCAACTAGTCCGAGGCCAACTACATGGTGATATGATGCTCATCAATATATGCACTCATCTCAGCAAGCATGTCAGTGGTAAGGGATCTCATAGCAGTACTGTCTGTAATGGCTACGTCCCGAGTAGATATGGCAGCATCCCTCTCAACAATCAATGCATCTCTAGATGATATAGCCTCAGCCCGCTCCTCAATAGCGGTATCTCTTTGAGCTATAACCTAATCTCACTCCAATAGACCGGTGTCTCTCCCATCAAGAGCTGTCAACATCAAGGCCCTAGCCTGATCTCTCTCAAAGGTTATCAGATGAAGACTCTGCTCTAAATACTGTGTTAAATGTTGAATCATAGTAGCACTTATACTGGGAAAATCTGCAAGAGCTTCTAGAAACCCAGTGAATAGCTCCTCCTTGGTGGGAATATTAATGTCTTCCATGGGCTCCCCATCATCGGAATCAATCCCCGACACTGTGGATACTACCACAGCCGATGATGTCTCTATCTCCATGCATGCAAAATACTCTGTCGAACAGCCTGGATGGCTAACGAGAAACTCAGCTAGCTCACACTGATCCCAATAGGCATACAACCTGGATCTATCCTCTGATGACAAATAGCGGGAAGCCAAACGTTGACTTAATGCCCCCTCAAAAGGATGGAAATCCTGGAACTAGTCAAATTGACACATCACAGCCAGTGGGTGATAAGTAGTCATGCCCCTCAAACCAATTAGAGGGAGATAATCCATGCCCGGAGCATGAGTGATGAAGTTGTAAGGTGAAAAAAGCCCTATACACGGTAATACATCAAATGCATCTCCAATCCCTGCCAGGAAAACAAACCAAGATGCAGGATCTGTACACTCCGCAGGCTGAAAGGAGTATGACATGGCTATCTCATGGGTAAAACAATACCCGTGCCGTCGGAATGTGCCAATCGGTCTCAAGTGTGACATGAACCACACGTACATAACATACCGAAGAAACCACGTGAATACCCTGCGCAGGTAGGTCTTTGCAATATGTAGCCGACCTCAGCGTCTCTACTACAATCATCGATACAATGGTGTGACCCTCCCTGAGAGCTCTCACTTCCATAATGACACTAATGTCCAGCTCATCCATGTACCGTGGCATGTATACATATGACAATACGCACAGTAGCAGTACATCTACTCTGGCCAAATGCCAATGATCCTCCGGTATGGTAAATACCCAGAATGTCGTGTATAGCTATCCACTGAGCCAAATTTGTCCATCAAAAAATACTGGGATACAACGTGGCCAGATGTGATCTCATCCTGCACAACTCTACGCCTCAGCCCAATGAGGGTCATGAACTATTGACTCATGTCACCGATATCCATTCGCGCGTAAGGTCTATCCAGTGGCAACGCCGTCAACCGTGCGTACTTCTCCAAAGTAGGAGTCAACTCATGGATACCAAACCAGAAAACCTGCCTCTCCAGTATCCAATGCTCCAGCGTACCCTCTATGAAGCCTACGGGAAACTGAAACATCAGGAGAGTCATAGTGTACTGCAATAATTGATCTATAGTCACCCTGTCTGAAGGTGACATACTATTATACAACGATCTCAGACGGGATGCCACCAATACTGGTGGGGTATAATCAATACGGCTAACTGTCGAAGAAGACATCTGTACGGGTTGTGTCATAAGACCATCCAGAGGTCAATGTTGAATATCTTGGGACATACATATATATGCATAACATAATACATGCATGATCAACAACAGATGGCAATATGATGTAGGGAATAATAGTATATACATTCCTAAGTACATCATCATCTAATACATCTTTGTACAGCTAAAAATACATGGAAATAGAGCACAAACGCCTAGCTACTAACAGAGGCCTATCAAAAGATATAGCGAGAATGGGGCACAGCCACCCAGTGTCTAACAGAGGCCTATCAAAAGATGTAACAAGAATATACATCAGAAGAAGATAATGGTGTCAATGTCTACATCATTAATCCTATCCACCAGATGTAACTCCTCCTGAGTCACTAGATCTCCATCCACGAGGATATCAGGCCTATACAATGGAGGATCTGCACCGACAAAGCCATATGGGTCATCTGAGGAGCCAGCTCCTGAGCTGGAAGGATCAAATGTATCTGCCTCTGCCGGATCCCTGCCCAAGTGCCGGATAAAGAAATGTGCCTAGTCCAACTGCCGGGTCAAACTGTCAATCTGTGTTAAGTGAGTAGGATCTCTGACACAGGCCATCCAATCTGTCATCATCATGAATCCAAGAACTATATCCCCCATAAACTACGTGGCGCGGGTCTGGGCTTAGATGGTACGAGAGGACCACCAATGCTGGAACGTAGCCTGGGTATGTGGACCCTCTAACAGTGTAAAACCGTCAACACCCAGCAAGGGGATATCAATGACGGTGATCGTGAAATGTGCCAATAAACTCGACAAGAGGCAAGATCAAGATATCTGAATCTCTCTCATGTGGTGCTCCTAATAGCACGCTCTCCTAAATAGATCTCCCATCCTCCATCTGTAAAGATAGTGATGGGTATACTTTTATTTTAGATTTTGATGATAACCATTATGTTTTAAATCAATATATAATTATTTATTTATTTTATTATAATTTTTTTTACTTGAATTAATTTTTATTGACCTTGATAAATTATATGTCAAGTGTTAAATAAATTAATTCATTTATTATTCAAGGCAAGGATACCCTATTTCTTTTTCTAAAATTAAAGTTCACAAAATGTTTTTTCATATATACTAAAACATATAAAATACTTATATATATATATATATATATATATATATATATGTGTGATATATATATATATATAAATGGGATTCCATCCCAAGAATATAGGTTGTTGGGAGCAACCCATGGCCCAAATTGCTACAACCCGTAGTGACTTATAAAAAAATTATGACAAGCCGCCACAACCTCTAATTCAACCGGGCGAAATGGGTTGCTCCCAACAACCTAGTTCTTCGTGGATGGAATCCCTATATATATTTATATATATATATATATATATATATATATATGTGTGTGTTAAAGTGCATGTGCTAAAAACAGTGTGTGTGTGTGTGTGTGTGTGTGCAAGTGACAATCAATTTGGGACTAAAATTAAAAACATGTGCTGGCTGGCATAAGTTTTTTGGTCAAATAAGCAATAAATGTTTAGTAGGTGGAAAAACGCCCAGGCAGTTTTTGATCTTCTTCCGCGTCAAAGCATAATTTAATCTGGACCGTTCAAATCAAAAATATTATATCGAAACCGTACATTCAAAAATCAGTTTTCAAAATTACAATTTTGCCCCAACTTCAAAAATTCTATAAATAGGGAGTATTTCAATCATTTGGTTTTTACCAATTTAGTGAAAAGAAAATCATACTCTCCTTGCCTACATTATCTCTAAGCTTTATATCTCTTCTTACAAAAGTTCTGAATTTTTGAAGAGAAAAATTGGTCCAAGTATTGAGATAAGTTTGATTTCTATTAAATTATTTCTTACTTGTATTGTATCCATAGATATACAAATACATATTGTTCTACACAATTTTATATATCCATATTTCATCTATTTATCAAATAAAAGGATACTTGGGCGCCGCAAGGCTACGGAGAGGAATCCGACCGTACGATTCCTTATAGTCTTCAGTAACCTTTTATTGATATTATTTATATAAATATCATAAAATAGATACGACACTTGATAGCCCAAAACAACACTGAGATACTGCTCCAAAAAGAGTAGTCATCCGAACCGGATTTGAGAATTATAGTGATCTATTGAAAATATTTATATAACTATCAATTGTGAAAATTATAAATTCTGTCATACTTGGACGCCGCAAGGCTACGGAGATAAACCTCTACGGAGAGGAATCCGACCGTACGATTCCTTAAAGTACTAAGTGACACTATTTACAAAATTTCACATAATAGATAAAATATTCTTATATATTATTTGAGTTAAACAAATAATATTTGTTATATCAGTTTGTGCTTAACTGAGATTATACTTGATAAATATTGTTTGATTTAATTTATTCTTTCACACAAGTATTGATTCATAAAAATAGTTCATATAATACTTGGTAAAGACTAACTAAGAAACAATTCAATAATAGCCATAGAAAAACACTCTTTATTTTATTAAATTGATTATCCTTTATAAGAGTGCTTTAATATCATATACTTGCTTAAATCAGAAGCATAAGTGGATCTAAACAAAAGTTCTATCTTCTTAAAGAAGTTTTATATAAAACTTTTGTATTAAAATATTTGTTCTTAACTTCTTATCTGCTTATTTGAGAAGCATCAATCTGTACCAAATTCTTATCTGCTTATTTGAGAAGCAAATTATTGTAAAATCATTTAAAAAAGCAGAGAAAAGATTAGAGTTAGTTTATTTTATGTACCTATGAGAAACACAGGTAATTCTTCGACCAAAATCAGAGTCTTAGAGAGGTCAGCAGGAAGTTGGGTCTCTAGTGTACTTGTGAGGTGAGGAAAAGGCTGTTGTTTCAAGATCAGATCATAGAATAGAACTGAACTCAAAAGAAGTACAACTAAGCTTGAGGAGGGAGCGGGGAGCTTGCTGTCCAAGATAGATTAGTTGAGAATAGTTGAAAGTTTGTCTATAAAACTTTGTAAAGGCTTCTCTGCCTGTTGAAGGAATTGTTAGTACTGATAGTAATAGGATCTCAAGTTCCATTTAGGGACTTGAGACTGGACGTAGCAACATACCAAGGGGTGTATGTTGTGAACCAGATAAATCTCTGTGCATTGTGATTGAATTTTTATTATCTTGCATGCTAATTGCTAAAACTGCTAATTAATAACTAAAAATTCAAAAAGGCCTAAATATAATTTTTAACTAGTTATAATCTATTCAACCCCCCTTCTAGATTATTATTGACCTTTTAATTTGTATCAGAGCGGTGCTCTTTAACTTGTTTGTTGGGTATATACAGGCATACCTAAGAGTAGATCCATGGCCTATAATGCTACTGGTTGCGGGGAAGGACTATCTATGTCCAGACCTCCACTATTTGATGGTACCAATTTTCCACCTGGAAAAATAGATTCAAAATCTATTCAAAATCCCAAGGAATCAAAATTTGGTGTGCCATTGAACGAGGTGTACAAATTCCAACCAAAATTGATGGAGAAAAGACTATCGAGAAAGACATATATGAATTCACCACTGAAGAAGAAGAAGAGATCATGAATATTGCATCCCGAGCGGAACAAGTGCTAACCAGTGCTTTGATTGAAAAAGAATACAAAAGAGTTAGTAATTATAAAAATGCAAAAGAAATTTGGAAAATATTGATTGTAACCTATGAAGGTACCAATCACATCAAAGAAACCAAAAAAGATGCTCTAATTCAAGAATATGATAGTTTCAAGCTTGAAGAAGGAGAAAAGATCATTGATATGGAAACTCAGTTTTCCAGAATCATTGATGAGCTAGAGCAATTGGGAAAAGCATACACTACAAATGAGAAAAACAGAAGAGTTCTCAAAGCCCTTCCATCCATTTGGAAAATGAAGGTTATAGCAATAAAAGAAATGAAAGATCTAACCACATATCGTATGGATAATCTCATTGGAAATCTTCGTGCCCACGAAGTCGATATGTTCATTAAAAAAGTCGGATCAGACACAGATCTCAAAAAGAAAGGAATCGCCTTCAAAGCTCTCCTGGTGGATCAAGAAAGTGACGATGAAGAATTAAATAAAGAAATTCTCAGTCTACACAACAATGAAGTTGCCTTACTATCCAGACAACTCAGAAGAGTAATTTAAAGCAAAGCAAGGAAATATGGCAAAGGATTCATGAAAACAAGCAACAACTTCAAAGGCAAACAATTTTTCAAACCAAAGATGTAAGGAGGAAATTTTAAAACAAGTAACAACAACTTCAGAAGTACCAATCCAAATGAAAACACATGTTTCGAATGTAAGCAGCCTGGACACTTCAAAAAGGACTGTCCAAAATTAGTCAACAACAAAGTTTTTGTAGCTGAAGAAGGATGGGATTTAAGTGACGAAGAAGAAACTGCTGAGCAAATCGAAGAAATTACAAATCTCTGTCTAATGGCAGATAATGACTCATCACTAAGATCTGAGGTAAATTCTGAACACCAACTGCCTAGCACTTCATTTTCTTCATACACACTAGAAAATATAAATGAAGAACATTATGAATCACAAGAAGCTTATAGTCATTTATATGAAATTAATGAACTGTTAAAAGAAGAATTAGATAGATTAAGAAAAATAAATATAAGCCTTGAAATTGAAAATGGTAATTTAATTATCACTAACGAAAGCTTAAATGAAATAAACTTAGAAAATAAAGAAGAATTAGAATAACTTAGAAAAATTAATAAAAATCATGAAATAGAAAATTCCTCACTTATTATCTCAATTGAAAATCTTGAAATTGAAAATTCAACACTTGCTGTAATCAATGAAGATAATCAAGTACAAGATCAAGTTGTAATTGAAGGAATTAAAAATGAAAATTCTAGTTTAAAGTCAGAAATAGAAAACCGTAAGTGCATAATTGAAAACTTAACCAAAGAATGTGAAGATTTAAATAATATAATTTATAAATTTACAAAAGGAAATGAAAATCTTGATGTTATGTTAAATCAACAAAAATGTAGCTTTAATAAAGAAGGTTTAAGATATACTGGTCAAACAAGTGAATCAAAAGATAAAGGATTATATCACGTTAAAATTAAAGAAAATGAAAGTCATAAATCTCCCTTCACAAAATGTTCCTATTGTAACAGAAATGGTCACTCTTTTTATATGTGCAATGCTAGAAATGGAAACTATAAAGGAAAAATGATTTGGGTTCCCAAAGGAACATATACTGCACGAACTATCACAAGAAGAGAATTTCACAAACAGCATTATCATACTTCTCACAATCCAGTTACTCATAGAATGCTTCTTTCTACTAAGATTGGTTATCCTATGCCGAGTTTTGTAAAGGGAACTTCAAATGTTCCTTATACAAAATGGAAAACTCACCCTAAGGACCCTTCAAATTAAAGGGTACCAACTTGTAAAAATAGTACATATATTGCAGGTGTGTCTTGCAGCTGATATGAATATAAGCAAATGGTATCTTGATAGTGGATGCTCAAGACATATGACTGGAGACAAGTCCAAATTAAGAAATTTGCAAGCTACAGACCTTGGTGAGGTAACTTTCGGTGATAACAATAAAGGTAAAATAATTGGAGTTGGATGTGTTGGTAATAAACACATAACCATTTTCGACGTTCAATTAGTTATTGGACTCAGGTATAATCTTCTATCTATCAGTCAACTATGTGATAGTGGTTTTAAAATATCCTTTAGTACACATAACTGCTCTATTTTTGATCAAACTGGTAAATGGATCATAGTTTGTCCTATATATCAAAACCTGTATACTTGTGACTTAGATGCATATTCTCATTTAAATAACATTTGTCTTGTATCTGCAAATGAGGACCCTTGGCTATGGCATCGCAAACTAGGACATATCAATATGAAACTCTTAAATAACATTTCTTCTAAAGAACATGTTCGTGGTCTTCCTAAATTAAAATTTTTTAAAGACCACATCTGTGAAGCATGCGACTTAGGAAAACAAATTAATGCATCACATAAACCTAAATTTACTGTATCAACCTCTCGACCCTTAGAATTGCTACATATGGAACTTGTTAGACCAATCCCCAAACACAGCATGGGTGGTGCTGTATACATTCTAGTTTTGGTTGATGATTATTCATGGTTTATATGGGTTCATTTTCTAAAATTTAAAAATGAGGCTATTAATTCTTTTTCTTCTTTGTGCAAAAAGATTCAAAATTAACAGGGAAGCTCTATTGTTTATATTCGATCTGATCACGGAAAAGAATTTGACAATTCTGATTTCATTATGTTCTATGATGAGAACTGTATAAGTCATAACTTCTCTGCTCCTTATACACCTTAGTCAAATGGTGTAGTTGAATGGAAAAATTGCTCTTTGCAAGAAATGGCTAATACCATGTTAAATGAATATCGTATTCCAAAGTATTTATGGGTTGAAGCAGTGGCAACATCATGTTACATATTAAACAGAGTTTTATTAAGACCCATTTTGCTAAAAACTCCCTATGAGCTCTAGTATAAAAGAACTCCAAAAATAAACTATTTTCATGTTTTTGGGAGCAAATGTTTTATTCTAAACACCAAAGGACATTAATTGAAATTTGATCCTAAATCTAATGAAGGAATATTTCTTGGATACTCTCTTAATAGTAAAGCATACAGAGTTTTCAACAAAAGAAGTCTAGTTGTGGAAGAATCAATGAATGTGACTTTTGATGAAACTCAGCCTCCTCCAAAATACAAAGAACTGACTGATAATGATGTTGTCATTGAAGATATTCTCAAAAATATGGAAGAATCAAAACTAGATAATATATTTCCTCCTATTGTTGAAAATCCCCTTGAAAATCCAAACCTTCAGTTGAATGATTTGCCTAAATAGTCTCATGTTATTAAAAATCATCCTATAGAAAATATTATTGGCACTATTGAAAAATGAGTTATCACTAGATCACAAGCACATAATCTAGCTGGTCATTTGTCTTTCTTGTCTCAAATTGAACCTAAATTAATAAAAGATGCCTTATTAGATGAAGATTGGATAATGGCTATGCAAGACGAACTTGAACAATTCACTAGAAACAAAGTATGGGAATTAGCCCCACAACTCGAGGATGTTTCCATCATTGGAACTTGATGGGTATTTCGTAATAAACTTGATGAAAATGGAATTGTTATTCGTAATAAAGCAAGATTAGTTGCACAAGGATATAATCAAATAAAAAGAATTGACTATGATGAAACGTATGCTCCTATTGCTAGAATTGAATCTATTTGTATGTTATTAGCATTTGCATGCCATAAGAATTTTAAACTGATCCAAATGGATATGAAATCTACTTTCTTAAATGGTGTTATAGAAGAGGAAGTTTATGTTAAACAACCTCCTGGATTTGAAGATTTTAGTCATCCTGAATATGTTTATGAATTATATAAAGCTCTATATGGTTTAAAATAGGATCCGAGAGCTTGGTATGAAAGGTTGAGTAAATTTTTGCTGAAAAATGGCTTTAAACGAGGTACTATTGATACTACCTTGTTTACTAAAAATAAAAATGATGATATTTTGGTAATTCAAATATATGTCGATGATATTATTTTTGGCTCTACTAACATTACTATGTGCAATGAGTTTTCTAAAAGTGTGAGTAAAGAATTTGAAATGAGTATGATGGGAGAATTAAACTTCTTCCTCGGATTGCAAATCAAACAAGGAGAAAGAGGTATTCATATAGCTCAGTTTAAATATTGTAAAGAAATAATCAAAAAAAATTGGCCTAAAATCAGCAAAACCTCTTAACACTCCTATGTCAACAACTAATAAATTAATTATTGACGAAAATGGAAAATCTGTTGACTCAAAGAAATATAGAGGAATGATCGGAAGTTTATTATATATAATTGATAGTAGACCTGACATCATGTTTAGTGTTTGTAAATGTGTCAGGTTTCAAGTTGATCCTAAAGAATCTCACATGACCGCAGTAAAAAGGATTTTTCGATATCTTAAAGGAACCACTAAATTGGGTCTACGGTATTCTAAGGATCAACCTTTTAATCTAGTATGCTTTTCAGACTCTGACTATGCAGGTCATCATGTCGATCGAAAAAGTACCAGTGGTACTTGCCAATTCCTAGGAGGATGTTTGGTTTCTTGGTTTTCTAAGAAACAGAACTCGGTATCTATTTCAACCACCGAAGTAGAATATGTTGCAGCTGCACGATGCTATGCTCAAATATTGTGGATGAAACAGACCCTTGATGATTATAATCTAAAATTTGACAGTGTCAATTTTTTGTGATAATACTAGTACTATAAATCTAAGCAAAAATACAGTCTTACATGCTAGATCAAAACATATAGACATTAGGCATCATTTTTTACGTGATCATGTTATTAACGGAAGCATAAAATTAGAACATATTGACACTGAATTAAATATAGCGGATATATTTACTAAACCACTAAGTTCATAAAGATTCTGCAAATTAAGAATTGAGCTAGGAATGCTAGATAATTCTTCTTAATTATTTTAATTCATGTCTAAACAAACATTAATTTATTCTCTAATTTATTATTTTAATTAATAGATCATATATGTATTTTTGATATTTTTATATATATATAATTTCTTTAAATTATATATATATACATATATATATATATGTTCTTTTACAAATTAAATCTGCACCATCAAATATTTATGCACATCCAATGGTCCAACTCATTCAAGCCGCGTCCCACTGATCCAACCAATAAAATTCCAGCATCAAACGCACACAGATCACGCTCCCAAATTGTCCGATCAAAACTAAACACTAATCTCAGCCATTGGATCATATTTTTGAAAGAAACACAACTCAGATTAAGATATGGTCGTTGATCAAGATCTGATCAATCTTCTCCACTGTTGGATCGTCTGGTAAAACAAACTATATATATATATATATATATATATATATATAATTTTATTTTTAATTCATTTTCTTCAATTCCCTTTCTCTTTCTTCTCTACTCTTTCATCCGTTTCTCTCTCTCTCTCTCTCTCTCTCTCTCTCTCTCTCTCTCTCAGTTCGTTCCTCTCCGACTACCCTCTATCGTCTCCGATTTCTCTCTCAGGCGTTATTCTGTTTCATATATCGATTTCCTCTTCTTCCTAATCATAATTTCCTGCTAAATTTTTTTTCTCTTAAGACTTCTATTAAAATGATTTTCTATCCAGATCTAAGAATACTTGCTCTAATTTTTTTGTTAAATTGCCTCTGATTAAGTTTTCAAATTTTTTTTTGGTTTCATCGTCTCTGTCTTAGATTCAAAAGATATATATGTTGGGTTTAGGGAAATTTTTGATATTGCCAGATAAGGTTTTATTGAACCTTTTCATTCTTGTTCTACATTTTTTTAAAAAAAAGGGTGCATGTGTTCTTCTCAGTCTTCCAAATTTTTGCCAAAAATCTTTTCACTAGTCTTAAAATTTTAGGGTTTTGGTCAAATTTTTTAAGATTCCTGAGCACTTGCATGTGTTCCTTTTGTTCATTTTTTTTAATTTCAGAAAAATCATCTATATGAAATTTTTAAGGGTTAGGGTTTATTAGTTGAACCCAAATTTTTTAATTCCATTTCATTTCTAGGGTTTTTGACAACAAACAATCTATTTTATAAAATAATTCATTTTTTTTGGGGCTTAATCTCAAAATCATATCTGAGTTATTGTTCAAATACATTTTTTTTTCTTCTGACCATAAAACTTACCATAAATTTTTATTTTCTGAAATTTCAATTACTATCTTATTTTACCAATGCCAGCCATTTCTTCTACTTCATCACAATCACTATAATTACTGGCAAGCTATGGAAAGATCTGTCGAGTTTTTTTACCCAATTTTTTTTAAAAAAAAAAAACAACCCATTTTTGTTCATCTTTTAACAATAACCTCATTTTATTTACAAAAAGCAAGAAGAAATTTTTTTTTAACAGATTTTTAATTTATTTTTTTAACCCACTATTTTTTTAAAAAGAAAAATCAATTATCAATCTTCATGTTATTAAATTTTTTTAACTTATTCTATCATAATAAATATTTTATATATATATATATATATATATATATATATATATATATCTATATATCTCTACATTTTTGTTGGGCTCACTGCTGCTTTCATCAAGAGATAAGTACGAAAAAGAGCTTAGCATACTTAAACTGGTATATTATTGATACCACCTCAGGTATAACTTCTATATCTCTATGTATATTCTTACTTGTGTGGATACTGATGTCCACTGGATTAATTTCTGTGTCTTATATAATGTGTAATTATTGATATTCATCGGGTTATTCATTGCATTAACTGCTATATGATATCTCCATCTAAGATTTGCTATAAATATTGCAATCTTGCACTTTACCTGCTTCTTTGAAAAATTGGTGTCTGAAATAATAATTTCTTGCTGTGTTTTATAAATTTTGTTCAGACTTTAGTAATCATTCTTACATTTGACTGAGAGATTTTCTTTTCTGTGTTTTTCAAATGACATGTGGAGCGTTTTTTTTACTGATCACTGTTTCGTTTTAAAATAACAATTTTTAAACAGTGTTTACCTTACTATTTAACTTAAATATTTTTTGCCCCTTGTCACTGTATCATCTTATTACTAGTTCGTACATCAACTTATTAATTAATGCTTCCACTTGATTACTTGGCGTGAATATTACCTGTCGCATATCATTTTTCCCCCTTTATATATATAAATATATATCAGTCACTTTCAAAAATATGCATTCATATGTACAATCTCTTCTTAGTTTAATACTTTCCCCTCTCCTTCCTGCATCAATACTCATCATGTCTAATATATTCTCTTCCAAACGAAAGGTTCTACCCCTCAATTCTGAACTCCAATTTTCAAATGATGTTCCTCATCTTACTACTATCTCTACTCAATCTAAATATAGATCTATGAGACACAATCTATGTCCTGGCAATGTCATCACATTTTACGGCTTTTAAAAATTATTTGAAAACTTTAAAAATGTTGGATGGGACTGCTTGGTTTCTTTCAATGATAAATCCATTTATCCTAGTCTCATTGCTGAATTTTATTCTCATATGGAATTTTCAACTAACTCCTCTGGTTTACTCAAAAGCATTACAACTTGTATTCAAGGACAAACTCATACTATTGATGAATTACTTATTGTCAATGCACTGCACTTACCTCCTTCCACTCTAGAATTACCTAGGATAAATTTATATCTTCATCCTTCTAGAATATCTGTCAAAGACTGCATGTTGTTCAAGTTCAATCTGTCTTTGGTAACCGATCAAATGGTACCAGCTATTTTATTTAACTATCCATGCAAAGTTGGTCTGGAGTTCTTAACTGTTGAATGTCAATTTCTAGGAAAAATTTTAAGAAACAATTTTATGCCTGTCCGTGATGATCGAAAATTGTTGCCCTTTGATCTGGAAATTATCAAGAGTTTGTTAAATGAGTGCATGCCCTACAATCTGGTTTATTTCTTGCTGTCTTCGTTCGAATTGTGTTTTCAAATTAACTATCTTGGTTTTGATCTCCTTCTCACATAAGTGTTCCATTACTTGAACATTCCTTTGTCCAATCATCAATCTCAACACGTTCCCACTAGCAATATCATATCCCACCTCAATCTGCCACCATAGCCCCTCATTATTTTTAAACCTCTTGACAATGAAAATATTGAAACTACCATCAACATGACTTCAAAAATTTACTCACTTAATAGTATGCACCAACTTCTGTTGCACAACCAAACTCTAATGCTGGCAAACTTAGAAGATCTCCAACGCTCTCTACACACTGTCAAATATGTGGTCTGCTTGTTATTTGAGTACAACAACATGCTATTGGATCCCTTTAATGTTGATACCACGTCTGCCTTCACTGATCCGGTTCCTCCCCAAGATGATCCTGACAACAATATTCCCGATCTTTCTCACTTTTCTCCTCTTAACTTGGAGGATATCTAACTATTTTCTTAAACTTGTCTAACTAACTATTCGGATAACTGTAATCCTTAATCCCTTACCCATCTCTTACTACACTAACTACCACTGCTACTAGTACTACTTCTACCTCTTATCCTTGTATATATTTGTTTTGGTTAACTAACTCTCAGTGTAGGTTTTTCTAACATACTTTCTACAGATTTCAAATTTTCTTTTACCCCGTCATTTTTTATGATGACAAAGGGGGAGAAGAAAAATATGATGATATGAACTGCCATGAATGGATTATATATGAACTGCCATGAATGGATTATATATGAACTTCCATAAATGGATTATATATGAACTGCCATGAACTGCTATGATTGATTCTAAATTGTTATAAAAGGGTTCACAGTTTAAGGGGGAGTTTTTCTTAAAAACTAAAAATATTTTTATAATTGTCATCATCAAAAAGGGGGAGATTGATAGGTATACTTTTATTTTAGATTTTGATGATAACAATTATGTTGTAAATCAATATATAATTATTTATTTTATTATTTTCTTTTTTACTTGAATTAATTTTTTTGACCTTGATAAATTATATGTCATGTGTTAAATAAATTAATTCATATATTATTCAAGGCAAGGATACCGCTTTTTTTTTTCTAAAATTAAAGTTGGGCAAAATATTTTTTCATATATACTAAAACATATAAAATAATTATTATATATATATATGTAATTGGATATATATATATAACTATAACTATCAGTATATATATATATATATATATATAAGTGTATGTTAAAGTGCATGTGCTAAAAACCGTGTGTGTGTGCGAGTGACAATCAATTTGGGACTAAAATTAAAAACATGTGTTGGCTGGCATAAGTTTTTTGGTTAAATAAGCAATAAATGTTCAGTAGGTGGAAAAAGGCCCAGGTGATTTTTGATCTTCTTCCGCGTCAAAGCATACTTTAATCTGGACCGTTCAAATCAAAAATATTAGATCAAAATCGTACATTCAAAAATCAGTTTTCAAAATTACAATTTTTCCCCAACTTCAAAAATTCTATAAATAGGGAGTATTTCATTCATTTCGTTTTTACCAATTTAGTGGGAAAAAAAATCATACTCTCCTTGCCTACATTCTCTCTAAGCTTTATATCTCTTCTTACAAAAGTTCTGAATTTTTGAAGAGAAAAATTGGTCCAAGTATTGAGATAAGTTTGATTTCTGTTAAATTATTTCTTACTTGTATTTTATCTATAGATATACAAATACATATTGTTTTACACAATTTTATATATCCATATTTCATCTATTTATCAAATAAAAGGATACTTGGGCAGTATAAGGCTACGAAGAAGATAAACCCTCTGAGAGGAATCCGATGCATTATATATATATATATATATATATATAGTCTACCACACAAAAACTTGAGTGTGGGGGATTCTTTATAGTCTTCAGTAACCTTTTATTGATATTATTTATATAAATATCGTAAAATAGATACGACACTTGATAGCTCAAAACAAATAATGGATAAAATATTCTTATATATTATTTGAGTTAAACAAATAATATTTGTTATATCAGTTTGTGCTTAAGCGAGAATATACTTGATAAATATTGTTTGATTTAATTTATTCTTTGACACAAGTATTGATTCATAAAAATAGTTCATATAATACTTGGTAAAGACTAACTAAGAAACAATTCAATATTAGCCATAGAAAAACACTCTTTATTTTATTAAATTGATTATCCTTTATAAGAGTGCTTTAATATCATATACTTTCTTAAATCAGAAGCATAAGTGGATCTAAACAAAAGTTCTATCTTCTTAAAGAAGTTTTTATATAAAACTTTTGTACTAAAATATGTGTTCTTAACTTTTTATCTGCTTATTTGAGAAGCATCAATCTGAACTAAATTCTTATCTGCTTATTTGAGAAGCAAATTATTGTAAAATCATTTGTAAAACCAGAGAAAGGATTAGAGTTAGTTTATTTTATGTACCTGTGAGAAAGATAAGTAATTCTTCGACCAAGATCAGAGTCTTAGAAAGGTCAGTAGGAAGTTGGGTCTCTAGTGTACTTGTGAGGTGAGGAGAAGGTTGTTGTTTCAAGATCAGATCATAGAATATAACTGAACTCAAAAGAAGTACAACTAAGCTTGAGGAGGGAGCGGGGAGCTTGCTGTCCAAGATAGATTAGTTGAGAATAGTTGAAAGTTTGTCTATAAAACTTTGTAAAGGCTTCTCCGCCTGTTGAAGGAGTTGTTATTACTGATAGTAATAGGATCTCAAGTTCCAAGTAGGGACTTGAGACTGGACGTAGCAACATACCAAGGGTTGTATGTTGTGAACCAGATAAATCTCTTTGCATTGTGATTGAATTTTTATTATCTTGCATGCTAATTGCTAAAACTACTAATTAATAACTAAAAATTCAAAAAGGCCTAAATATAATTTTTCACTGGTAATAATCTATTTAACCCCAACCCCCTTCTAGATTATTATTGACCTTTCAGATAGGAATCCTACGGGTAGAAATCACGTACTCGACACCAGTCGGGTATCCATCCTCAAAATCGATGACCAAGCGCTCCCCGAAATAGGGAATCCAAGTAATGGCATCAGTTGTCAATAACTCCAGCTGTAGGTGACAATGAGTGAAACCCTCAGCTACAGGGACCTCCGCCAGTATGGAGTGATGCCATCGCCATCCTTGTGGATAGGTCTCCAAGCCTAACACACTCACAGGACGTAAACATGGGAGCCTCTCATAGGCCCAGAACTGCCAACACAAAGGCAAACATCTGCTGTCAGTCAACACTCTTAACATGTATATGGGAAATTACAAGAGAAATACTTACCAGCAGAAATGGGTAAAATCCTAGCCAAGCCTCAGTCAAGCCCTGCAAACGCATACGCATTCCCCTGAGGAAATAGATGAATGTGTAGGAACCCCAGTCATACTCTCCAATATGGTCCACATCTCGTGTGGCGTTCACCAAAGCAAATGACACCGTAGAAGAGTTATCAGCTATAAAGTAGCCCCCAATGATCATCAAGAACAATCGTAGAAGAATGCGATCCCTGACTCTCACATCATTGGGTATAGGCTCACTCAACAGCCCACTTATAGCATCCACGCTCAATGGACTGGTAAGAACAATCCTGCCCTTGAGCGCCTTAGTCGGAACTCCTAGCAAGGATCGAACGGTAGTCGGGGTAATATCCGTTGTACATGGCACGGGATCCCCTCCAAACTCCATACCAGTGATAAATCACCAATCCATCGGCAATCATCCCACCATGTTGGAAAACAATCCAACAAACTATATACATTTGCATCATGTTGTTGTACATAGCATCATGATTATCTTGTTGCATTTCAAGTGTCTAACATTCTGTATCCTATCCATGCCATTGCATTGCATGAATATGATAAAGAGGGGTATCTGTAGACACTCAAAATTTTCTGCATACCTGTTACTAACATTGCAAGAGGGCAAAATCATCTTTCAGAGATAACCCTGGAGGATAGTTCAAATCAATCCCAGAAATACCACTTGAAGTTTCAAACTTCATCCCGAAAATAACACTGGAAGTTTCAGTTCTAACCTCAGAGATAACCTCGAGGCATGTAGTTCCAGGACCAGAAATCACACCGGAGAAGGCCGTTTCATCTCGGAGATAACCCCGAGATACTCAGTCTCAGTCCCAGAAATAACACCGGGAAAGACAATGTCAACCTTGGAGATAACTCCAAGGAGTGCAGTTGCAGTTCCGGAGATAATCCCGAAAATGCTCGTTTCAACCTATACAGTCAGCTTAAACCTTGGTACTCACACCGAGGCACTCAGCTCCAAACCCGAAAATAACCTTGGGAGATCAGGCACACCTTAGAGACAACCCTGAGGACATCAAGTACTTACAGCAGCCCAATCTCAGAGATAACCCTGAGCAACGACTGCTTCATTAGCCTAAACCAAAGATAACCCTGGTGAGGGGCAAAATCATCATTTTGCCACCTCAATCCCACATTATGCAATCTCAAACACAACAATTCAACATACATTCTACACAGCAATGTCCCACAAGAACCAAGGAGTTCTAATCCCAAGTGACTAATACGCAAGGCAACACACCGGATAGAATTTGAAGCTTGAAGACCAAAGGCATGGTCCCATCTTCCTGACTTATGACAACCTCTAATCCCATGACATGGCGTAGCTCTCAATAACAGCACTCCATAAAAGGTCTTATACACCTCAATCGGAGGTTCGTATTGAAGTTCTATAATTTTGATCGGACATCACGTTGCATGCATGCACGTACTTCGAGATAGCGGGACCCGCAGAGCCCGAGGTAGCCGCAGGCACATCTATGGCTGCTGCAAGTGTACCTGCGGCTCCCCACTCTATAAATAGAGGGCTTGTGGTGGCCATATTTCAAGAGAAAATAGCAAGGAAGCTCTGTCTAATTTGATTTATACATACCCTAAATTGAGTGCTTTCTCATTTTAAACACTTGTGAGCTTATATTCAGTCATATTTTTACCGGCGGGAGACAAGTGTTCATCCATTTAAAGCTATAGAAGTCTTATTTGGCAGTCCACTATAAGCCTTCTTACACACTTTAAAGCCTTTCTCTTCATCTTTGCACACACCGTTCTTCACATTGAGAGTCATGTTGCGTGTGTATGCCCGGACTTCGGTCCGTGGGTTTTATATATATATATATATATATATATATATATATATATATATATATATATCATATTTCGTCAGCACTGAGTTTACTCGTGACCTTTTACTACTTTATTTACATTCCGATTCACTTTGGAGTTTACTTCGTATGGCGGTTGATCGCTTCTTCGCTTTATTTACATTAGTCACTTTGAGTTTACTTCGTGGTGGTTGATCGTCTTTATTGCTTTATGTACATTTCTGATCTCCCATGGAGGTGCTTCGTGGTGGTTAATCATGTCTCTATATATATATATTTATCTCTTTTATATATTTACATTTTTGATCCCCTATGGAGGTGCTTCGTGGTGGTTGATCATGTTTGTATATATATATTTATAGCTTTTATATATATAACTGCTTACTGCTTTCAGTTAAATTGCGGCATCATGTGAGCCTAGGAATCATGTGATCACAGATTCAGTCTACTGAATCTAGATTCGGTTCCCGTGATGGACATTTTCAGCTGTAAGCAGCTTGTAAATTATTCACGGTGTATGAATTTCCTTAGATGGCTTTCATGCCCATGAGGAGTTCGGCATTGCTATATATTATTTTCTCAAAGATGCTTCGCATCTCAAAAATAAAAGCAATCAAACTGAACATTTAATAAAATAGAAGTATCAAAGGCCTCAACTACTATTGAGCACAGGGTTTGAAAAACCTCTTTTATAAAATGTCATTGCTATATCTTGTTTAAAACTGAATTTTTACATAAATTCAAACCCTGTGTATATAAGTGTGAATGAGGCTTAGCACTACTTCCAAATAATTTCACATTGACCCACACACACACACACACACACATATTCATATAACAGTTTAATTGAGAAGTGGCGATCACCGTGGTAACACAGATGTCAGGGGGTGCCTAACACCTTCCCTCCGCATAAGCAAGTCCCCGGACCCTAATGAATCTCTGTTTCACAGACCCGTTTAGCAGTGTCACATCACTGGGTCAATGTGCAAACCTTTTCTCGATTGTGTTGTACAACCATTTAAAAAACCAACTGGCAACTCTTACAGACAAATTGTCGACATATAAATATCGGACCTTTTCACAACTTGTTTTTTCAAACAAATCTCACCTAACATGAGAACACCAAGAGGCAAGAATAGAAAAAGGAATAATAAAAATCTCGATGTCAACAATGGAAATATGATTGGCTTTGGTGCAGCAACTTTCAAAGGGTTTTCAACACCTTTGAGCTGAATTGGTTGAATAGTAAGTAGGGTGGTAGCCACATCTTACTCAGAGGATACCACTGCTATAATTTCATTCCATTTTGGAAGAAAAGTGTCCCCACTCTTAGATAATGTAGCGTTATTATCTGCCATTTACAGGTCACCATTGTCAATTATGTTTTGAATAAGATGGCGAAGTGCCCAGCATTCCTCAGTGTTGTGACCACAAGAGTGGGAGTGGTATTGGCATACTCTATTAGCTTCAAACACCTTTGAGTGTGGGTTGACTGGAGGTAGCACTGTTGTGATTTTTCCCTCATTGATCAGCATCTCCAATATTTCTTCCATCGGCTGGCATAAATAGGTGAATTCTCTCTTATTGGTGAAATCCCGACGTGCTTTAGCTTTTGCTCTTTTTGCAATCTTTTCCTCCAGTGTTTCACTTTCTTGAGTAAGTGCTGGAGTACTTGTCATAAGAGAAAGAAGGCTAGCATGCTCCTGACTGGATAATTAAAGTGTGACTTGGTGTTAATCAATCACCAGTTCTGCCAATTGATTGACTTGTTTGCCAAGAAATTTTACTTCCCGTTCCATCATGAACTGGAATTATGAACAATCCCATCTGTTAGAATTATCCTTGCTGATGTTGGATGAACCACCCACATTTTTAAAGTATTTGGAGCCTTCACCATTGCCCAGTTGATCATGTTAACCTCATCTTCCTTATGTTGAGGGAGAGGGTTGTCTTGAACATATGGTTGGTCGGGCTTGGTTACCACGATCTCACCGTCGTCAATTAAATCTTGGATTTTATGCTTAAGGGCCCAATAATCTTAAGTGTCATGGCCTGGAGCTCCAGCATTATAAGCACATTTCTTGCTTGTATTGAAGCCTTTTCCACTCGGGTTGGCTGGTGGAAGGAGATGAGTCATTTTCATCTGAGTTGTCAGAACTTTGAGAATGTTTTCGAGTGAGTCCCCTAAGGGTGTAAACACTCTTGTACGTCTAACCCCTCCAGTTTTTGGCAAGGGAGAATTTGAAGACTGAGCTTAAAAAGGGGAATAGTTTCTCCTCTAAATAGGCAAGTTTTGATTGTTTTTTTATCCTTGCAGTATCAAGGAAACATCCTCTTCTTTCTTCTTATGGACCCTCCGGGGGTTGTTTCCATAACTTCTAGAGTGGATGTGCCCAACTACAGCTTTTAGAGCGGCGAGGTCTTGAATCTTCCCAGACTTTAATCCTATTTTAGCCATTTCTCCATGTTTAATCGTTTTTGAGAATGGCTTGCCTATTCCAGCCAGAACCCTCTCATAGAAGGGAGCTTCTTGAATGTCTATGAAATTCATCACCATTTCAGACTCGGTCATAGACGGAATAACTTGAGCAGCCAGATGCCTCCAACTTTAGGCATACTCTCTAAACGACTCATTGACTTATTTCTTGACCTTTGTAATTTGATACCAGTCTGGAGCCATTTGAGTCTGAAGCTGTATTGACTGAGGAAAGCATGGGCTAACTCCTCCCAGCTATGAATCTTGGAGTTTTCCAATCTAGTATACCATGCTCTGGCTTCTCCAGTCAAACTTTTTTGAAATAGCTTCATTCTAAGCTTTTCATTCTTGGCAAAGATCCGAGCTCTCCAATGAATATCTTTAAGTGGGTGTAAAGATCTCCTAATCCATCATATTTCTCAAAATTGGGAGTTTTAAATTTTTTGGATAATGAACCCCGGGAAAATACAAAGGTCTGAATATAAAACACAGCCATGTGTCCCAATCCCTTTGATGGACCGAATGGTCTCTTCCATTTATAGAACTTTCTTCCAAATATCACCGGTGTCTGGATCTTCTTTAAGATGGTTGATTTCAGGGGTTTTATTGGTCTTATCAAACTAAGACTTAGGTGCTAGAACTTCTTTGTTCAGACCCTGGATTCCTCCATGTGCAGAGGGTTCTGTATGTATAGGTATTTATGGACCCTGAGTTGACTTATGTAATTCTTTGAGCTGAACAACAAACTCTGTTATTTGATTGCTTAATCCATCGAACTCCTTACGAGAGACAGGAGTAGGATTACACTGGCCAGATTTAGCCATGCTTGGCTATAGGCTTAGTGCCTTCTTGGATTCTAAAAGGGTAATGGGACCAATCGTCTCCCTACAAAAAGACTTAAGTAGTTTAGTCTTATGGAATTGTGGAAATATTACATGTTATGTGATGTGTCCATTTTTAGGAGTATTATCCTGCAAAATGGAGGTCAGTTTGTTTTAATGACAGGATAGCATGACAAGTCTTGAGATAAAAGGGAAATACATGTTCACATATTCTCTTATATTTTCCATTACATTGAGATTGACAAATAAAATTACAAGTAATTGAAATGGGAAGGTATGAAGAGACTTCCCTCCGCTTTTGGTTTATCAGAGGTTGGCATATCTTAGGCTACTCCCACAGCTTTTTGGCATGAAGGTTCCCAGATCATCGCAATTTACTCGATGGAAAGTTAATCCGATCTTTCAACTGGAGTGAATCTGGGTGGTGCCTTTCCTGAGCCTCGTTGGAATTAGTCTCCCTACGAGTCCAATAATCAAACACCAATAGGATAGCCTCCTGGTGGAGGGACCACACAATATACATTCACATACATCGCGTCTCACCGTATGGAAATGATGACATGTGTGAAGCACTAATATCACAAGAAGATATGGTGCAAAGCACTAAGTACAATAAGTACAGCATTAGTACACATTCATTCAAATGTAAATACAACATCCACACACAAATAGATAAAAGTTTTGAAAAGTTTTAAAATAACGGCTTAAGCCCTCTTACTAGATGTCCCCAGCAGAGTCTCCAGTTGTCGATGTCGAGATTTTTATTTGTCCCTTTCTGTTCTTGTCTTTTGGTGTTTTCATATTAGGTGAGATTTGTTTGAAAAAACAAGTTTGAAAAGGTTCTACATGTATATGTCGACTTTGACTGTAAGATCGCCAGTTGGTAATTTTTAATGGTTGCACCAACTCAACTGGAAAAAGGTTTGCACGAAGACCTAGTGATGTGACACTATTAACTGGTCTGCAAAACCTGAAATTCTTTAGGCTCCGGGGGCTTGATTAAACGGAGGGAAGGTGTTAGGCACACACACACACCCCCCCCCCCTGACTTCCGTGGTGACATAGTTACCGCCACTTTTCAATTTAAACTCTTATCTGAATGTGTGTGTGTGTAGGTCAATGTGAAATTATCTAGAAGTAGTGATATGCCTCGTTTGCACCTATATACAAAGGGTTTGAATTTTATTTAAAAGTTCATTTTTAATTGAGGCCTTTAATACTTCCATTTTATTATGTGTTTGGCTAGATTTCTTTTATTATTTTTTGAGAAGTGACGCATCTTCGAGAAAATAAGATATATAGCAGTCCCAAACTCCTTCTGAGCATGAGAGCTATCTAAGGAAATTCAGACACCGTGAATAATTTACAAGCTAGTTGCAGCTGGAAATGTCCATCACGGGAACCGAAACTAGATTCAGGAACTGAATCTGTGATCACATGATTCCTAGGCTCACATGATTAAGCAATATGTACAAAAGCTAAAATAAGAACTACATTTGAATAAATCTAAACTATTTCAGCTTCATCGGTTCCAGTTTAGTCACCATGAACCGGTTAAAGTGTCAAATAGCCAGATTTAGGCAAATCTAACCCGCAGGTTAATAAACAGTTATATATATATATATAAGTTGTAAATATATATATAATAAATGATCAACTACCACGAAGTAAACTCCAGGCAAGACTTGAAATGTAAATATATATATATATATAAGCTATAAAAGGCCACAAAGTGAGCTTCAGGCCATACTGAAATGTATATATATATAAGTATTTATATATATTTATATATAAAAGCAATAAAAGCCATGGATCGACGATCCAGGCATACACACAACATGACTCTCAACGTGAATAAGTATGTGTGGTTGGAAGTGAGAAAAGGCTTATAAAATCTGAGATGTCTTATAGTGGGCTGCCAAGAAGACTTTAGATAGCATCTAATGAAGGAATACTCGGTTTCCACAGGTTAAATATAGAAAAACAAGAGCTCACAAGTGTTTGGAAAAAAAGCACTCAGTTTAAAGTGTGTACAGAGTAAAATGGACAGGGCTTCCTCGCCTTTTTCTTTCTTAAAATGGCCACCCCAAGCTCTCTATTTATAGAGGGGGAGCTGGGTTCACTGCAGAAGAAGGGGTCCATTCATGACGATTCTTGGGTCCACTGCAGCTGCCCGGGGTGCCTCGGGCTCTGCGGGCCCTGCCATCTCAAAGTACGTGCACGCATGCAACACGTTATCTGCTTGAACCTTCATAACTTTCGATCCGGGCATCCGATTGAGGCGTGTAATACATTTTTGGAATGTTGTTGTCGTGAGCTACATAATGACATGGGATAAGAGGTTGTACGAAGATGGGAAGATGGGTCCATGACCATATCTTCAAGTCTTTAAATTCTATTTAGTGTATTGTCTTGCGTAGTAGTCACTCGGGATTTTGAGCTATAGTTCTTGTGGGAAAATTCTATGTAGAATATGGGTTAAACTATTGTTGAGACAGCACAAATGTAGTATTGAGGTGGCAAAATGATGATTTTGCCCCTCACCAGGGTTATCTCTGGCTCTAGGCTGATGTAGCAGTCGTTGCTCAGAGTTATCTCTGAGATTGGGTTGATGTGAGCGTTGAATATCCTCAGGGTTGTCTCTGAGGTGTGCTTGACCTCCCGAGGTTGTCTCTGGGGTTGGGACTGAATGCCTCGGGGTTATCTCCTAAGTTGGAATGGACTCCTAGGGGTTAGAACGAACTTTTCTAGGGTTATCTCCGAAAGTGGAACTGCATCCCTCGGGGTTATTTCCGAGGTTGGAACTGAATCTCCCGGAGTTATCTCCGGGATTGCAAATGAGTATCTCGGGGTTGTCTTCGAGATTAAAAACTGAGGATTTCAGGGTTATCTCCAGGACTAAACTGATTTTGACTTCCAGGGTTATCTCTGAAAGATGATTTTGCCCTTCTGCAAGGTTAGTAACAGGAATAAAAAATTTCAAGTGTCTAGAATTAGTAAGAACCGTTTAAGATTTGATGATTGATTGGGAAGTTATTGATTGCTCTAGATATGATATACTATAGTGTTTGCTTGATTTCTCTAAGGCTGTATGATTAGACTATGTTCTGTCTTACTGCTGGATTCGTAGGTATATAGTAGTTATATTTACATTGTATATCATTTTTCTTGAGGACAAGCAATGTTTCAAGTTTTGGGGAATTTGTTGAGTAGGTTTTTAACCTACAATTTAACCTTATTTAGCTTGATATATTGTTAGTTTTTGAGATTTTTCATGTTGCTTTTGATGAATTTTTGTTATGTGTACAAGAGATAAGGTTGATGATGGTTCAGAGTTTAAATGTGAAGAAATTAGAGATTTTAGACAATCTGCATTTCCGACGCGGGGTGCGCCGTGACTACATAGAAGATGGCGCAGGGCACACTGCATGGAAAGCACCTACTGCTGACATGGCGCGAGCCGCGTTGCATTACTGAAGGACACTAGTCGGACGGGGCAAATGCTGAGCTAGTTTATTCTGCTTGAAATTGAGTTTTGTTGGGAGCTATGAGTTCTTTATGTAATAGGGTCGAGTTAGGAGTGTGACAAGGAAGTTATTTCATAGTAATTGGGATGTTTGGAATTAAAAACTTGTTGGGTATAAATAGGAGTTTAATTTTTATTAGAATTCCCAATTGGATTGGATGGAATGACTTTGATATGGATTGGGATTGGATTTGGTTCAGCTGAAGGGATTTAATTTATGTCAATGAGGAGAATGTTGAACGGATCCAACAATTCAATTACATTTAGAGAGCCTAAACTGAGAGGAAGATCTTGGAGGAACAAAGGAAGAAGGTGATTTCACGAAGATTGCATAATTGAAGGCCAAAAAGGGTGGTGTATTACTATTCTTCTTTTTAAATTCAGTTCTTGTAATTAGGATGATGATTTCTTTACTTTATTTAGTTTCTAATTCATTAACTATGAACCAAATTACTTTTTAGGCTTGCAATGGATCTTTAGTGTTGAATGATAATTATCATGCCTTGATTAGAGTTTTAATGAACTATCAATTCAGTTTATCTATTGTGATTCGAATTTAATTTATGAATTGCTTGATCACCAATTTTATGTAGATTTGTATGGATTCGAGAGATTATATATGAATCTAGACCTAATCACAATAGCATGTGTTCTTGAATTCTATAATTTAATGGAATCTTGATTTATGTTAGGATAGAGATATGCCTAGCATTGCATGTAATCGGGTAAAGAACTTGGAATTTAAACTTTTTTTAATTTTAATTCTCACAAAGATATAGTGAATTAGTTAATTAGGGTGTTTGGCTTAATTCTATCTAATTTGTGGATTTAAGTTAATATGGTGTTAGTGCATTGAGAGATGGCTAATTCTACATAAGTGTTCTTAATTAATAAACTAAGATAGTGAATTAAAATTGGAATAAGGTGTGATAATTGGTGTGAGACTTAAAGTGAAGTTGTAAGCCTAATTCTCCATTATTTGCTTGAAATTACGGTTTTTAAGTTGTGTTGATTGATTGGTATTTTTAGTTTCTTAGTTTTCTTTATTTATAATCATTGATTTGGATAGTTTAATAAAATTGGGTTAATATAAAACTGGTAATTCTTAAGATTAATTTCTTACTACTCTCTGTGGGAACGATTATTTTCTTATCATTATATTACTTGTTGACCACGTATACTTGCATGATTGTGCGTCATTAGAATTCGACCAACAATCTCATCCTGGGCTAATCTACGCCTCAAGTCAGTGAGGGTCATAAACTATCAGCTCATATCTCCTACAGCCATCCGAGCGCAAGGCTTGTCCAATGGCAAATCTGTCAGTCGCTCATACTCCTCTAAGGTGGGAGTCAACTCTTGGGTCTCAAACTGGAACACCTCCCTATCCGGTACCCAGTGCTCCAGCATGCCCTCTACAAAACCCAATGGAACCTGGAACATCAGGAGCAAAGTGTCACAACAGTTGGTTTACAGTCACCCGATCTGGGGATGACAAACTATCATACCACGATCTCAAACAGGAGGCCACCAATACTGGTGGGGTATAATCAATGCGGCTAATTGTCGATGAAGACATATGTAGGGCCGTGTCATAAGACCATCCAGGGGTCAATGCTGAACATCTCTGGACATACATATGCATAATATAATACATGTATGATAAACTGTGACGCCCCCAAATCCGGGTTACCTAACTCCCGAGTTTGGTGCTCACGATCGACAATATAAATAACATCTAACTACCCATTTAATTATGAATAGACATATACACCACATTAACTAATATAGTTAATACATTCGTCCCAGGTTATCTAACCTTTATATTATAAACATACCCTTTAGATATACAAAAAGGGTTTACAAATACAACATAATAATAATGTTAACCATAGCTATTACAGCATAGCACCTTTGTCTTTGATCTTCACAGCACCTTCAGTCACTTTGTCCCTAGCTGAAAAGTTTTATTTAGTAAGGGTGAGCACCAAATTTGCCCTGTAAGTTAAGATATACAATGAATGTATAAGAATCAAAACAACATACTATCTAATTCGATAAAATAACTCCAAAGTTCGGAGAACTTTGAAATAGCTGAACAATTTGTTCTTCTCTAACCAATCTTCTCGCAACCTACGCAACACAATAGTTCAATAATGAAAGGGTACAACACTTTCAAAGCTTCTACGATATTCTATTGAATAACAATTTAGAAATACTCTCTAGAGTTTATGATGAATGATCTTACAAGATCTTGAAATTCACTTCTCAAGTAACTATCAAAGATTTACTCTGATATACCCAAATAACACTATGGAAATATTTTTCAGAGTTTATGCTGAGTGATCACAAAGGATCTAGAACTTCTCTTCTAGAGTAACTATCAAAGATATACTTTGATATGCCCAGGTGTATTAGATAACCATAAAGATTAAATCATACCCCTCTACAAGTATATAAAGGGATCAGCTTTATTATACCTTATATTATGCATAATACTTAAAACGCACGCAAAGACCGAATATACGACCAAAATGTTCCCTTTATATAAAAGGTTGTTCTTCTCAATCTTTGAATCAAAATTTGATTTAACAGCGAAATACAATGATTTCAATATCTAATCACTTCTCTTCTCTTCTCAAACATATCAAGTTTTCTTTTCCGATCTAGCCGAAACAATTGGCATCGATCTATCAATAATAATTGAATTATCTTCTCTTCTCGAACCTATCTAGTTCTAACAAATGTTCGTCTTGCTAGAATAATTAGCTAAGACATTTCTCAACATGATTCAACAATAGACAGGAATTATTTGTACTATTTTCAATCACTAATAGATTCTACGGACGTGAATATCCAATAACAATTATTCTACAAATATATATTCTCAGAATCACTAATTCAGTTTGAATTAATAAGCTTGCACTAACTACGAATAATCAACAATAAATTCTTGGACGTGGTCTAATCAATAATAATTAACCATCATAGTAATTAAACAGATGTAACTCAAGGTTGAGTTAAGGAAACTTGTCTGATTCGCTAACTACTGCTACGCAATTTAAGTTAACTTCTTTTGTAAGACCTATCATTAATAAGATTGGTCTTTTAATTAGCATATCTTACTTGTACCATAATACAATTACTTGATCAATCAATTATCTAACGCTTAATCACATAATTAAATATTAGATAACACCTTACAACATTAACATTATTATCATCCTTTGATAACTCTTTAATCACTATATCATATCCATTATGATTTAACACTCGCGTTTTCATTTCATAAGTTATTCTTTAACATCTAATAAGTCAAATACTAATTCAGCAGCCTGGATTCTAAATCTAGCAGCCAAAT
Organism: Panax quinquefolius; assembly: GCA_020205615.1. Classification (NCBI taxonomy): domain Eukaryota; kingdom Viridiplantae; phylum Streptophyta; class Magnoliopsida; order Apiales; family Araliaceae; genus Panax; species Panax quinquefolius. The sequence goes on along the minus strand of CM035156.1, from coordinate 116,972,360 downwards.
TGCCAATCCAGCAGACCAAACTGCAATCCAGTAAACTAGATTCCAAATCCAGCAAGTTGGATTCAACATATTTTTAATTCAGTAAACTGCTTTTCAATCCAGCAAGCTGGATTCCATATCCTTTTCACGAAAATACCAAATCAACTTATTATTTTTCTATCCTTTATCGAAACATATATACATATATTTCATATATAAAAAGTATTTTTCCATAATTTTCCAACTTCCTTTAGTATTTTTCAAAAATCATTTTTAGTTAATTCCTTAAGAAATTAGCTACCTCACGTTTAACTCCAAAAATTCCCAACTCTTGGCGGGATCTGACACATGTTAACGTGAGCCTCCAGTTTAAATTTTGTGGCAATCGGAGTTATAGAACTCCGGTTATAGCCGTTTTCATCGAAAAATCCCAAATATTGAAATAGTCATAACTTGCTCATTTTAAGTCAGAATGAACTCATTTTTTGGACAGTAGGTACTTAATACAATATATTGGCATGTCCCAAAAGGCCAGAATTTTTGTCACAAATTAAGTGGCCAAAACTTCCCTTACAAAAGGTTGGACGGTAGCTTTTTCTCCTTTAACAGATTTTGACTCCTTTGCTAAAATCAGTCTACATGAAAATCTACAACTCCTTTTTCAGTGATTCCACTTGCAGATTTTAGAAAACTCATAGATCTAACTCTAGGACTTGACCACACTCAAAAATTCAAAATATAATAGGAGATATGGTCATTTGAATTTCGTGTTTCATTTTCACAAAAATTTGATTTTTAACTCTTTGTGTCTTCTAAGAAAACTTTCATGTTTTTACATAATAACCAACATAACTCATCATAACACTTACTAATACATCATATACATATGATTCTACCATGATACATGATTTATATCATCAAACACAAGATTAAACACCATCAAGGTTAAGAAAATTAGGATTTTTTACATTTGAAAAACCTAGCTTCCATTTCATACTTTAGATCTAACTTTTGATCCTCAAAAGGGTTAGATCTAAACATGAAACACTTATATACACATAGATCTAAGGTTTTAAACCTCAAGATCATAACTTCATATTGTCAAATATCAAATCAAACCACAAAGGAAATTAGACTACATAAGTAGAAATTTTGCTATACCTTAGCTTTTCCTTCTTCTCCTTCTAAAATATGAGATGGATCTTGGGTGTATGAAGATCAAAATCTCCTCTTCTTCTCCTCTTGGAGCTGCCGAAAATGATAGCTCTTTCTTTATCTTCTTCTCTTATCCGAACTCCTAGGCTTTTCTCTCTCTCTCTCTCTCTCTCTCTCTCTCTCTCTCTCTCTCTCTCTCTCTCTTTGGTCTTCTTAGCAAATAAAATAAATTGTGGGTGTTAGTAAAAGATGTAGATATATTGTGTATATCTAATTGTTATCTCCCAATAACTCTCATGCTTCTCTTTCTTAATCATATAGTTGTTGCTTGCAAGCTTAGCAAAATGTGGTGGCTCCAAAAATAAGAAGACACCTAGCATAGTTGGTGAACCACTTTGTAAACTAAAATAAGTTACATCATTACACCACATACTTCCTTTTTCTCCTTCTCCCATCCGGCCAATTGGCCTTAGATTGCCCAAAATTAGTTTTCTTTTTATGCTTTATTTGATTTACTAAATGTCCAAAAAGTCCTCTCCCACTTAGGCTAAAAGTTGGGCCATTCTTTTAATATATTGCTTGGGCCTCTAACCAATTTCATTGGGCCAACACTTGGGCTATAAAATTTACATAGTCCAATACCTTTAGTTCTTATCCAACCCAAATCATTTAATTAGGGTTTTCATTTCCTCAATTATAACATAAATCCTTACTCATGCACATTTATTTTCTTAACCCAATTAGACTTGTTATAATTAGGTTATAAAATTAATTAACTGAGATGTATAAAATAAATCTCTTAAAATTAGTATATATTTTATATACTAATATTCTCCCGTATCATAACCCTTAATCACATATGGTACACACATAATCACAATACACAGAACATATACACTTATATACTTAATCCTGAATAATTCACCAAAAAAATTTAAACCCACCAAAATCCTTTACATAATTTTGAAATCCTTCAAATTTCTTCACAAAAATATCAAATCCATTCACTTATTTTCTATCTAGGTTTATTATTCAACCTTTATTTAATCAATTAAGATTTTATTAATCGTATAAAATTTTGGGTTGTCACATAATCAATAGATGATAATATGATGTAGGGAATGGAAAACAGTATACATACATTCCTAAGTACATCATCATCTAATACATCACCACTGTATACAGCTAGAAAATATAGGGAAATGGGGCACAGCCGCCCAACAACTAACAAAGGCATATCAAAAGATATAACGAGAATGGAGCATAGCCACCCAGTATCTAACAGAGGCCTATCAAAAGATATAGCGAGAAATACATCAGGAGATGTTAATAGTGTTGATGTCTACATCATCCAACCTATCCATCTGATGTAACTCCTCCTGAGTCAGTGGATCTCCGCCAAGAGGTATATCAGACCTATACAATAGAGGATATGCACTGGGATATGCACCGGCAAAACAATCTGAATATGGACCACCTGAAGGGCCAGCCCCTGAGCTAGAAGGATCAAAAGAATCCACCTCAGAAGGATCTCTGCCCAAATGCCAAATGAAAAAATGTGCACGGTCCAACTGTTGAGTCAAGCTATCAATCTGTGACAAATGAGTAGGCTCTCGGACGCAAGCAATCCAATCCGCCATCATGACAGAGCTAGGAACCATATCCCCCATAAACTGTATGGCGCGGGTGTGAGCTCCGATGGTACGATGAGACCACAAGCGGTAGAATGCCTCCTGAGTGAACGGTCCCTCTGACAAATCAAAGCCATCAACTCCCACCAACGGGATATCACTAATCGGTGGCTGTAACACAGGCCAATAACGCCTGGCAGGAGGACAAATCGGGATACGGATCTCTCATCTGGTGCTCCTGATAGCACACTCTCTTAAATAGAGCTCTCATCCTCCATTTGTGAAGAGAGAAAGTCGATGGGTGGACATCACATGCTTCACATCAGTCAGGAAACCACCCTCAAAGCCAACTGTCAAATGGTCCTCAAAATAGGGAACCCATGTAATGACATCAGCTATCAACAACTCCAACTATAGGCGAGAATGAAACACTCAGCTACAGGAACCTCCACCAGTATGGAGTGATGCCATCACCATCCCTGTGGATAGGTGTCCAAACCTAGCAAGCTAATGGGACGCAGACATGGGAGCCTCTCATTGGCCCAAAACTGCCAACACAAGATCAAACATCTGTGGTCAGTCAACACTCTTAACCCAAACAAGGGAAATCAAAAGAGAAATACTCACCAGCAGGAATGGGTTAAATCCTAGCCACGCCTCTGTCAAGCCCTGAGAGCGCATGCGCATTCCCCTGAAGAAATAGGCAAAGGTATAGGAGCCCCAATCATACTCTCCAATATGATCCACATCATGTGTGGCGCTGACTAAAGCAAACGACACCGTGGAAGAGTTATCTGCCAAGAAACAACCCCGAAGGATGACCAGGAACAATCGCCGAAGAATTTGATCCCTGACTCTGCTGTCATCAGGCAATGGCTCACTCAATGCCCCACTCATGGCATCTACACTCAAAGGACCAGTGCAGACTATCCTGCCTTTGAGCGCCTCAGCCTAGACTCTTAGCAAGGATCTGACGGTAGTAGGGGAAATGTTAGCCACACAAGGCACTGGTGCCCCTAAAAAACTCCATGCCGATGATAAACCGCCAATCCATCGGCGTCATCATCACCTTATAGTCCAGCAAATAGAGAGACTGAGTTTGGTGAAACCAGCACTCAGACAATGCCATGAGGTAACCCAAGGGACAACGGCGGGGGAGGATAGAAAAGAATGCCTCAAAACCCCAAGCATGCATAATCTCTCGGTACTCTAGGTGAAGAGTCTTGTATAGAGAGTGTATACTGAACCAGTTCCCTCGAGGCTGCGTAAAGTCGGGACCCTGCATCATAAATGCAAACCAACATCAGAATCCTTGATCCTCATCAATAAGCGAAAGTAAGATCAAACGCAGCTTTAAATCGTTCGCATGTAAGTAGATCGAGGGGTGGCGACTCAAATCATCCAGAAGCTCTGGATTCATCACGTTTATGGCTGGAAGCACCCTGCGGGGAATAGAAGCAGCAGGAGCGGGAGCCATAAACTGGTACGTCCTCCTCCTCGTCCTCAACATCCGGTACCTCAACCCGGATAGGACGAATCACTGACTCTGTCAACCGACTAGGCTATCAGGATGGGCATGGTTGAGGCACATCAGACGCTCTCCTCCTCACACCTGAAGAAGTCCTATGGGAGTTGCTCGGCTGGTCTGGATCCGTATATCTGGACACAAGTTTCCAAATCACCTCAGAAAGGGTGTGGTAACTTCTAACCTAGAGATTTTTAAATGCATTTTATGTCTATATGCAGGCATGCAATACTTTAAATACGCCTATAGTAGAGTTAAAAATGCATGCCTATTCAATGCTTAGACTCATGGAAAAAATTTCGCCAGAGTCTCCATTATAAAAAGGACTATCCACATGCACGTAGGCATGACTAGGTGGCCATTTAGTAGCACACCAACTCATAGTCATAAACATCCTATATGCATGAAAAGTGCCAAAGTTATAATCCATAAGGGTAGTTTAATTACCAGGATTACTTTATTTTACAACCTTTGCTCATTTGTCCTCAAATAGGATAAGAAATAGCAGGAAAAAAAGTGATAGTTTAACTGCTTTAAAAGTCAAATTTTTTAACATTAATACATTCAGCATGGTTAAATACTAACATTTACTGTGTTGAATAATTTTTATCAAGCCATATGAGCATGCATATTCACTACTATGTGTTTAAAAGCATTTCATATGATAACTTATTTTCTAACCGACAAAATTGGAAAAGAAGACATTCATACGTTACCAGGATAGTGTAGAACACTTGTACGGTGACAGATTTTATAGAAAATAGCCTGAACTCAGTAGATCTGAAGAAGAAATCTCGGATTCTCTTTGTGGAATCAATTGAAAATAACTTATGATAGGGAAAGGAGCCTCAAATAGACCCACGGATGGTCGCGGGTCTACCTGTGGCTGCCGTAGGTCCACCTGCGGCTATCCCAGGTGATCCCCACCCCCTCTGTCTTGATCCAATTTGAGTTGCAAAGGAGGTCCCACAAGCTAAAAAGTTAAATCAGGAAAAAAGACACTACGTGATTGTTGGTTGATTTCGCAATCAATGAATACGTGCAAGTATACACGGTCAACAAGTAATAAAGTGATAAGATAGAATGTCGAACCCATAGAGAATTCTAATCAATAAATTCTAACTACTAGTATTGTATCAATCAAATTTTATTTAAACAACCATAAAATGTGATTTTTATAATTAAGAAAACTAAATTAAACAATTAAAAGAAGATTATTCTAAAATAAATCAAATAAACAAAACTAAGAGTAAATGAATGAATTCAGATAAACAAGGATTAAGACTTCAATATCCCCAGTTATGAACTATAAATTAATTATCCGATTATCCCAATTATTATGTCAACTAAATTGTTAACAGGAATTCTCAAATGTCAAAAGTCCTTTTCCAAGTGATCAATTGACTTCTATTTAATCCAGATTAATCTTGCTATATTCCTATGCAAAACAATTGAATTAAACTCTTTCAATTCCAATTCCTTATGTGTTACATGCAGTGAACAGATATTTCCATTCAATTTACAAACCTAATTATTCACTATGCAAATAACTAAGTCACATGTTATCATGCCCAGTTCTAACTCTAGAATTCCTCTTTCAATTCCTTCTAGAGTAACAAGGTAATTATTGGCCAAATAATTAATCAATAAATGCAAGGCAAGATAAACAATTCACTTCAACACAAATAATTGGAATAAATGAAATAACTAATTTATAGCCATAAAAGGTTCAATTGAAATCTTAATTAAAGAAATTAGATCATAGCTGAAATTAAAACCAACAATCTTTGAAAAATTATCCTTAAAGAATTACACAAATTGAAAGAATGAAGAAGAATAAAACTCTAGAGCCAATGCTTCAATCTTCAAGTAATTCCTTGCTTGGTCTTCAATTGTGGTTGATAGTCCCCCAAATTTAGCTAAATAAACTTTATATATTCTCCTCATCTCACCACAATCCTTTCTCAATTCAAATTCTGAATTAAATCTGCCAAACCAAGTCAAACGAACGGTCAAAACATGTGCCTGGTCAACTCTAGTCGAGCTCCAGCGCCCCGGTACTGCATCTACTACAATTCCCAGCGCCCTAGCGCAGTACCACTAAAATTACCAAAATGCCCTTCTCTAGCTTAAAACTCCCCAATCGCTCATATAGCTCCCGATTCTGCAAAACAACAACTAAACACAATAAAAATACTTCTAAATGAATCGAGAATGCACAAATTTAAGCCCAAGTATATCCGATTCATGGGTATACTACCCAATCATCAAATATCCCCAAACTTAAATCGTTGCTTGTCCTCAAGCAACAAACAACACAAAAAAAACTAACCACCATGCAAATGCCAAATATCTATATGTTCTTAATTCCAGCAATCCAATAGCACACATAAATTCATAGGCCTCAGAAAAATCACAACAACATGCTAATACATCATGTTAAGGCAGTTCAATAATATCCCATTAATCAATGAATCTAAATCTGTTATTACTGATATCGTGAGTGTGTGTTCAATAACCATGCTAAACCATGAAAAGCAAAATATGAAAGATAATAAATTTTTTAGTAGGCATCATACAGTGTAAACTCAAGAACTCATCAAATAAACTTGATTCGGCTGAAATCAAATAATTACCAAAGTCCAAGGGTCAAAATGGAATACTTATGCTTCTTCTTTTTTTAACGGGGGCTTTTTGCACTTTTTCTGCTTTATTACTGCTTTTTCTTTTATATATTTTTTTTTATTTTTTATGACTATGCATTGTCTTATTCCCTTAGGCTTTTCAATGTTACCTTAACGAGCTTTCGACCAACGACTCCCAAGCCATTAAGACCTTAGGGCGCTAGGTGTAAAGACAATCCTCTTGGGCTTACTTACTCAAGTAACAAAGGCCACAAAACTAGACAAGCATGCCATTTTTTTTATTTTATTTTTATTTTTTTATAGCTTATATACTCCAAATATTTTTCCCCAAAACTTGAGTTTATGTCTAAATTCAGTCATCTCTAGCTATTCAAATTGTTCTTTTATTTCACTAGCATTCATCCTTTAGAAGTCTATTATCTATCCATTTAAACTATCATAGCCAACATGGTCATTTTTCAAAATGTGTTATCCTGATAATATCAGTGTCAAACAGATAAAGATGCAAATCATGTCAAGAAAATCATATTACTAGCTTAACACTCCTTACTAGACTTGTTCATGCAATTTTAATTTCATCATTGGCCCCAAACATACGTACTATCAAAAGCTGGAAGTAACATGCAATCATAAATGTAACATTTAACCAACAAAAACAACCCACATAATCCATAAACTATTAACAATCTACAACTGCAAATAAAAATTAACTACCCCCAAACTTATCTAGAGCAATGTCCTCATGTGAAAAATAAAACAAAATAAAATAGAGGACTTCCCTGACGAGCTTATGCCTCGAGTGGAGCATCATCATCCTCGCTCATCTCTAGATCGGAAGGGGGGAACACAGGCAGAATTGGAGCAGTAGGGAATTGGCTAAGATTAACGCCCGGGAACAGTTGGGCGTTCATGGCATTCTGGGCTGCAAATTGGTTAACTAAGCACTTATAGATGACATCCTAGCGTTCCGACAGGTGGACATTCTGTGCTTCAAGATTGTAAAACCATCCGTCTATTTCACGTTGTACCGCTTCAGGAACCACACCACGGTGAGCTGCGGAGGGAGGACCATAACTAGGTGGACCTTGAGGTGGTGGAGCTTGTGAAGCTTCAACTTGGGGAATTATAAAACCCAATCCCCTAGGGTGGTTCTCCCCACCTGTCCACACTTTATACCTGCTGATCAACTTGTGGTTCAACACGGGCATTGGCATCTGAATCATCTCATCTGACTTCCATTTTACCCCAAACTTAGCACACAAAATGCTGATGAGAGACGGATGGGGTAACCCTCCTGTGGTACCACATCGTGACGCTCGGAGAATAGACTGTTGAATAAGGTGACCGACATCAATTTTGAAACCTTTAATTATCGAATATAACAGCACCGCTCGCTCCTTCATGACGTGGCTCACATGTGTGCAAGGCATCAGTTTAGAGCATAAAAAGGCATACCAAGCCTTTCTATATAAGCTGAGGTGTGACAAAGGAAATGTCATGCTACCCCGTTCATGCATGGTCCATGTAGTTCTCGGTTGACAAAGCTCGCGGATAATTATTTCATAGTCGGGGCCTTAACTCACAAAATTAGCATACTCGTCGTTGAGTCCTTCTAATGGCAATTGATAACAACCATTAATGTCTTCTTCACCGATTTCGACAGTCTTACCCCTCACAAACACCCCATAGTGGTAGTGTTCAGGCACGTTGGCGTAGAATTCCTTGACAATGGCAACTACTGCTGGATCGGGTTGTTCGGTGAGTGGAAACCAATTTCTTTTAGCAAACATGACGGCCATGTCCCCGTCCTTGGCTTGATCAGGCCTTAACCCGCGTTCGGGGACAAGAGAGAAGGTGGCCATCTTATTGTATCGTTCATGTGCCTCAGCGGATACAAACCTTCTATTATCAAATTTTGGTGGAGCCGAAGCTGATCCGGAACCTTCTCCACATTATCGCTTTGAAGCCATGTAGAAAAGTCTGCAAGAATTCGCATTCACATGTATTAGAATTAAGCATTATGTGAATATGTAAAATTTTTCTCAGATCACAACCCCCAAACTTTAAAATAAGTGCATGCAAGTACATGGTTAGGGGTGTGGCACGACCCATAATAGCTTGATACGCCCCAAAAGATGTGTCGTGTCAAGCAATATGACCCCACGCATGCATCAATACAGTGTAACCCCCCCCCCCCCCACAATAGTGATTAATATGTGTGACATTAGACTTATAATATTGTAGTGGCAAGATGGCAAATAAATACAATGCGTGGATATGGTGATATGTGCGAATTGAACCATTAGCATTGAGTCAGGCAATTTATCGAACACCTTATGGGCAACTCATAAATTTCTTTGAATCACCCTAGTTTCCTATCAATTCAAGCCCTTAACATGAAATACCCACATATGTATGAATTCCCCACTCAACAGTGAGTCATATATGTGCAATATGGGATAGTCAAGATCAGAAGAAGAAGATCTACACTTTAGATGTTGTAGAATGTGAATCAAGATGTATAGTAAATAACCAATTGCATAATTAACAAGAATTGATTCCACCATCCTTTAAATTCAGTACATACCTTTGCAATAGAGATTCTAGATAAAAAGTGTTTACAAACTGAAAACCCCAATGTGAGATGTGGAATTTCGTTAGATATTGTGAATGCTATATAAAAGTTTTGAGATCAGTTACCAGAGGAGAGCCATTTATTTGTGATATAGGAGACGTGTGAAGAGGTTGGGATGTTTGAGTGGGAACCGAACGATTTTTCAAGTGAGATAGGACTCTATTTCGCACATCAGCGCCGGGGCGCTGAGATAAAGCACACATGCAAAGGGGAGCGCTATGCTACTGAAGTCAGTTTTGAGCTCAGCACGAGGCGTGATGGGCGTGGTTTGACACCGAAAGTGCTAATGTCTGGGGAACCTTTGTGTTTGCATTGAAAAGGAACGCTTGGGCGTTGGGCTTATGTGGTTGGGGATGAAGGGCTAGCGCCGAGGCGCTGAAAGAAATCGCAATTGGAGCGCCGGGGCGCTGAGGTGCCATGGTGAATATGTGTAATCCAATTTTGACCTGGTCGTGCACTAGTATGTGATGCAAAAATTATTCTTCATATCCTCAAATGAAATATAAGTAATTCAAATACTGAAACTACTAATTAAATGAAACTGAATGAAATAAATAAATAACACAAACTCCTGGGTTGCCTCCCTGTAGCGCTTGGTTTATAGTTGTCAGCCAAACTTTGCAGTGTTGCTTAATTGTCCACTGGTTCGGAGAGGTACATGACCGTGGATTGACGGTCGATGGGTCCACTCCAATAGTGTTTCAGACGTTGGCCGTTAACCTTTAATGTACGCTTTGAATTCGGTTCCTCGACTTCAATGTTTCCATGTGGTGCAACAGATATAATCGTGAAAGATCCCGACAAACGAGATTTCAGTTTCCCAAGAAATAAACGTAATCGTGAGTTGAAAAGCAAAACTTGTTGACCCGGTTCGAATTGCCGATCAAGAATTTTTTTATCGTGCCAGGCTTTGACTTTCTCCTTGTAGAGTTTTGCATTCTTGTAAGCATTGAACCGGAATTCGTCCATCACATTTAATTGCAGTAACCTTTTCTCACCCGTTGCGTGTAGATCAAAATTAAGTTTCTGAATGACCCAGTGTGCACTGTGTTCTAGTTCGACCGGGAGATGGCATGCCTTTCCATAGACCATTCAATAAGGTGACTGTAACGCCCCCAAATCCGTGTAACATCGACTACAGGACTTGGTGCTCACGATACAACATACAACATCATCTATTTAAGTAAACTTTAACAATAATAATAATATTATATTACCCATTACATAAATAGTCAAAATAAAATCCCAAGTCTTTAAAACATTAAAACATACTGGAACTTAGTCTTAGCGTTTATCGCTACATTACACATATGCGAAAATAATTAACTTATTACATAACCATTAGCATCACTTCATCTTGGACTTTCCTTGTCCTCGCTTGCGAACCTCACCTTTCTCACCAGAATCGAAAGGTTTAAGCAAGAATGAGCACGAATTGCCCAGCAAGTATATACAGAAATTTGAAAACATACATCAGTAGTGAAAGCAGTTGAATAATTAAACCTCAACAGTTGAAATGATTATCAAGCGTTAAATAGGAACATCAAGAATGGAAATTTAAGAATTTTCAATATCATACTAAGGGGTGTAAAATACCCTGAACATATTTTCTTTCATCAAAAATCATCAGACGGTTTAACAATCCAATAGACTGTAAACGGTCTCTGCAAGTATGCCAGGTGATTAGCCTATTGTACCCTACGTTGTGTACAAGTATTAAATTTTAAGCTGCATAAGCGAAATGGGACTATTTGCCCGACATCTGTTTGCCCGTTTATTCGGGTTGTTAATCTTAGTAATCATGTGAGACCGCACCAAAGAAATTTGGATTGGTAAACATTTAATAGCTTCGAAAGATTTGTTTTAAATCACTTTTTCCATCAATAATAACTAGCCGGAAACAAAGGCCAGGAACATACTTAGAACAGTTCGATAATGAAATGAAATTTAAACATATGGCAGTTAAAATAATAACTGAATAATCATCGATAAGCTTGCAAGATAATTGAAGTTTGTATGACTTTTCAACGAAGAACTTGCACGAATAAATAACTAACACAAGTCCAATACTTACCCTTACTGCGATAATATTAGTAAGGATTTAATAAATACCCAAAAGAAATTAGGTTTAGGAAACTTGCCTGATAAGCCTGCTACAATTAACGCTAGCAATTAACCTTCACATAACCTAATCACATGTGTCTCGTTAATCACCATTCATACACAATCTAGTTTGAAGTATAAGGGTCTCCTATTGGATATGCTATAAACATCATAAGAGAATATATTTAGAAAATATATGTCACCCATTTTAGACATCATAGGCATTTAAAAAATGTAACTTAAAAATGCCCAACATAACAGTTTTTATTTTATTTTTTTTTCTCAGCTTTACCATATCTCGCTAAAACAGTCATAACTAATTCGTTTTAAAATATTTTTGAGCGATTCTTACGCCCACGCGAAGCTAACTTCTGGGGATACAATTTTTGTTCATGGACCATCTTCAAATTCCGAGCACAAAATTCCAGAAAATCCGTGCAAGGGGACTGCTCCGAATTTGTTGGACAGATTTGACGCAACAACTTTGAAAAGTCATAACTCCTTGCTCCGAAGTCGGAATTAGTCCGTTCCGGAGTCTATGGAAAGCTTATTCAGTGTACTATAATAACTCAAAAGCCCAAAATTTTCTGGAAACTGTAGCTAGCCCCGAATTTGTCCTTAGGGTCAGCAGTTCACAATTTTTTTCGGTTTCTAACATGTTTATTTCGCGACCTTACGATTTTCATATCTCACTCAATATAGCTTCGATCGAGAATGAAATTTGGACATGTTATACCTCATGCTACATACTATTTTACAAAATTATTACATGCAACAAATGGATTATCTAAGACATGATTTGAGTGACCAAAAATCACGAAAAATCATGCAAATTTGTTTAACCCAACTTTTGAGAAAATCATGATTTTGATTCTAGCATGCATGGGTTTGATTCCTATTATCCAGACCACTTCTAATAATATATATATATATATATATATATATATATATATATATATATGTTACAACAATTCATTTCTCTAACTTTTCATGTTTTGATCAAATTAGCATGTTAGAGGCATTTTATCAAACACTTAGCATACATACATGAACTCTTTAATTCTCTAAGCAATTGCTACTTGATCAAACCAGAACTTTTGTTCTTCATACCCACATATCATCCATAAGCAGTAGCATGGCATCATAGCATCAACACAAAGTAGTTCCAATGGCCACTCAAGCATTTTCTTACTAGTTTCTAAAAACATATACATGGGTCATGGCTTACCTCTTGCTGCGAATTTCTTCTTATAGATGGAGATAGCTACTGATCTCTCCCTTCTTGCTTGCTTGATTATGCTCCTCAAATTCGTAGACAACCTTGACCCACTCTCAAACTCTAATCCTTTCTTCTCTATTTTTGCTCTCTTAGTTGTAATGTTGCAAAGTGAATGAATGCTTAAGTTGGGTGTATATGTATATATTATTAGGACTGATATGCTCAGCCTCTTCACCTCTCCAACCATCAGTTATGTATTCATGGATCATTATACACTAGTTAATGGTCATAAGGGAGGGAGTTAAGAACCTGAAAAGCCTTTGTCAAACAATTGTAACCTCCTCCTTCCTCACACTCTATATTATACGTATATACACTCCCTCCTTGTCCCAATATACTTGTCACATGTGACCCACCAGCTGATGACTTGTATAAAATTAATATAATAATCATTTAATCAATTAACAAGTCATTTTGACCATTTTGCCCTCCGTAGTCAAATGTGTCGATACTTATATCGATTCTTACTAAAGTCGATGTCCCGGACGTCATGGAACTCTCTATTTCGTCAAACTCAACTTCAAAATTCGTAGTTGACTTTTCCCCCGAAAAAGTTAACCGGTTGACTTTGACCAAAAAGTCAACCGTGACGCATTTTTGTGGTTACAGTCTATCCTGACTAATTTCGACGTTCCAGACTCAAATACGCTGTCCGCATCACTAAATTTCGCTCCAAACTCAAAGTCATGTTTTAAAGTCATCCCACGAAATTAATTAGAATTAATTTCATACTTAGCCAAATTGAATAGTTGACTCAACTGTAACAACCATTCTAATACATCTTATCACATAACAAATAATGAAATTAAATAATTCATTTATGAATAATTTGTCACATAAGAATTTCACATAAGTTTGTTTATTGAAATTGTTAAATTACATAGAAATCTCGGATATTACATTCACCCTCCCTTATAAGGATTCCGTCCCCGGAATCATTACACATCAAACAAACAGATTAGGGTGATTTTTCATCATTTTCTCTTCGAGTTCCCACGTAGCCTCCTCGGCGTTGTGGTTCCTCCATACTACCTTAACAGAAGGTATTATTTTATTTCTTAACACTTGTTCTTTTCTATCAATTATCTGCACTGGAACCTCTTTGTAAGTTAAGTCTTTTTCGAACTGAATGGGTTCAAACTCTATAACATGCTTGTAGTCCTGCTTATATGGTCTTAAGACTAAAATGTGGAATACGTTGTGTATATGTTCTAGCTCCGGAGGTAAAGCTATTTCATAAGCTACCTCACCGACTCGTCTCAGAACTTCAAAGGGTCCTATGAATCTAGGACTAAGTTTTCCCTTCTTCCCAAATATCATTTTCCCTTTCCAAGGTGACACTTTCAAAAACACATAAGTGCCGACGTCGAAGTCTCGTTGTTGTCGGTGTTGATCAGCATATTTCTTCTGTCGATCCTGAGCCACCACTAGCCTCGCTCGAATAGTTTTGATCACATCCGCAGTCTGTTGTACCAACTCTGGCCCTAGTAGTTGATGTTCTCCTACTTCATCCCAGCACAATGGCGTTCTGCATTTCCTTCCATATAAAGCTTCATAAGGTGGCATCCTGATGCTCGCATGGTAGATGTTGTTGTATGCAAATTCCAAGAACGGTAGGTGGTCATCCCAACTCCCTTTGAAATCCATCACCCATGCTCTCAGCATGTCCTCTAACGTTTGAATAGTTCTCTCGCTCTGCCCATCTGTTTGAGGATGATACGCGGTGCTAAACCTCAGTTGCGTTCCCATGCGTTCTTGAAAACTTCTCCCGAAATTCGCTATGAACCGCGGATCGGGATCTAACACAATTGATACTGGTACACCATGCCTGGAAACGATCTCTTTGATATAAAGCTTTGCCAACTGATCCAAGGTATATCTGATCTTGATTGGCAAGAAATGCGCTGACTTGGTCAATCGGTCGACGATCACCCACACTGCATCGTAACCCTTCTGCATAGTTGGAAGTCCTACCACAAAATCCATCGTGATATGCTCCCACTTCCATTCTGGAATTTCTAACGGTTGAAGTAACCCGCTCGGTTTCTTATGTTCCGCCTTGACCCGCTGGCACGTTAAACACTTGCTGACGCACTCTACGACTTCTCTTTTCATATTGGGCCACCAATAATGTTGACGAAGATCCTGATACATTTTTGTGCTCCCCGGGTGGATTGAGTAACTTGAACTATGAGCTTCCAGCAAGATTTCTTCCTTTAACTCATATATCGCTGGCACCCAAATTCTCTCCTCAAATTTTAACAAACCATCACCACCCATGCTAAATTTAAGCTCCTCTCCGTTGGAAATTCTTTTCTTCATTTTCTCACGTTCTTCATTACCGCCTTGTGCTTCCTTGATCTTGTCCAATAGAGTCGGACTAACCTTCACTGCGAACAATTTCCCATCTGGCTCTCTCGGCCTCTTTATCTCTAGCTCCAAACTGGCCATCTCCTTGATTAACTCCTCCTGAGCTGTTAGCATTGCCAATCTACCACTGCCATTTCTGCTTAACGCATCCGCTACCACGTTCGCTTTCCCCGGATGATACAAAATATCGCAATCATAATCCTTTATTAGCTCCAACCATCTCCTCTACCTCATATTTAACTCCTTTTGCGTGAAAATATACTTCAGACTTTTATGGTCCGTGTATATTTCACACTTCACACCATATGAATAGTGCCTCCAAATCTTGAGGGCAAATACTACCGCTTCCAATTCCAGGTCATGGGTAGGATATCCTTCTCATAATCTTTCAATCAAGCGATCGATGCATGACGTTAATGACTTTACCATGTTGCATAAGCACACGCCCAAGCCCCTTGTGTGATGCATCATTGAAAATCACGAAGTCACCAGATCGTCTGGTAACGATAACACCACAGGTGCCTCACTCAATCTCTTCTTGAGTTCTCAAAACTCTCTTCACACTTCTCGCCCCGGATAAACTTCACCGACTTCTTCGTTAAATTCGGCAATGTTCCTCGCTATCTTTGAAAAATCTTGAATGAACCGCCCAGTAGTAGCTTCGCCAATCCTAAGAAACTTCTTACTTTGCGTCGGTGTTCTTGGTTGCTCCCAATTGCATACTGCTTCCACCTTTCTTTGGATCCACGGAGATTCCGTCCTTGTCGATTACGTGATCTAGAAACTGAACCTTCTCCAACCAGAACTCGCACTTCAAAAATTTTGAGTATAATTTATCCCTTCTCAACGCCTCCAATACCAACCTTAAATGTTCAGCATGATCTTCCTGAGTCTTGGAATAGATTAGGATATCATCTATGAACACAACTACGAATTTATCTAAATACTATTTGAATACCCGATTCATCATGTCCATAAATATTTGTTGGCGCGTTTGTTAACTCAAACGACATTACCGTAAACTTCGAGTGACCGTAACGAAGTTCAACGCCGCATCTTAGGTACATCCTCCTTTCTAACCTTCAACTGGTGATACCCCGTCCTCAAATCAATTTTAGAAAAATATTTCGCTCCCTTCAACTGATCAAACAGGTCATCTATCCTAGGTAACGTGTACTTGTTCTTGATCGTCACCTTGTTCAGCTCTCGATAATCGATGCACGATCTCATCGACCCGTCCTTTTTTTTACAAACAACCTTGGTGCTCCCCAAGGAGACACACTCGGTTGAATATACTTCCTATCCAATAATTCTCAGAATCGTACCATCATCTCCTTCATCTCGTTTTGCCATTTCAGACGGGCTTTGAAATCGGTGTCGTTCCAAGATTAAATCTATAACGAATTCGACCTCTCTATCCGGTGGAAGACACAGCAATTCTTCCGGGAATACATCTGGAAATTCATTCACTACTGGTATTTGTCCCATTTCTAACCCTACTTTCTGAGTATCGACGATATGGGCCAAATAACCTACACATCCCTTTTTTAGTAACTTCCTCGCTTGCATCATCGTCAGACAGCTCGAGTGTCTCAGCAACCTACTCAATAGAACACTACTTTAGACTGCTCGGGAGCCTTAAGGTTTATACACTTTTTCTGGTAATCTATCATCGCTCCATGGTTAAATAACCAATCCATCCCTAGAATTACATCAAATTCTCCTAATTGAATTGGGATTAAGTCCACAGGTAACTTATATCCCCTGATATCTACAACGCAATTCCTATGGACATGGTTAACGGGAATGACTTCCTTATTAGCAACTTCTATGTTCATAGGATATTCTAATTCTTCCTGAGGTAAGTTTAATCATTGGGAGAATTCATGTGAAACGAAGGAACAAGTAGCACCCGAATCAAATAATATGTAAGCAGATATATCATTGATCTGAATGATACCTGAAACCACGTCCCTGGATGCAACCGCATCCTGAACAGTCATGTTGAAAGTCCTTGCTGTTGGTCGATTCTGAGTTGGTGGTCCACCAATTGTGAGAGTTCCACCGCTTGGTCCCCTCCTCCATTTCCTCCTGCTGAGTTCTTCTTTGGGCGCCTCCTGCTTCGATGATCTAATGCTCCACAGTTGAAACATCCATTTCTCTTCGGTGCAGAGCAGTTGGGAGAGATGTGCCCCTCATGCCCGTAATTGAAACAGACATTCTTCCCCTTTAGACATGCCCTGAGTGATTCCTTCCACACTCCTTGCACGCCTCAGTCCTCTTCTTTGCTTCCCCTGATTTGCCCCCAGGGTTTCCCGAGTTGACATTATTGTTGTTGTTGTTATTGTTGTTGCTATTCCACTTCCTCTTATTTGCACCGTTGCTGCTGCTGCCTTCTCCACGGTTTCCTCCTTCAGTCTTCTTCTTTTTCTCCTTGTTAAACTTCATTAGGGCTTCACTTCCGCCCTCAGCGATTATAGCTTTCTCCAGGAGAGTCGCGAAACTATTCGTCTGTAGCACCGAAAGTCTGCTGTATAGCCATGGTTTGAGGCCTTGCTCAAACCTCCTCGTCTTTCTCTCCTCAGTGTCGACCTGATGAGGTGCAAACCTCGCCAGCTCGTTAAACTTTGCAACAGATGCAGATCACGATGCAATCATATCTTCTTGTTTCACTCTAGGAATCGATCTCCATGCGACTGTGATACTAACAGAAAATAGTTCTCAAAAAAGATTTTCTTGAACCCTTCCCAAGGTATCACACCTTCTCCAGCTCGGGTCTGATTTGCCTCCCACCAGTAGTTGGCTTCACCTTTCAACATATACGTGGCGAAGATAGTTTTCTGGTCGTCTCCTACTCGGCCGATAGCGAACGCCTTTTCGATTCCCTTAACCCAAGTCTGGGCTTCGATGGGTTCCGTAGTTCCTTTGAACTCAGGTGGTCCCGCGCTTTTGAAGTCTTTAAAGTGTGCCACTGGGGCCACTAGAGGGTTGTTGACATTCGGGGTTCGATTTTGAAGTGCCCCCACTAACATGTCTACAAACTGCTGCATAGGGTTCGGTGGATCCCAAAGATTCGCCTTTGACCCCTCGGGTGCTTGGCGACGTCTTCCTCCGGCCATCTATCTGTTCAAAATGAACTTAATATTATTATCTCATAATTTACTCTACAGAGTATATAGAATTCGTAAAAATTGAACCATCACATCACATACTTAAATAAAAACATATTTATTTATAGACATAATACTCAAAGTATTTCATCGTTTTATGGCATTACGCCATTTACATCACATTGCATCAATCACTTGGTAAAACAGAAACCAAGATTTTTATTACATAATTAAGCATTTTATTTGCTACTAGAAAGAGTTCATCATAATATCTACAGACCCCGCCTAATGGCGTCTTCATGCTCCTCATCCGCTATCTCTTTCACCAGCTCTCGGCTTATAACACGGCCAGACCGGCGCTCCTCACGTGGAAAGTGATGCACCCTATGCTGGAACCTTCCATGTGCCGACTTAAACACGTATTTCATCTTGTCTATCTTAACCTTCTTGTCTCTAACTTCTCCCTCCAACTCTCCGGTTAACTTCTCAGCCCTAACACGGTCTCTTTTCTCATCTCCCCAGAAAGTGGTAATAATCTGCTTGTCAAGTTGGAGACTCTGAATCCTCGACTCCAACCCATTAATGGTATGTCCCAAGTGGATCCTAATAGCTTATTTCTCATCCTTCAGCCTATCCGCCTTCTGGTCTGATGCCCGCAGCTTGTCAGCCAGATCCCCTTTCCTAATTATCGGTGGTGCACCAATGCCTCAAGCAATGCTGCAGCTTGCTGCTCCCCCTGATACTGCTCATTCAACTCATGGACCTTGTCGTCCAACTCCGTAATCCTATCCATCAACTCATCCAATAAAGTATCCTCAGGTGCTTCTTCCGAGTCCTCCTCGGCCTCCTCTTCCTCTTCAGGATACTCCTCTGGGTCTGAGTCAACTGCTGCCTCAGCTATAGGCTCAGGCACAGCTGTCACCAACTGCTCACTCACAACGTGGATATCTCTAACCTCTTCTTCTCCTGACATCCTTTAAACAAGACAAAATAACTCGGTTAGTATTTAAAAATAGATGTTTTTGTTTTTAGGAAAAAAAATATAGATTTGACACAACCCCTAGAACTCTACATGAGTTCATCTCCTTATTTTCTCCACTAACTTTCCTAAGGTTATAGTCTAAGGTTTCCCCACCCAAAGTTTATAACCTATGGCTTTGATACCAACCTGTAACGCCCCCAAATCCGTGTAACATCGACTACAGGACTTGGTGCTCACGATACAACATACAACATCATCTATCTAAGTAAACTTTAACAATAATAATAATATTATATTACCCATTACATAAATAGTCGAAATAAAATCCCAAGTCTTTACAACCTTAAAACATACTGGAACTTAGTCTTAGCGTTAATCGCTACATTACACATATGCGGAAATAATTAACTTATTACATAACCATTAGCATCACTTCATCTTGGACTTTCCCTTGTCCTTGCCCGAACCCTCGGCCTTCTCACCCTTAAATGAAAGGTTTAAGCAAGAAAGAGCACGAATTGCCCAACAAGTATATACAGAAATTTGAAAACATACATCAGTAGTGAAAGCAGTTGAATAACTAAACCTCAATAGTTGAAATGATTATCAATCGTTAAATAGGAACATCAAGAATGGAAATTTAAGAATTTTCAATATCATACTAAGGGGTGTAAAATACTTTGAACATATTTTCTTTCATCAAAAATCATCAGACGGTTTAATAATCCAATAGATCAGTAAGCGGCTCTCTCGCAAGTATCTTGGTGATCAGCCTATTGTACCCTACGTTGTGCACAAGTATTAAATTTTAAGTTGCATAAGCGAAATGGGACTATTTTCCCGACATCTGTTTGCCCGTTTATTCGGGTTGTTCATCTTAGTAATCATGTGAGACCACACCAAAGCAATTTGGATTGGTAAACATTTAATAATAACCGAAAGATTTGTTTTAAACACTTTTTCCATCAATAATAACTAGTCGGAAACAAAGGCCAGGAACATACTTAGAAAAATTCGATAATGAAATGAAATTTAAAATATGGCGATTAAAATAATAAGCGAATAATCATCGATAAGCTTGCAAGATAATTGAAGTTTGTATGACTTTTCAACGAAGAAACTTGCGAATAAATAACTAACACAAGTCCAATACTTACCTCATCATGCGATAATATTAGTAAGGATTTAATAAATACCCAAAAGAAATTAGGGTTAGGAAACTTGCCTGACAAGCCTGCTACAATTAACGCTAGCAATTAACCTTCACATAACCTAATCACATGTGTCTCGTTAATCACCATTCATACACAATCTAGTTTGAAGTATAAGGGTCTCCTATTGGATATGCTATAAACATCATAAGAGAATATATTTAGAAAATATATGCCACCCATTTTAGACATCATAGGCAGCCCAAAACGGAACTTTAAAATGCCCAACATAACAGTTTTTATTTTATTTTTTTCTCAGCTTTACCATATCTCGCTAAAACAGTCATAACTAATTTGTTTTAAAACATTTTTGAGCGATTCTTGCGCCCACGCGAAGCTAACTTCTGGGGCTACAACTTTTGTTCATGGACCATCTTCAAATTCCGAGCACAAAATTCCAGAAAATCCGTGCAAGGGGACTGCTCCAAATTTATTGGACAGATTTGATGCAACTACTTTGAAAAGTCATAACTCCTTGCTCCGAAGTCGGAATTAGTCCGTTCCGGAGTCTATGGAAAGATTATTCAGTGTACTATAATAACCCAAAAGCCCAAAATTTTCTGGAAACTATAGCTAGCCCCGAATTTGTCCTTAGGGTCAGCAGTTCACAATTTTTTTTGGTTTCTAACATGTTTATTTCGCGACCTTACGATTTTCATATCTCACTCAATATTGCTTCGATCCGAATGAAATTTGGATATGTTATACCTCATGCTACATACTATTTTACAAAATTATTACATGCAACAAATGGATTATCTAAGACATGATTTCGAGTGACCAAAAATCCTGAAAAATCATGCAAACTAGTTTAACCCAACTTTTGAGAAAATCATGATTTTGATTCTAGCATGCATGGGTTTGATTCCTATTATCCAGACCACTTCTAATAACATATATATACATGTTACAACAATTCATTTCTCTAACTTTTCATGTTTTGATCAAATTAGCATGTTAGAAGCATTTTATCAAACACTTAGCATACATACATGAACTCTTTAATTCTC
Source organism: Panax quinquefolius (assembly GCA_020205615.1). NCBI lineage: Eukaryota > Viridiplantae > Streptophyta > Magnoliopsida > Apiales > Araliaceae > Panax > Panax quinquefolius. The sequence continues at coordinate 116,950,725 of CM035156.1, read as the reverse complement.
TAAGCAATTGCTACTTGATCAAACCAGAACTTTTGTTCTTCATACCCACATATCATCCACAAGCAGTAGCATGGCATCATAGCATCAACACAAAGTAGTTCCAATGGCCACTCAAGCATTTTCTTACTAGTTTCTAAAAATATATACATGGGTCATGGCTTACCTCTTGCTGCGAATTTCTTCTTATAGATGGAGATAGCTACTGATCTCTCCCTTCTTGCTTGCTTGATTATGCTCCTCAAATTCGTAGACAACCTTGACCCACTCTCAAACTCTAATCCTTTCTTCTCTATTTTTGCTCTCTTAGTTGTAATGTTGCAAAGTGAATGAATGCTTAAGTTGGGTGTATATGTATATATTATTAGGACTGATATGCTCAGCCCCTTCACCTCTCCAACCATTAGTTATGTATTCATGGATCATTAGACACTAGTTAATGGTCATAAGGGAGGGAGTTAAGAACATGAAAAGCCGTTGTCAAACAATTGTAACCTCCTCCTTCCTCACACTCTATATTATACGTATATACACTCCCTCCTTGTCCCAATATACTTGTCACGTGTGACCCACCAGCTGATGACTTGTATAAAATTAATATAATAATCATTTAATCAATTAACAAGTCATTTTGACCATTTTGCCCTTCCGTAGTCAAACGTGTCGATACTTATATCGATTCCTACTAAAGTCGATGTCCCAGGACGTCATGGAACTCTCTGTTTTGTCAAACTCAAGTTCAAAATTCAGTAGTTGACTTTTCCTCAAAAAAGTCAATCGGTTGACTTTTCTCCGAAAAAAGTCAATAGGTTGACTTTGACAAAAAAAAGTCAACCGTGACGCATTTTAAATGATTACTGATCTATCTTGACTAATTTGACGTTTGGACTCAAACACGTTGTCCGCGTCACTAAATTCGCTCGAACTCAAAGTCATGTTTTAAAGTCATCCCACGAAATTAATTAGAATTAATTTCATACTTAGCCAAATTGAATAGTTGACTAACCTGTAATAACCATTCCAATACATCTTATCACATAACATATAATGAAAGTAAATAATTCATTTATGAATAATTTGTCACATAAGAATTTCACATAAGTTTGTTTATTGAAATTGTTAAATTACATGTAAATCTCGGATATTACGGTGACATGCCGGTCGGATTCTTATATGTTGTTCGATATGCCCATAGGGCATCGTCAAGACGCATTGCCCAATCTTTTCGTGATTTAATTAACCACCTTTTCGTAATTCGCTTTACCTCCCTATTCGAGACTTACCTTGACCATTGGTTTGGGGATGATATGCTGGTACGCAATTTTATGATTTAACCTCATATTTTATAAGCAATTTAGTGAATTGCTTATTACAAAAATGAGTTCCTCATCATCGATTATCGCCATGGCGTCCCAAATCATGTGAAGATGTTTTTCTTGAAGAATGGGAGAACAACATTGGCATCATTCGTGGGTAAAGTCTGCGACTTCTACCCATTTGGAAACATAATCTATCGCCAACGTAATGTACCGATTATGGAAAGAGGATGGGAAAGGTCCCATAAAGTCGTTTCCCACACATCAAACAGATTCAACCTCCAAAATTGTGTTGAGTGGCATTTCATTGCGCTTGAGATATTACCCGCGTTGGCATCGATCACACTTCAAAGACACGTAGAGTTAAGCATCTTTGAATAGAGAAGGCCGGAAAAATCCCGATCAGTAACACTTTGGCTATTGTTCGATAACCGAATAATGACCTCCGTAATCGATGAGTGGCAATGTCCTAATATGTTGTCCATCTCTTCATGTGGCACACAACGTCTAATCATTTGATCCGCATACGCCTTCAACTGAAATGGTTCGTCCCAATAGTATTGCTTAACATCGTGGAGGAACTTCTTACGTTGCTGTGAGTTCAAATCCAGGGGTAACACCTTAGCAACCACGTAATTCACGTAATCAGCATACCATGGCAATATTGTTGATACTCGGAGAAGTTGTTCATCTGGAAACTTCTCATTGATTATTACGTTGTCTTTTTGCTGAGCTTCTGCATTTTCTAACCGGGAAAGATTGTCCGCCACTTGATTCTCGGTACCTTTTTTATCCCGGATCTCTAAATAAAATTCTTGCAGCAACAATACCCACCGTATTAACCGCGGTTTGGCATCCTTCTTCTCAATCAGATATTTAATGGCAGAATGATCAGTGTAAACAATTACCTTGGTCCCAATGAGATATGCTCTGAATTTGTCAAAGGCAAACACAACCGCAAGTAATTCTTTTTTGGTGGTTGTATAGTTCAACTGGGCATCCGTCAACGTCTTACTAGAGTAGTAGATAGTGTGAAAAATATTGTCGTGACGTTGTCCCAACACTACTCCAACTGCGTAGTCACTGGCATCGCACATCAATTCGAATGGTAAAGACCAATTGGGCGCCACAATAATTGGCGCTGAGACCAATTTCTTCTTCAATACCTCAAATGCCTCGATACATGACTGATCCATCTTGAAAGGCACATCTTTCTCCAATAGGGAACATAAGGGTTTTAAAATTTTTGAAAAGTCTTTAATGAAGCGTCTGTAGAAACCCACATGTCCCAAGAAGCTCCATATTCCTTTTACCGATGATGGAGGAGGTAGTTTCTCAATCGTTTCAATCTTCGCTTTGTCCACCTCTAACCCTGCTGCAGAAACTTTATGCCCCAAAATAATCCCTTTTTTCACCATAAAATGACATTTTTCCGAGTTAAGAACTAGGTTAGTCTCCACGCATCGCTTCAACACTAAAATCAGATTTTTCAAACATAAGTCGAAACTATCACCAAACACGGAAAAGTCATCCATAAATACCTCCAAATTTCGCATTCGACCATATCCGAGAAGATCGCCATCATGCACCGTTGAAAGGTTGTCGATTGCATTACATAAACCAAAGGACATACAACAAAATTCAAACGTATATATGGACATGTGAATGTGGTTTTGTCTTGATCTTAGGAGCTATGGCAATTTGATTGTATCCGAATATCCATCCAAGAGACAATAGAACCGATGTCCCGCTAACCTATCCAACATCTCGATCAATGAAGCGGCAAGGGAAGTGATCCTTGCGTGTAGCTTTATTCACTTGTGGTAGTCCATACATACTCTCCATCCCAGAATTGTTCTAGTAGGGATGAGCTTATTAGCTTCATTCTTCACCACCTGCCATACCCCTTTCTTTAGTACACACCGCATGCAGACTCACCCACCCATACCACTATCCGAGATTAGGTAAATAATGCTGAGATCCAACCATTTTATGATCTCCTTTTCACCACATCCTTCATAATGGGGTTTAGCCTTCTTTGCAGTTCAATGGTTAGTTTTGCCCCTTCTTCCATTAAAATCTTATGCATACAGAATGATGGACTAATTCCTCGAATATCCGATATAGTCCACCCAATTACTATTTTGAACTCTTACAAAACCCGTAGCAGTTTCTCCTTTTGCATTTCAGTTAACTCATTCGAAACAATAACTGGTAGGGTGGCATCTTTTCCCAAGTTGGCATACTGTAGATGAGATGGTAGCGGTTTTAGTGCCAACACCGGTGGCTCTTCTATCTAGGGTTTGTACTTTTTACCTTCTATTTCGGGCCTATCAAGGGTATCGAATGGTTGATTGCTTTTTCAGAAGAAAGAGGATGTATCTAGCCATTTGACATATTAAACATCATCTTCGATCCCATCTTCGTCCACCCCAAGCAAAATGGATTCTAGCGAGTCCTCTGAATAATTTCCATGGAGCTTGTGATTATCCAATTCATCCATGATGTCCACCCGCAAACATTCACCTTTTTCTTTCGGATAAGACATTGACTTAAAAACATTAAAGGTGACCTGTTGATCTTCAACTCGCATCGTCAATTCACCTTTTTGCACATCAATCAAAGTTCTACCCGTTACTAAGAATGGTTGCCCGAGAATAATTGGGATTTTGCTATCCACTTCACAATCCAAGATAAAGAAATCCGTGGGGAAGATGAACTTATCCACCTTTACTAACACGTCTCCAACTATACCTCGTGGATATGTAATAGACCGATCCGCCAACTGCGAACTAACATTCGTCAGTCTTGGTGCTTGGAGTCCAAACTGACTATAGACAGATAGTGGCATCAAATTTATACTAGCCCCCAAATCACATAGTGCTCATCCTGAAAACTGGTTTCCAATTTCACATGGAATAGTAAAGCTACCTGGATCCTTGAGCTTTGGTGGTAACTTATTCTGAATGATCGCGTTGCACTCTTCGGTCAACGCCAATGTCTCAAACTCGCCCAATTTCCTCTTTCTCAACAAAACCTCCTTCATAAACTTGGCGTAACTCAGCATTTGTTCCAAGGTTTGAAGGGATGTTGATATGCGATTTTTGAAAATATCCAAAAATCTTGAAAACGCTTATCTAAACTCGGATTTTGAAATCTCTGCGGATCTGGTATGGAAGGCATCATCATAGGTTCATTAGGTGTTTTCTACTATACGGTTTCATCTTGACATTTTTAGGTTTCCACAACTTCCTCTTTTTTCACTATCAGGTTGTCCTCTTTTCCTTATCCTTAAGCTGTCTCTTGCAAATCCTTTCCACTGCGTAAAATCACAGCCTTGCAATGCTCATCCCTGCCCGAATTTATCTTTATATCACTAGGGAGTGTTTCATGTGGATGGTTGTTCAATGCATGTGCTATCTGCCCCAATTGATTTTCCAGATTCTTTATCGACGCACCTTGGCTTTTCACATTCATATCTACTTGATTCAATAGCTTGTCTTGTTCCTCATTCTTTTTGTCAGTAGCCCTAATGAATTTTTCCAAGGCTTCCTCCCAACCTGATTTCTTCTTTGGTTGTTGAGTCTAATTTTGAAATCTGGATGTGTTTTGTTGTCTAGGTGCTTGAGCTTGAGCTTGATTGTTACTCCATGAAAATCCCGGATGATTTCTCCAACCAGGATTATATGCGTTTTGGTTCGGATACGGTTGGGTAGCTCGATTATAGCTCCCTATGAACTGTACTGATTCAGAATTTATGGCACACTAATCTATAGCATGACCCCCAACACATAATTCATAAACCATTGCTACCTGCTGTATGGATGGTGGACTACATGTTTCCATTTTCTTAGCTATTGCGGCCACTTGTGCTGCTAATGCTGTCATAGGATCCACTTCAAACTTTCCCGGTGTTTTAGGAGGGTTAGACCTAGTCATGGTCCACTGATAGTTGTTGTTGGCCATCGTCTCTAACAGCTGATATGCCTCATCAAAATTCTTAGACATGATCGCTCCCCCTGCTGCTGCATCAATACTGGCTCTAGTGGTTGCGTGCAACCCATCACAAAATATCCCCAACTGCATCCACTGCGGAATTCCGTGATGTGGGAACTTACGGAGCATATCCTTAAATCTTTCCCATGCCTCATATAACGATTCTGAGTAGAACTGTGCAAATGTGTGAATATCGTTCCGTAGTTTTGCCGACTTCGCTGGCGGGAAGAACTTCGCCAGAAATTTTTGGGCTAAGTCGTCCCAAGTTGTGATTGAACCAGGAGGCAAAGAATGTAACCAACTTCGCGCTTTATCTTTCAAGGTAAACGGGAACATCCTCAATCTTACAGCATCTTCCGAGACATTGTTAAATTTGAAGGTGTTGTAAACTTCCAAGAAACTCAGGATATGCTCATTAGGATCATCTATCGAACTACCCCCAAACTGGCATGTATTCTGTAGCATCTGAATTGTTCCCGGTTTGATCTTGAAACTGTTTTCATTAATTGTCGGCCTCCTAATACTCGACTGTATGTCCGTGACATTCGGCATGGCATAATCCCTAAGCGATTTCTATTCGTCCCATGCCATGTTCACTGGAATTTCTTGTTTTGCCAGATTTTCTTTCATAGGTGACCCCGCACTATTCAACTGGAATTTTCGGAACTTCCTTTCAATATTGTCTGTATAAGGAAAAAGTTCCTTTTTGCCCTTGATCTAGTGTGCATACACTCGCAAAGAATTCCTACAAATACAAGAAGAAAAATAAGTAACGTTTAAATTAAGACCGAATTGATTATAACTAATATGGAATTAATATTAATAAAGAATTCACCGGCAACGGCACCAAAAACTTGTTGGTTGATTTCGCAATCAATGAATACGTGCAAGTATACACGGTCAACAAGTAATAAAGTGATAAGATAGAATGTCGAACCCACAGAGAATTCTAATCCATAAATTCAAACTACTAGTATTGTATCAATCCAATTTTATTTAAACAACCATAAAATGTGATTTTTATAATTAAGAAAACTAAATTAAACAATTAAAAGGAGATTATTCTAAAATAAATCAAATAAACAAAACTATGAGTAAATGAATGAATTCAGATAAATAAAGATTAAGACCTCAATATCCCCAATTATGAACTATAAATTAATTATCCAATTATCCCAATTATTATGCCAACTGAATTGTTAACAGGAATTCTCAAATGCCAAAAGTCCTTTTCTAAGTGATCAATTGACTTCTATTTGATCCAGATTAATCTTGCTATATTCCTATGCATAACAATTGAATTAAACTCTTTCAATTCCAATTCCTTATGTGTTACATGCAGTGAACAGATATTTCCATTCAATTCACAAACCTAATTATTCACTATGCAAATAACTAAGTCACATGTTATCATGCCCAGTTCTAACTCTAGAATTCCTCTTTCAATTCCTTCTAGAATAACAAGGTAATTATTGGCCAAATAATTAATTAATAAATGCAAGGCAAGATAAACAATTCACTTCAACACAAATAATTGGAATAAATGAAATAACTAATTTATAGCCATCAAAGGTTCAATTGAAATCTTAATTAAAGAAATTAGATCATAGCAGAAATTAAAACCAACAATCTTTGAAAAATCATCCTTAAAGAATTACACAAATTGAAAGAATGAAGAAGAATAAAACTCTAGAGCCAATGCTTCAATCTTCAAGTAATTCCTTGCTTAGTCTTCAATTGTGGTTGATAGTCCCCCAAATTCAGCTAAATAAACTTTATATATTCTCCTCATCTCACCACAATCCTTTCTCAATTCAAATTCTGAATTAAATCTGCCAAACCAAGTCAAACGGACGGTCAAAACACGTGCCTGGTCAACTCTAGTCGAGCTCCAGCACCCTGGCGCTGCATCTAGTACAATTCCCAATGCCCCAGTAGCTGTACCACCGAAATTACCAAAATGCCCTTCTCTAGCTTAAAACTCCCCAATCGCTCCTATAGCTCCCGCTTCTGCAAAACAACAACTAAACACAATAAAAATACTTCTAAATGACTCGAGAATACACAAATTTAAGCCCAAGTATATTTGATTCATGGTTATACTACCCAATCATCAACGATTAAGCGAAAAAGCCTGAAATCCTGATTTTTCAGAGACCAAACTGCGGGTCTACACATCAATCATTGGTATTCACCCGAACACAAGGTTTACAAAGCCGATGATCACAGCTGTTGCAAGCTACCTTTGGCAATACCTCATAAAGGTCCAATGCCATCAACTTAAGGTTGTAAATCCAATTGCAACCTTACATTTCATCTCTCCCCAGCAGGGATTTCATACAACTTCAGCCATTGGCAAGTAAATCCAGCGAAGCATTGGGGATGAACCAATGATGTTAGCCATTAAAGCACATTTTAGTGAAGGTCAATTAGCCTTGACGTTATTCAGCTATTGGCAAGTAAATCCAGTGAAGCATCGGAGGTGATCCGATGATGTTAGCCGTTGAAGCATATTTCAGCGAAGGTCAAGCAGCCTTGGCGTTGTTCAGCCATTGGCAAGTAAATCGAACGAAGCGTCGGAGGTGGTCCAATGATGTTAGCCATTGAAGCACATTTTAGTAAATGACAAGTAGCCTTGACGTTATTAGTCATTGGCAATTAAACCCAGCGAAGCATCGGAGGTAGTCTGATGATGTTAACCATTGAAGAACATTTCAATGAGGGTCAGGCAACCCTGACATCACAAACTATTGGCAGTAACTACAACAAAGAGACCTGACGATACAAACCAGGGAAAATTGTCCTCATCGGGGAGGACCGATGATGGAATATGTTATACAGATCCTCAATAATTAAAGAACAACTCCCCAAAAGTCTCTCGCACATGAGAAGAACATATGTGGCGGAAAGTCTGTAATAAGGGTTAAGGACTTTGGTGATAACCCCAACGTCAACATCCTCTGAGCTCATTCATGGAGCAGCCTCCATCCCATTAGGCACTCAGCATAACATTTGTATAATGCTTCATTACATTGCATCATGTTTATCTTGTCACATTTAAAGTGTGTAGTGATCTTTATCCTATCCATGCACTAGCGTTGCATGAATATGATAAAGAGGGTCATCTGTAGACACTCAAAATTTTTTGCATTCCTGTTACTAACCTTGCAGGAGGGCAAAATCGTCTTCTAGAAATAACCCTGGAAGTTAAATTAGCTCAATCCCGGAGACAACCCCGGGATACTCAGTTCTTAACCTTAGAGACAACCCAGAGATACTCAGTTTCAATCCCGAAGACAACCCCAGGAGATTCAGTTCCAACCCGGAGATAACCCCGAGAGATGCGCCCGATTAAAGGAGATAACCCCGAAAAGTTTGTTCTAACCCCAAAGAAGTCGGGCCCAACTCTGGATATAACCCTGTGGAGGTCAAGCACACCTCAAAGACAACCACGAGGACATTCAAGACTCCCTGATAGCCTAATCTCAGAGATAACCCTGAGCAACGACTACTACATCTACACAGAGCCGGAGATAACCCCGGTGAGGGACAAAATCATCATTTTGCCACCTTGATACTATATTCGCATCATCTCAACATCTTTTCAACCCACATTTCACACAAAACGTCCCACAAGAACTATAGCTCCAAATCCCGAGTGACTACTACACAAGATAGTACACATAATAGAATTTGAAGACTTGAAGATCTGGTCATGGACCCATCTTCCGGCTTCGTACAACCTCTTATCCCATGTCATTGTGTATCTCTTGACAACAACATTCTGGAAAGGTATAGCATGCCTCAATCGGATGCCTGTATTGAAAGTTATGAAGGTTCGAGCAAACAGCGCGTTGCACGAGTACATGTACTTCGAGATGGTGGGACCCATATAGCCCAGGGTAACACGGGAAGCCGTAGGTACACCAGTAGTGATGAGGTTTATAAATAAAAGGCTTGGGGTGGCCATTTTAGAGAGAGAAAAGTGAGAAAACTACTGCCCATGTTGCTTCTATATACATTTCTATAGTGCTCCAAATTGAGTGCTTCCTTGTTCTAAACACTTGTGAGCTCATGTTTTACAACATCTTGAAATTTAATCGGTGGAAACCGAGTATTCATTTATCAATAGCTATTTGAAGTCTTCTTGGCAGCCCACTGTAAGACATTTCTGATTTTTAAGCTTTTCTTACTTCCATACGATACATATCTACTAACGTTGAGAGTCGCTCCGTGTGGATATGCCCGGATCATCGATATGTGGCTTTTATTGCTTTTATATATATATATATATATATATATATTTAAATTTCAAGTCCTTCCTGGAGTTCACTTTGTGGCAGTTTATTATTCTTATATATATATTTACAGCTTTTATATATAACTATTATCAGCCTACGGGTTAGATTTGCCTAAATCTGGCTATTTCTCACTTTAACCGGTTCATGGTGACTTAACTGGAAACATTAAAGCTGGAATGCTTAGATTTACTCAAATCTAATTTGTTTTCTAACTTTTGTTGCGGGCTAGATTTGTCTCAATCTGGCTATTTTTAACTTTAACTAGTTCATGGTGATTAAATTGGAACTGATGAAGCTGAAATAGTTTAGATTTATTCAAATCTAGTCTTTGTTTTAGCTTTTGTACATATTACTCTATCATGTGAGCCTAGGAATCATGTGATCACAGATTCAGTTCCTAAATCTAGATTCGGTTCCCGTGATGGACATTTCCAGCTGCCACCAGCATGTAAATTATTCACGGTATTTGAATTTCGTTAGATGGCTTTCATGGCCACAAAGAATTCGATGTTGTTATGTATCTTATTTTCTCGAAGATGCTTCAAATCTCAAAAATAATAAAAGCAGTTCAGTCGAACACTTAATAAAATGGAAGTATCAAAGACCTCAATTACTATTGAGCACAAGGCTTTGAAAAACTTCGCTGCCATATCTCGTTAAAATTGAACTTTTATACAAAAATCAAACCCTTTGTATATAGATGCAAACGAGGCATAGAACTACTTCCAAACAACTGAACATAGACCTACTCACACACACACACATTCAGATAAAAGTTTAAATTGGAAAGTGGCAGAACAGGTGTTATCAAGAAAGTCCTGGGGTGCTTAACACCTTCCCTTCGCTTAATCAAGTCCCGGACCCTAACGCAATTTTGGTTTTGCGAGACCCGGTTAAGCAAAGTGTCACATCACTAGGTCTTTGTGCAAACCTTTTTCGATTGAGTTGGTGCAACCATTTAAAAATACCAACAGGTGACTCTTACAGTCAAACCGTCGATATATATACATGTCGGACCTTTTCAAACTTGTTTTTTCAAACAAATCTCACCTAACATGAAAACACCAAAAGACAAGAATGAAAAGGACAAATAAAAAATCCTCGACATTGACAAAGATCTATTATTCAATTGGTGAATATTCAATTATTGAAATTTAATTAATATTCTTTCATAATCAAATTCCATTGTTGAACATTGAACGTTAAATTCCTTTCTAATCATGATATATCTCCTCAGACTTAAACTTTCTAAGCAAATTAGTTGTTTACTCTTGCTATATCATGATGTTTATTTCATGTAAGCCTGAAGGTTCAAATAAGAAGGATAAAGGCAAGTGCAAGGTCCAAGAATAATTGGTTAAGCATGTTAAATTATTGTATAATCGAATGTAATGATTTATGTAAACCTTTTGTAATATTAAGGGTATGTTTAAGTTAAGGTTAAGAAAACCTTGAGATTATATTGTAAGACTTATTATAATGAACAATGTATTTTTATTATTTTGCAATTGTTTATAGAATGCTTATGATGATGATGGATCGTGAGCACTAAATCTGAGGTTAGAGAACCCGAATTTAGGGACATCACACGACTCGACTAGGCGAGCAACTCAAACTCGAAACAAACCAAGCTGGTTCACGAATAGTTTGGTTCATTTGTAACCCTAATCCAAACTATTGCAACTTCATCCGGTTGTTCTCGTCCATACTAATCCTTCTTCAAATTTATCAAATGCCCACAATCAAAATAAATCAATGATATTCAAACATCAAAACCAAAAAGTTAATAATAAATCCAGCCTATGAATTAATTAATTAATACCGACATATATAACCAACCCGTGTTATTTAATACTCCTAATTAATAATTCAATACCCTTTATTTAATTTTTTTTCATTTTTACTCATAATAATTATCACCAACTAACTGAAAAAAGAAGAAAAAAAGCATCAACAAGTTTAACGTACTATAAATTTGATTAATTGGCCCCTTAAGAAGCCTAGAGAAGCTTGGAAGAGACCAGCAAAGAAGGTTGAAGAGAATGTGAGGTGAAAAAATAAAAGAGGGTTTCACGGTCTAGATCTATTGTGGTGGTGGAAGAAAATGAAAGCCTATATCTATTTTTTTATTATCACAAGGCTTCATAGTCCAGATCTGTTGGATGGTTTCAGTGGAGAAAAAGATAACAAGAAGCAAAGAGCAATTTCATAATACAAGCATATAAACCCAGAAAAGTCCCAAACTCATCTCTGACAAACGAAAAAGATGAAAACTCAGAAAAGTCCCAATTTCATCTCCAACCAATTTAATTGAAAAAAGATTATAAATTTAAAGTGGCTTGGATTATTCGTGAGTTGGATTGGTGGTGCCACCACTGGTGGGACATTAGATCTAAAGCCATGAAGCCAAAAACTAGAAGGATTAAAGATAAAGAAGAGAAAATAAAGATTTTAAGGCTTCATCATGTTTGCTATTGCCGGTGGTGAATGATGAGTGGGTTTTATACCTATGAATCGGCCTCTAATTCGAGCTTAAATTGTGTTAACTCGGCATTTTTGTGATTCGTTTTACTTATTTAGTGTTATTTTATGTTTAGATATGGTGGCATAGCGTGTATGGCTTAAAAAGTGGTTTCGTGGCTAAAGTGGGCAAGAAAATGATCAAGAACTAGATCTGCAATGAAGACACCCCGTAAAATGGATATTATAAAGGCAAAACCCCCTCAAGTGGGGTATGATCAAAACTAGTAGCACCCATGGGAAATGCTCTTAATAAAGAAAACCCCTCCAGTGGGGTATGGGAAAAGCAAAGACTCCTGTTTCAGTTGTACTGCTGCAGAAGCGTGAAGGATAGTGGTTGTCATGGTGTCAAACTGTATTGGGCGTCAAGTTATGGTAAGAATATGTGTCCTAAGCTGGATATTAACAAGAAACAAGAAGGGAGATAACAACTAACAATCAATTAGCAATTGGAAGCCCGAATTTCAGAAAAAGCATTGGAGGAAGGATTGAAGGTCTGAGTCATGATAATTGCAAATTGGAGCGAGAAGAAGAAATGTGGGTTTTTATTCATTCTTTTTTTTAATTCAATTTTTGTAATTGGAATGATGATTACTTTGATGATTTCAGTTTTTAATTCATTTATGATGAACTAATTTACTTATTAGGCTTATGACGAATCTTGATGGTTGAACGATGATTATGTAACTTTAAATTCCAGCTTAATAATCTATCTTTCAGTTTATCTATATTGATTTTGTTTTAATTTTATGAATTGCTTGATCACCAATTCTATGTGGATTTGTATAGATTCGAGAGACGAAATATGAATCTAGACTTACTCACTATAGCATGTGTTCTTGAATTCTGTGATTGAATGGAATCTTAATAAATGTTAGGGTAGAGATATGCCTAGCGTCGCATGTAATCAGATAGAGAATTTGAACTTAAACCTTCTTTGACTATAATTCGCATAGAGATATAGTGAATTAGTTGATTAAGGTGTTTAGCTTAACTCTATCTAATTTGTGGATTGGAGTTAATATGGTATTAGTGCATCGAGAGGTGGCTAGTTCTACTTGAGTGTTCTTGATTAATAAACTGGGATAGTGAATTAAATTGAAATAAAGTGTAATAATCGGAGTGAAACTTAGAGTTAATTTGTAAGCCTAATTCTCTCAATATTTGCTTGAAATTACAGTTTTTAAGTTTGTTGATTGTTTGGTGGTTTTAGTATTTTTAATATTTTTAGTTTTTAATAGTTATAATTCTTGAATTGGATAGTTTAATAAAATTTGGATTAATATAAAGCTGGTAATTGTGAGGATTAATTTCATATTTAATCTCTGTTGGAACGATACTTGACTTATCATTGTATTACTTGTTGACCACGTGCACTTGCGTGATTGTGCGTATTAGATTTCGACCAACAAGTTTTTGGTGTCGTTGTCGGGGATTAGTATAGATTTTAATATTTTGCAATATCAGTTTAATTAGTCTAGTTTTACTTCAACATTTTTTTTCTTCTGTTTTGTGCTTTCTTATTTCAGGTTCTTGAAGTTGGTTTATGCAAACTCGGTTTAAGAAGCCAGGCTTGCTTCCTTTAAAGGATGATATCGAGAAATGGATTCAAAGGCTAAGTAAGTGGATTAAAGACACAAGGGAAAACTTTGAGAATTCTGAAAAAGAAGAAGAAATAATGGCTGCAAAAGATCAGAAAGCGTTGAGGGATTTTGTAACACCTAAGGTGACTGAGCTTCAGTCGAGTATCACCCAGTCGGCTATAGCTACAAATACTTTTGAGATTAAGCCTGGGACTATTCATATGATTTAGAACTCAGTTCAGTTTGGGGGACTTACAAACGATGATCCAAATGAACACTTGGTCAGCTTTTTGGAGATATGTGACACCTTCAGATACAATGGGGTGTCGGACGATGCAGTCAGACTTTGCTTGTTCCCATTTACCCTACGGGACAAGGCGAAGAGTTGGTTATATTCTCTACCGCCAAGATCGATAACTACTTGGGAAGATCTTGCTCAGAAATTCATGGCTAAATTCTTTCCACCAGCCAAAACTGCAAAGATGAGAAATAAGATCACCATGTTTGAGCAGCAGCATGGGGAGTCTTTATATGAGGCATAGAAACAGTACAAGGAACTACTCGGGAAGTGCCCTCATCGTGGACTACCTAAATGGCTACAGATGAATACATTCTATAACGGGTTGAGTGGGAATCTTAGGACAAGCATAGATGCAGCCTCGGGTGGAGCGTTTATGGCCAGGAGCTATGAGGAAGTGTATGAGTTGATAGAAACTATGGCAGCTAATAACTACCAGTGGCCTACAGTAAGGATGACACAGCCGAAGGTAGCTGGGGTATTATAGGTAGATGGAGTAACAGCGTTGGCGGCACAGATTTTAGCCTTATCGAAGAAAATGGATGCTCTGACTAGTGCACAACCACAGTAGGTGGCATATGTTTGCGAATTATGTGCAGGAGAACATCCTACAGAGCAGTGTGCCATCAACCCAGCATCGGTTCAATTTGTGGGGCAGCTATAATAGACTTTCTCAAAACATGTATCAAAATGCCTACAACCCGGGGAATAGGAACCATCCTAACTTGTCATTGAGCAACAATCAAAATCAGCAGGCTCCACGACCTTCTTATCTCCCAGGGTTCCAAAATTAGCATCAATAGGTAACTCCGCATCAAGAAAAGAAAATAGACTTAGAAGAGCTTTTGTTGAAATACATATCGGGAAACGAGGCGGCAATGAAATCTCAAGCAATAGCCATCAAAAAATTAGAAAATCAGATGGGACAGTTGGCCTTAGAATTGAATAATAGACCGCAAGGGACTCTACCAAGTGACAGAGAAAAGAATCCGAAGGGAAATCAAGAAGAGTGTTAAGCAATCACTTTGAGGAGCGGAAAACATCTAGAAGGAAAAATTATAGAAAATTCAATTAAAAAGGATGTCAAAGTTGATGAAAACAAAGTGGTTGAAGAGAAATAGGGTGAGGAGAAGAAAGAAGAATAGGATAAGTCAGACGTCAAGCCAGTTGTGTATCCTCCACCATCGTTTCAGCAGAGAGTCCAAAGACATAAATTTGATAAGCAATTCGCCAAGTTTTTAGAAGTTTTCAAGAAACTTCAAATTAATATTACGTTCGCAGAAGCCCTAGAGCAAATGTTGAGTTATGCCAAATTTATGAAAGGTATTTTGTATAGGAAGAAAAAAATTAGAAGATTACAAAACTGTGGCATTGACGGAGGAATCAAGTAGCCGACAAATGAAAAGTTACCTCCAAAGTTAAAGGATCCGGGGAATTTTACTATACCTTGCACGATCGGTAACATGGCCTTTAAGAAGTGTTTGTGTGATTTGGGGGCAAGTGTAAACCTCATGCCATTAACTATTTATACTAAATTGGGTTTACCAATACCAAAGCCTACGAACATGTCTTTGTAGTTAGCAGATAGATCTGTAACATATCCGAGAAGCATTGTGGAGGATATTTTAGTCAAGGTGGACAAATTCATATTTCCAGCTGATTTTTTAATTCTGGATTTTGAGGAAGATAAGAACATCCCAATTATCTTAGGGAGACCATTTTTTGGCTACTGGTAGGACTCTCATTGATGTGCAAAAAGGAGAATTA